>JAGFNQ010001968.1:0-264166 GCA_024364735.1 Boesenbergia rotunda | reverse complement strand
GGAAATTAAATTACAACAACTAACTTTAAATTGGACGGCTCCCCGAGGCTCAATCCAAAATAAAGAATTTTGTTAATAATTTAAAACCAATTCAAATTTAATTGTCAATTAATGATCCATAAATTTGTCTAGACTTTCTTGAAAGAAAGTGCACAAAATTGCGAGATTTCATAATAGGTTTTCAGAATAATTGTAAGTTTCTGGTACAAAGAAAACTTACATATTTCCAAAATTGGAAAATTTCTAAAATAGGAAATTTCCAAAATTAGAAAGTTTCCAAAAATGGGAAGTTTTCACAATTATCATAAAATTTCAGAAACTAGGATATTTCAAAAGTTTGCGAAATTTCATGAGGATTTCAAAACTTTGAAATTCCTAAATTTAAAATTTATCATAATTGGAAAATTTTCCAAAATTGAGATCATGACAAAGTTTTCCGCAAAATAATTATATGATTATGTCGAACACTAACCGGCTCTGATACCACTGTTGGGACAGGGTGCATATTGACATGGATGCGGGTTCGTAATTTAAAATTTTAACTACGTGCAGCGAAAGATTTAGCATAAATAATTTCTCAAATTATCTAACCACACATCTAGCATGCAACCTTATGTTGTGTGGACATGATCATATATTTAAAATTTTGCAGAAAGTAAACTAATTTACTTAATACCTCGCGTAACTCGATGAAATGGACAAGATCCAACCATAGCGTCCCTTGGAAGCTCCGCCTCTATTCGCGTCCACGCCGAGTTCTCTTCGGGATGACTTCACAAAGCCACGAGTTTCGTGCCGACAAGAACTACTAGATTCTCCAAAGGCACGACAAGAATATCAAGAGAGAGAGATGGAAAACTAACCACCAAACAAAAAACAGAATCAAGATTCCTGGACGAAGGAAGGAGTCGCGACCCGCTTCTTCTTCTTCTTCGGCACCGTCTTGGTGGAGGTGGTTGACGGCAACCCTAGGGGAGCCCTCTAGGGCCGGCGCCTACTAGAGGAGGGAGAGGGAGAGAAGGAGAGGAAGAGAGGCTAGGCAAGAATCCTTGATCTCTTGAATTTTATTTCCAAGCCTTGCCTTTGCACCTTTATATAGTAGCCTCTTTATCGCCAAGTCTCCTTTTAACGGAATAAATTTTTCATAAGAAATTTATCTTATAAATTTTTCTATGAATAATTCCGTTATGCCAAGTTTTTATTATAACTTAATTTATAATAAAAACAACCATGTCTCCCCTTTTATTATGGAATAAAATCTTACAAGAAATTTGTTATATAAATTTTTCTTATCATGTAAAAATCAATTCATAATTGATTTTATAAAATAAAATAAACCAATCCATGGTTCATTTTCATTTCCATAAAAAAGAATAAATTTCTATAAATTTTTTTATATAAATTTCTTTATCCATAATTTTATAAAACAAATCACGCTCGATTTATTTTATAATTTAAACCAAAAACTTGGTTTCCCTTTTATTGTGGCCGGCCAAACCAAAGAGGGTGGGGACCCTCTTTGGCCGGCCAAATCCAAGCCGTCTCCTTGCGAATTAAACTCATTTAATTCGCCCAATAAGCCTTCAAAAGACTTAGCCATTTTAAGCTTCCGATGCGTCTCTGATAAATTCAGATTCGACTTATCTCTCTCTTGATCGAAAAATCTAATTTTCAACTAGTTTTAAATCCCTCGGATTACTCGTAGTCTGTGTGACTAAATAGGCTTTCGATTTATGTTGGCCGTCTATAATCAACCAATTATAGAACGATCATGAGTGGCACCTAGTAGTACATCATGATCCCCAATTAATCAAAAGATCAACGGTTGACCTCAAAAATAATTCTGACACCCTTCAGCAGCTATAATGAGTCTTGCCTCATTCCCTTCACCATCTTATACCCACATGGTTCAGGACACGGTCTATGTGTGTCAGTCCCCACTAGGTTGACTACGTCACACCTAGCCCATGTAATATCTTTCTCGTCCAACGGATTCTAGTTACTCTCATGTTTCTGAGAGATTCATACTCGGAACATGTGATGCTCTGGCCAGAGGCTTCGAGTAACAATCCGACGATAGGCCTTGGGTATACATCTCCTCGCAAGGAGTGGTGAATCCTTTGTAGGTTGTTCAAACATCTTCGGGCACTTCGGCTTATACCCAATCATCTTGGGTCCACACCTCCTTGGAGATGCTTGCTTAAGATGTCAAAGTATAAGTCTTTATGACCAAGATGATTTGAACACCGCAAGTCAAAGGAACATCGCACTTAAGCTGCAGTAAAAACTTCATTGACATATCTATATGTAGATTATCATATGAAGTTTTACAGCTAGTCACTCCAATGAACTACTTCTCTTAACTAGCATTCATGTTTATCTCCAGACATCTCAATGTCACCAGCCAGTGAGAATCAGCTGATTAGAGAATAACCCATGCTAGTCTCAACAGAATTGATAGTGTCCGTATTCATCAATTCATCGACTAGGGACAATTTCAATACTTCACAATTGCACATGTAGAGATAATCACTAGTTGTGAATTCATCACAAATTTTCTCATGCTGTGAATTGTATTGTGGGCATTCAATAAATGAGTTTAAGATCTCAATCAAATACACGAACATGTATACTCAAATAGTGAATATTCATTTATTAAAGTAAAAGATTACAATCATAAGGCGATTGCCTTAGGATACTTCTCTCATATCACTAACACGTCTATGTGCTCTCGAACCTCAGCTACCAGATCTACTACATCGACCTCAACGTCCTCATCAGAGTCGATCTGGGGTCCGGCTCTCTGACGCCTCCACGACAAAACCCCGATATCCGATACCTCTATACCGGCTAGGGAAAAGATCCTAAATCCTATCTCTTCGAAGTCAGTCATCGTGGCCATCTCTCCCTCGGTGATGTTACAGCCGTGATGATGTTGAATGGAAGTGATGATGTGGCAATAGGGAGTGCATACCCGCCCTTGCGTGGTAACACTGGACGCATGTAGGATCGTGTGGAACATGTGGAGTCCAATGTCGATATCAAGATGATGAATCAATGCGTATAGGAGGAAAGTGTGGAAAGGTCGCATGGTAGCGACGTCTCTAGTAGATAAGGGCAGAATGCAGCGGACTAGAACTCTATAAAGAGCATAGTCCTGGACCTGAAGGTCAACAGACTGAAATGGTGTGGCTAAGGGGTTTCTAGCCTCCCTATAAAAGTAGGAGTGTAGAGTATCTAGGTCAATATGAGAGTATGGAGCATCGAATGGAGGATTCCTAGGGGGATAACAGCAAAAGGTGGACTGAGAGTGTCGTAATCCAAGGAATCGGTTGAGCAGTGAGGGTGTGATTGTCACGGGTATCCCTTGAATGGTGGTGACGAACATAAGATCACCCTATCTAATTATGTTGTTATAGAACTCTGCACATAGGGATGTGTTAATTGAATGAGTGCAGAAAACAAGATTGTCTAATTGGTAAAAGTTGATAACATTCATGGCCAATGAACAAGATTGAGTGAAGAATTACCTATTTAGGTAACTTGTCTTTATGGGTTTATATGTTGTTCGAGCAAATCTATTGCAAAGTTCTAAGGTTGGGAACCTAGGATCAGGACTAGGTTCGGTACCGGGGTTTGATTGGTTTGCTCGGCATTTTCTAAGATAAAAAACATGCATTTAAAGGAAGGAATTTAAGAAAAATAATTTTAAATGCGTAAGAAAAAGGAAAAAATTATACCGCATAGCCATTCGGGGAGGCATGGTCGAGGTTGAGGGAGCAAGAAGGTCACTTGGTCGCCTTGGAAGGAAAAGAGTTAGAGAGAAGAAAGGATTTGGGTGTGGCAAGATGAGGAGATTCGGGTGCCTTATATAGGCACTTTGGCTAGGGCGCCCGGGACAGGGGCTTCTGCCTTTGGCGGTGTCCTAATGGTGATCGGGGGCGCCCACAATGGCCTGGGCACCCCGGTCAGACTTGGATGGCAGCATTGCTACCTTTGACCGGTACTGGGGGCGCCCGCAGGGGCCGGGGCACCCTGGTTAAGGGATAGTGGCAGGTTTTTTTGCCTTGAGAGAAGTGAAAGTGTTGTGTGGGGCGCCCGAGGTGTCACGGGCGCCCGGGTTAGGTGTGAATTGACAACTTTGTTGTCTTGTTGGCCATTTGACCATGGTTTAATTATTTTGACCATGGTATGACTACTTTGACCATTATTTAACTGCTTTGACTATGGTTTGACTACTTTGACTATGGTTTGACTACTTTGACTATGGTTTGACTACTTTGACCATGGTTTAACTTGTATTAGGTCAATGCCGTTCTAAACTATAGGATTTAATGTTTGTATTTAAACAACAATGCAGGTATTAAATGAATTTCGATTAAGTTAAATTTTACAGTCTCACCCAATCTAGGGTTATCAATCACGTTTGCCTTATAGGTTTTGTGAGACAGGTTTTGGTAGATAGAATAAATTTGAAAAATCATGGTTTATTTTGAAAAACTTAAATTAATTTTGAAAACAGTTGATCTTGAGTTTATTTAAAAAAATGTTTGAATCTATAATTAACTGAAAATTTGTGTTAGATTCGAATTTGGCAAAGAATAACTTGAATTTGAATTTCAAAAATTGGCTTCCAGGTCTTGGCGAGGCACTAGGCCTTTTTTGACCGTAGCCTTATTGGATCATCAATCCTTTCCTTGACAAAGCCTTTTAATGAAATTTCATTTTCAAAATTACTTTTTGAAAAATTCTGGTCTAACTAGTTTGGGTCTTGGATCGGTAGCTTCGGCTAGTTTCACCAATCTAAAGAGACCAAGTAGTATATACTTGACCTTATTAGAATTGGCTTCCCTAACGTACTATCATCTCACCGCCACCCAATACTATGTTGTTCAAATTTCAGTTAAGTTGGTTCAGTCCTTAAACAAACCATTCCTAAATCTAATCATGGTAAATTACAGAAATTAAATAAACAAGCAATCATGCAATTTGAAAAAAAGAATTGAAATTTAACTAACTATAAATATTGATTTTAATTTGGCTCCCCCTGTACTAAAATCACGATAATGGTTCGGCAAGATGTGAATCTTGTCCTTGGGGATCCAATACTGATTTGATCCAGTTTGTTTGTTCAGGCACAGTTTGGGTACCCATGCCTGAACTTTAGGTCTGGACTGGTTCAGTACAGTATAGTAGGATCTTTGTCTAGATTTGGTTCTATAGCCTAGTCCGGATCAATTTAGAACCGACTTCTATTTTCCAAGAATCATGTCAAGACCCTTGGAACCAGAAGTGAACCATTCTAAGGCTGATCTAAGGTCCTTAACTTGAGTTTTCAGGGAGAAGTTCTCTGTCTCAAGTTTTTCAACTTGAGTAGAGGTTCCTTCTTGAACCTTCTCAGTTAAGGATCTAGAGTCAGCTCCCTCTTTTAGGAGTTTTACTTCCTGTCGGAGAGATTTGACTCGGTGTTTAGCTTTCACCAAATCTCGAGAAAGATAGGAAATTAATTCATTTAACTGATTTCTTGAAAAACCACTTACAGTTATTTCGCCGTCCTCTGAGAATGTAAGTTTGCCGTCGTCCGGCTCCGACTCTGACTCGGTCTCGATTTCTTCTGAGGTGGTTAGTGCGAGCAGGTTCGACTGTGGGACCTCTTCTTCTTCGGAGGAGGAGGACTCATCCCACGTTGCCTGAAGTGCCTTCTTCTTTCTCATCTTCATTGTTTCCTTCAGGTTGGGGCATTCAGTCTTGTAGTGGCCCTTCTTCTTGCACTCGTAATAGGTCACGTTGGGTTTGTTCTTTTCATTTGAGGGTCCATCTTGTTCTTCCTTTCTTCGGCTGGTTTTTCTTTTGTTGGTCTGGTTTTTTAGCTCTTTGTAGTAGTCCCGGGCTAGCGAACCAACTTAGGCCGATTTCCCTCGCTGTCTTCTGAGTCTGAATCTGAATCAGACTCGGATGCAGGTTGAGGCTTCTTCTTGGTTGTCTTTCCAGCTTTACCTACAACAAAGGCAATGCCTTTCTCGGCCAGATTGCAGTTAGTCTGCTCATGCAATTCTAATTCAGAAAATAGTTCATCTAACTTAATTTTTGAAAGGTCCCTTGAAACCTTGTATGCATCTACCATAGATGCCCACAAGGTGTTTCTTGGGAAAGCATTAAGACCGTACCTTATCATGTCATGGTTTTCTACCTTGTGACCGATTGTGTGTAGTCCGTTCATTAACTCCTGAATTCTAGCGTGGAGCTGGGCTGCTGTTTCGTTGTCGTTCATCTTGATCGTGTACAGCTTGTTCAGGAGGAGATCTCTCTTGCTGATTCGAGTATCTAAAGTTCCTTCGTGCAGCTCGATCAGCTTACCCCACAGCTCCTTTGCACTGTTGAATGGTCCTACCCGATTCAACTCTTCCTTGGTCAGGCCGCATTGAAGTGTCTGGGTTGCTTTTGCATCAGCTTCGATTTTTATTTTCAGAGCGGTGTCCAACTCAGCGTAAGACTGTGACACTCCTTCAGCATTCTTTGGAATCTCCAGTCTAGACTTGATGATTATCGACATGTCCACCTGAGTTTTCAGGTGGACCTCCATCCAACTTTTCCAGTAGGAGAATTCCTCCCCACTGAAAAGTGGTGGTCTGGCTGTGCTGAATCCTTCTTGCATGGCCATTTATCTGAAAATAAGAGTAAAAAGGAAAGAAATATCCCAAGACTTGGTCCTGGATTAGTAGTGCGGGAAGAAAAAAAAATATTTATCGAGGGGTGTTGCACCAACCTCGATTAACGATGAAAATTCAAAAAAAAATTAAAAAGAAATCCGAAAAAAACTCTCAAATAGGTGGTTGCACTAAATTTGAGCTTCCCCGCTCTGATACCACTTGTTGGATCGAGAATAACGATAGAGGGGGGGAGAATATCGTAAAACGTTTTGGATTCGCAAAAGAGAATAAGCAGCGGAAAAGTAAAACAGCACAAACGCGAACTCAAGCGATTTTACTTGGTTCGGAGTCGCGGTCGGCTCCTACTCCAAGGCCCACGGTCGTTGACCGTTTACTGGGGGCAATTATATATGTGCACAAAAAGTATACAGAAAGATTACAGTTGTAATACAGTAAACTGAAACATAAGCTCTTTTGTTACCGACGTCCGTTGTAGATTGTACTTCTGAGCAGAGGGTCGTCGTCGGCGCTTCAATCTCGAGTTGGGAGGTTTCTTGAGCAAAGTGCTTGAGTCGAAGAGCGTAGTGGTGTTGGAATGATTTGTTTAGAAGCCTTGGGGGTCGAGGGCTATTTATAGCAGTCCTGGGGGCGCCCTGGACGTTAGGGGCACCCTCTACGTGGCCTTCGATCCGCAACAATCTCGGTCAGACCTTATCCCGCTCGAGTAGGGCTGAGGTTTGACTATGGGGGCGCCCGGGACGCTGGGGGCGCCCCGGTTGACTTGGTTTGCTGGCTTCTCGGCCGGTTCACTTCGTTGACTTGAACACAGGGCGCCCGAGGCATCCGGGGTGCCCGGGAGCTCGGGGGCGCCCAGGAGCATGGGGGCGCCCAGGAGCATAAGCTTCTGAAGCGTCTTCTTGCTTAACTTGTTTTGCCTTGACCTTGGGGGCGCCCGGGATACTGGGGCGCCCTGCCCAGCTGCTTGCCCCTCTCCTTTGGGGCGTTCTGAGCTGCAGAAACACATTCCTTCGGTCCTGCATCCAAGGTTAGTCCAAAACAACACAAAGCAATAAAATATTAGGTTTATATAGCCTTAGCTGTCTTGGTTCTGACTTTGGGTCTCCAAAATGGAGCCCTAGGTCGAACCGACGCCTACTGTTCCCTCGACGGGGAACGCGTCCTCACCTACTCCTCTCATGAGAATTTACCTGTTGCCAACCGGCTCCTCCGGTTAGACTTTTGCCCAGCAGTCCTTCGCCAAGTGCCCAGCTGTCCTTCGCCAGGTCTTCGTTACCAAGCAATCCTTCGCCTGGTGCCTAGCAGTCCTTCGCTAGGTCTTCGTCTCCTAGCACTCCTTCGCTAGGTGCCCAGCAGTCCTTCGCCAGGTCTTCGGTTCCAAGCAGTCCTTCGCCTGGTGCCTAGCAGTCCTTCGCTAGGTCTTCGTCTCCTAGCACTCCTTCGCTAGGTGCCCAGCAGTCCTTCGCCAGGTCTTCGGTTCTATGCAGTCCTTCGCCTGGTGCCTAGCAGTCCTTCGCTAGGTCTTCGACTCCTAGCAGCCCTTCGCTAGGTGCCCAGCAGCCCGTCGCCAGGTCTTAGGTTTCGATGCCTAGCACTCCTTCCCTAGGTGCCTAACAATCCTTCGCTAGGACTTCAATCTGCTCACTCAAGTAGCATGTTAGATAAACATAACATCTTAACTTTTGAATTCTTTGTCATTATCAAAACACAGGTTCGACTTGGGTGTTGTCTGTACCAACACCCCTAAACCTAGGGTTTCTTGCAAAGGTAAGTTTGGTTATCCATCTTAAACCCAAACTTCTCCCCCTTTGCCTAACATCAAAAAGACCCAAATAATATCCCAATTATTGGTTCTTTCAATCCCTAATGGTCCTAAACACAGTGTACTAACCCCCCCCCCCATACACTTGTTTTCAATCATTCGGACCCAAGTCAGCTGTTGGATACCCACACTAGCCCTGACCAGTCTACTGCCCCCAGGGCAGTCGACTGATACTCTGAATATCAATTTTCTTGCCGAATTTTAGAAACGTGTCAGAAATTTCACAAATCTCCAAAAATTCCCAAATTTCGTGGAGAACTTTGTGGTACCCATACCTACTTGGGAAAAATACATTTCACCATGTATCTATCACCATTCCCAAGTTGGACACAAAACCTAAAATTTTCAATGAAAATTAAGGCAAACAAGGAGGCAACCTCCCCCTTAACCTATGCCTTCTCCCAATGTTCATTTTTCTTAGGTTAAGTTCTACCCAACTTAACCTCCTAACACCATGTTTGGTTCTTCCCAACCTAACACTCGAGTTCTTCCTCCCTTGGACACTATTAAAGGCTTGCTCTGATACCAATTATAGGATTGATCGTGTCCGCTAGAGGGGGTGAATAGTGTTTCTTTGAAGCTTTCTTCCTACACGGTTAGTTTGCGCAGCGGAATATACAATAAAAATAATAAACAAACACTAACCAATGCTAACACGGAAGATGTACTTGGTATCCACCCCGAACGGGTGACTAATCCAAGAATCCGTCAGTGGATCACTCCCCGGATAACCTCCGGCTAGCCCTCAGTGCTCCTTGTGGGTGGAGAAACCTCACCACAGTACCAAGCAAACCTCTGAGCACAAAGACTACTGTTTGGCCCTTAACCAAGACCAAACTCGTCAAGAATCCCAGCCCAAACTGAGTTCTCTTTAAATAGAACTCGGGCTGAAAACCTCGCCACCAGTCGACTACTCCAAGGGCAGTCGACTGGTGCCAGCCAAATTCGACCGTTGCACCCCAACGTTCGAATTTTAGCCAACTCACCAGCCACCTACCAGTCGACTACCCCCAGGGCAGTCGACTAGTCTCAGGGCTGAGACCTTTCTGTAGTTTCATCAGTCGACTGCCCCCAGGCCAGTCGACTGGTCTACTCACCCACCTAAGGTTACCCATCCTGAGTACATTCCACTCCGCACTCAAACCCTAGGATTTCCCGAGTACAATCACACTGCACTCGTACCCTCACGACTTGACTGACTCCTCCTCTGCAGCCTCGACTGTTGCCTTCGCGCCCTCTTCATCTTCGGTTCCCGTCCCTCGGATGCACGCAAGCCTCCAGCTTGCCTCCATGCCATCCTTCACGCATGCCTCGAAGTCTGCGCCCATCAGCTCATCGTCCCTGCTCACCAAGGTCCCTTGGATGCGCACGCAAGCCTCCAGCTTGCCTCCATGCCATCGTTCACCGTACCGAGGTCGTCCAGTCAAGTCCATATGTGTAACCTGTACAACCTGCACACTCAACATACACATATGAGATCACAAGGGTAAACCTAACTTAAACCCTTTGCCCAAACCTCAAAACCTATGGCCACTCCGAACCATCTTAGGGTCGATTGCTCCAACAAAAATACTCAAATTGTTATCTAATTTAGAAATTTAGTAGATTCATCTTTATAAAAATTATCAAAGTAAAATAAATTTTCTAACTGTAAAAAAATAATTTTGAATTGAGTTAATAATTTTTTAGAAGATAATTTTTAAAATTGGATTTTAACTCAAAATAAACTTAAATTTTTTTCTTAACGTTCCAAAGATAGTCAATATATTTGTAAAATTAGATTTGGTGAAAATTAGTTTTTTTGAGTATTTTTAAATTTTAAGAATATATTTTTGAATGAAAATTCATGAAAATTTATTTATCAATGAAAAAATTTTGAAAAAAAATTTATGGATAGATCACAATGATCTCTATTAAAAAATATATATATAACTAAATTTTCTATAACAATTACATATTCAAAGAAAAATTTCAAAAAGATTACAAATAAAGCATTAATTAACAATTAAGAAAAACATTAATCATTAGCAAATTTTTTTTAACAATTTAGTATAGTCTTAGGGATCCAAAATGAATTCCTACCAATAGGATTTATTAAATATTTTGAAGAAATATAATTTTTGGTCACTTTTGTAATTTGACTCCTATGATTTCTAAGGTACCAGTTAAGTCTTCCATGAAACTTTGATTTTTGAAATTTATTTGAACATGCAACACATTTCTTTTGTAAAATTTCTATTCATTCTCTTAATCTCGAATTTTCAAGTTTTAGCTTATCATATATCTCTAATGGGCATTTTCAAACTAATTTTCTTTTTAACTCTACATTCTTAAATATCAATTTACATAAGTACTCGGTCATTGCTTTAATACCACAATAAAGTTGATTGGGAGGTAGAAGACATACTTTACTTACTATATCATGTTAGAAGTCCAAAGCTCCCCCTTTGTCGTTGCTTTCTTCTAATGTGGCTTCCCCTTCATCTATGCTTTCTTCCAGGTGGGTGGCCATCAGTGTTGTCTAGCATGTTCCTTGAGATCGGACTCATCTAATGATGATTCATCCCATGTGGCCGTTAGATTCTTATGTTTTGACTTGTTTACCTTTAACCTTAGGCAGTTCTCCTTGATGTGCCCTTCTTCCTCATAATTATAGCATCGAATCTTCATTTTCTTTTGGGAATGTGTCTTACCCTGCACTTTATTAAACCTTTAGGATTTAAAATATTTAGATAGTTTCCTTACCATGTATACTGTTTCTCCTTCATCTGTTAAAGATTCCTCCTCGTGCTGGATCTTCCTCGTACTTAGGGTGATGTTATCTATTTTTTAATTCTTTCCTATGCAACAAGACTCATAAAGTTCTAAAATTGAAAATAATTATTCTAAGGTACTTACCTCAAGATCCTTAGAAATGTAGTATTAATCGATTACAGAAGTCTAGTCTGAGGTCCTTGGGAAGGCATTTAAGGCATATCTTTGTGGGATATGACTCGTTACCATTTCTCCAAGATTCTTAAGTCCTGTGATCAGCTCTTTGATTTTGGCATGCAGTTGGGCAATTGATTCTCCTTCTTCCATTCGGAGGTTGCTAAGTTGATTGCAGAGCATATCATGTTTCGCTAGCTTAGTTTCAGAAGTACCTTCATGGAGGTCTAGGAATATTTCTCAAAGTTCCTTTGCAGATTTGTAGGTTTCGATGCAATTGACTTCATGCACTGGTAGAATGATTAGCAAATGAAATTCTACTTTTCCATTTGCCACAAACTCCGCTTACTCCTTCATTGTCCACAGGTTTTCTTCTTTGTCCTTACCGTTGTCATCCTTGGGAGCTACAAAATCATTCTTCATGATTAGCAATAATTAAAAATCAATTTTAAAGAATACTTGCATTTGATTTTTCCACATAGTGAATTCCCCTTCGAATTTTGGTGGGTATATAACTGGTCCGATCATTTTGTATTTTCTTTAGTTGGTCGTTAGTCCTTCTTGAGTGCCCTCACTTTGATACTACTTATTAGGATCATAGGGTCATCAAGAGGGGGTGAATTACCCATAAAAAATAAACTAATCTTTTGTTTGCTAACAAAAATAGAGATTAGGACACAAGAAAAATAATAACATTAAAATAAAATAACTAAAAAGACAAAGGCACAATTAATTACTTGGTTTGCAACCAGGAAGATTGTTGTACTCCAAGATAAATAATAACTCATTGATAGATCGAGTGCGTTGCTAGAGGGGGGTGAATAGCACTTTGTCGAAGTTTTCTCTACAAGATTGTTAGCGCAATATAAACAAAAATAATAAACAATATCAAATTCAACGCTAACAAGGAAATTTTTACTTGGTATCCACCCCGAAAGGTGACTAATCCAAGGATCCACGCGGTTGCACACTCTCCACTATGAAAACCTCCTTCAAGGTGGAGAAACCTTTACAATGTCATCTTCTTCCTCTTTACAAGATGCAATGAAAAGCGAGAGGAAGATCTGAGGAGTATTGGCACGAACAATACTTTTGTACAGTAAAAAAACCGTACCGTTCTCGTGCCAAAAAGTCCCCTTTAAATAAGAGAACAGGATAACTTCGCAAGTTGTCCAGCCCGCACCAGTCGACTGCCCTGGGGCAGTCGACTGGTATAGCCTTAAATGCTAGCCAACGGCTAGCCCAACGGCTATATTTTGGGGTTACCAGTCGAGTGCCCCTGGGTCAGTCAACTGGTCGAAGGCTGAAAACCTTCTGTGAGTTTTGGCAGTCGACTGCCTTTTGGTCAGTCGACTGCCCAGCTTCTACAAGCACTCACACTACCTCCGAACAAGCCTTCCCTTGGCTTGCCTCCATGCCACCCTTCACGTGTGCCCTTGAAGTCCACTTCCCGGCTTGCCCTTGGAGTCCTCCTCGCTCGGCTCTCGTCCCTCGGATATGTTCTCCACTTGTGATTCTCCAAGTCCTGCAAACTCAATCACACATATGAAATACAACACAACACCCTAACCTTAAACATATTGGCACACACACATCAAAACCATGATCTTCCAGATCATTATTGGGTCGATTGCCTCAACAATCTCCCCCTTTTTGATGTGTGGCAATATGTTTGAGTTAGGGAGAAAATACCAATCAACAACAGTAAATAACAATAGCAATTGAAAAACAAGACATAGTAAAACCAAGAAGAACCTCCCCGTTAACCCATGTCTTCGCCCATTTTCAATTCTTATCATAAACCAAAAATTAAGTTGCAAACCTAACTTAACAACAAGCAATAGCAATTAAAAATACAAGACATAGCAAAATCTAAGAGGTAATCTCCCCCTTAACCTATGCCTTCATCCATTTTCAATTTTCATCATAATCCAAGATTAAGTCAAAATTTTAAGCTAAAAATCTAACTTAAACTACCAATTCTCCCCCTCTGACACCATCAAAATGATTTCCCTAAACAATACTCACCCATGGCATCAAATGAGAGAACTTCTCATGTCTGAAAAATCTCAGAATTTGAATTCAGCCATATCAGTCGACTGGCCAAAATGGCAGTCGACTAATACTCTGTTAGTCCCAATTTCCAGCTTCTAAGACGAATTTCAGATACCTCCCAAAAATTCCAAAAAATTCTAAAAATTATAAAAATTTGCAGACATGTTTGATATAATATACTCTATCAAGGAAAAATATCAGTTCATGAAAAATTTCAAACATGCTTGACTTTTGACTAAAGTTTAAAAGTTTTGAAAACTACTATGTTTGTATCAAAATCTGAACTTAGTTTTGCAATCATATATCTTTTAAGCTTATGACAAAACATATAAAATATAAAATGGTTTTCAAATGTTTAAAATGTCCAACCATGATCTTTGGGAAATATGTCCATTAATTAATCACTTGCTTTCCCCATGGTTGGTCTATTTTCAATCATTTTGATACATTTAATGATTCAACACTATGCCACAAGCATAAGTAAACCAATTGTATCATCCTAATGGATCAAGCACCACCTTCCTATTGTATTACTCCAAGGTTCATCCTATACCTCTACAAAACACATACTAATGCCTCTTCTTAATGATGTGAACTCCGATTCGGGAAGAGGTTTGGTAAAAATGTCGGCAAGGTTTGACTTTGACTCAGCATAGTGTAATTCTATGTCTCCCCTTGCCACATGGTCTCTAATGAAGTGATGGTTCACTTCAATGTGTTTTGCTCTAGAATGGTGAACCGGATTCTTAGTCAAATTGATTGTACTTACATTATCACACAAGACTTTGACCTTGGAATAATGTAACTCATAATCCTCTAAAGTGTGCATGATCCAAAGTAGTTGGGACACACAACCACCCATTGCCACATATTCGGCCTCCGTTGTTGATAGGGCAACACATAGTTGTTTCCTACTACTCCAACTAACTAAAGAAGACTCAAGGAATTGACATCCTCCACTAGTACTCTTCCAATCTAGTTTACACCCCGCATAGTCCGAATCGGTGTATCGAATAAGATCAACATTTGGGGTTCTAGGATACCAAAGCTCGACATTGAGAGTACCTTTAACATACCTTAGGATCCTCTTTACTACCACCAAATGAGACTCTTTGGCACATGATTAGTACCTTACACACATACCTATCGCAAATAGTATATCGGGTCTACTAGCGGTTAGGTACAATAGACTACCAAGCATGCTCCTATATTATTTTGAGTCTACCATTTTCCTTTCAACATCACTATCCATTTTCACATTTGTTCCTATAGGGGTAGATGCTACCTTAACATTTTCTAAGCCAAATTTCTTTAGCATTTCCCTAGCATACTTAGTTTGAAATATATGTGTCCCTTCATTTGTTTGCTTAACTTGAAGACCTAAAAAGAAGGTTAACTCACCTACAAGACTCATCTCAAATTCATCTTCCATACACTTGATGAACTCATGTAGAAAATTACTATTTGTTGACCCAAAGATAATATCATCTACATACACTTGGGAAACAAATATGTCCTTATTCTTAGATTTTAGGAACAAAGTTGGGTCAATTGTTCCTCTCCTAAAACCCTTAGACACTAGAAATGAAGAAAGCCTTTCATACCAAGCCCGGGGAGCTTGTTTCAATCCATACAAGGCTTATCCCAATTTGTAGACATGTCTAGGGTAATTTGGGTCTTCAAACCTGGGGGGTTGTTCTACATAGACCTCTTCCTTAATGACCCCATTAAGGAATGCTGACTTCACATCCATTTGGTGAAGTGTGAAAACCATGTGAGCGACATAGGCTAGTAGAATTCTAATAGACTCTAATCTAGCTACGGGGGCATATGTCTTATCATAGTCTAGTCCCTCAACTTGATTAAACCCCCTAGCTACCAATCTAGCCTTATTCCTAGTAATTTTGCCTTGATCATCTAGCTTGTTCCTAAAGCCCCATCTAGTGGTGACAATGGTGCAATAATTGTGCCTAGGAACCAACTCCCAAATTTCACTTCTTTCAAATTGATTTAATTCTTCTTGCATAGCTAAAACCCAATCCACATCACCTAATGCCTCATCAATAGATTTAGGTTCTAATTGAGAAATCAAGGCAATTTGACTACTTTGGTCTCTAAAATAGGACCTAGTCCTTACCCCTTAAGTGACATCACCCACTATTTGGTCAATGGGGTGATCTTGGTGATGCCTTAAGGGCCTAGAGGTTATGGGTTCATTCACTACATGGTCCTTATCAATTGATGCTTTCCTAGGGTAAGTGTTGGTAGATTCATCAAAATCAACATTTGAAGATTCCTCAATCGCCTTGGTCCTTTTGTTGTACACACTATACCCTCTACTAGTGGATGAATATCCAACTAACACTACTAGAAAAAATGCATTTAACAACAGTGAATCACTGTTGTCGTAGGCCATTTACCACTGTTGTTAAAGGCCATGTTGTTAAAGGGGGGGTCTACGACAACAGTGAATCACTGTTGTCGTATATCACATTCGACAACAGTTTGACTTCCACTGTTGTCGTATGTCACATTCACAACAGTTTTTCACTGTTGTAATTTATTATATTTGACAACAGTTTTAATAACCGTTGTCGTATATCAATAACAACATTTTATCACCGTTGTCGTATGCCATATTCACCGTTGTCTTTTATTATATTCGACAACAGTTTTATCACTATGTTGTCGTATCTATAACAACAGTTTAGCTTTAAAAAAATCTGTTGTGCGTTTGCACTGCTCCACAACAGTTTCATACCAATTTGACAACAAAGATATTTCCACTATATTTTCAATTAAAAGGCAATAATTTAACCTCGAAACAAAAACTATATATATCAAACATCATCAACATATTTACAATAAAGATCCACCACAAGCTTTCTACAGACGAAACCACAAAAGTATCTTTTGTCCAAAAATCTTTCTAAAGACGAAACCACTAAAGTATCTTCTGACCCAAATTACAAGAGTTCATAATTCTGACCCAACTAAACTTACAATGAAGTTCATAATTTCTTCCGAATATTATCCTGTCCAGTAAATGATCCAGTGACTACAATTAGCAACCCGCTCTGGTATGACATTTGTGAATCTACAGTCTCTATCACGGTGAAACAGTTTCTGAAGTCCAGCGACATAATCTTCTCATTGATGGCCTGCTCCATGTAAAACAAAGATAACAGAGATTGTTATTTGATAGGAAAATGTAGATAGAGCTTTGTCTATAACAAAAAATCAAATTGATATCAAATAGGATAAAGCATGTTACCAGAACGGGTTGCTGGGGAATACAGATGAAGAAAAAAAAAGGAAAGTATTGAATACAAAAACATTTGGATTCATTTCATACAAAGCTTGGATAACAAAAAACCAATGAATGCAATTTTTACCATAAGACCTCAGACATTGCAAAGAACAAATATCATAAAATCCAACTTGTGAATTTAATCAATAGTATTCATGACAACAGACTGAGCTGTGAGATACTAATAATAATGGTAAAATGGGATATAAGGAAAGAACAAAATTTGATGATCCATGATTAGGATCACCTTTTAAAGGTTGTTTTTTTTTAAAGAAAGAAACACACTAAGTGCTGAATGAGGTAGGTCACATTGACAATTGCCCTTGTCTTGAGTTCCAAAGACAAGTTGAAATTTGAAACATTATATCTTTAGGCAAGCCTAAACAGTTGACAGAAATAATAGCTACATTAGAGAGAAAATCAATTAGATTACAAGTAGCCAATAAATGAACTATCAAAGTATTGATGTTTCATGGCATTCCAATGTAATTAGGAGATAGACTAATCTCTGATTACCTGATTGATTGTCCGGTGCAAGTGAATTGTAGATGACTGTTCACAATGAACACTCACAATGTCTGTACCAGCCTTGATAAAATCTGGAACTCGTTGGTCAGGTTCCACAATCATCTAAAATTTGGAAAACATGGTAATGCAATGGTTTTTAAACAACTAAAAAAGAAACAGAATACAGTGGTGACCAATTTTCAAATATAAAATTTACAAATAGGTGGTGGTTATAACTTTGAATCTGAAGCTTATTAAAAATTGCAGCAGAGGAGGAAAATACCAAGTGCACATCCAATGGAAGATCTGTCACCGGGCGCAGTGCGTCAACAACCAGAGGCCCTATGGTAATATTTGGCACACAACATCACAGCTTAATTATCTAATTTGATTGAGTAAAAGAAATACAAGAACAGAAAAGTCTTCTTCAGTTGTAATAGAGAACTACTATTAGGAAAATTTAGAAGCATAATATTAAGAGCGGGTTGAAAACAACAAAATAACGAATGTGGCGATCAACTAGGCAAAATTAATCTTTCTCAGAGATCAGGAACAGGAGCCAACTTGTACTAATATCATAAGACCTCAGGCATTGCAAAGAACAAATATCATAAGACCTCAGGCTTGCTTATCTTGCGAATTTAATCCAACTTGTACGAACACAAGTACATTTAAATGCATATAACGATTTTTTATTTGTAATCATGATGTTACCGAGAGTGCATAAAAAACGCTCTTATTGGCCAAGTGCTTTAGAGAGACAGAGGAATAGAATAGGAAATACAAAACATACAATTTGATACAAACATATTGGAAAATAATCCAAATCACCATTGAGCCAATTCTTCCTAATATTTCATTCAAACAAACTTAAATATATGTATAGTTAGATCTAATTAGATCATAAAAAAAAAACTCGTTATATCTTTTAGAAAGCATACTTGCAGAGTTGTTAATGAAATCATCTGTCCATCAGAATTCAATCGGTTCACGATGCTAGAATCCTGATAAAACTTGAAAACTATTTCTGGTGATTGATGAAGTATGTGATAATACTGTTGTACAAACGCATTTCCAATCTGTAAAGTCAATAGCAAAATGTCAGATTTTAGCAAAGGAATTAGACACTTATATGGGACTATTCATACCACTTGCGGACTTGGAGAAGGTACAGGGGATGTAGTGGGCAAAGCCATCTTTGATGCCCGGAAAACCTTCAGAATCTTGACCTCCCACTCTATTTGCACCAACAGGACTACCATCTTCTGCAAGAATCTTGAGCTAGACAGGAGCAGCCAGAGTTAGTGGCTGATTAAGCAACAAAGCATATGTTAGTGGTTTTCCATGGAGACCACAACCAGGAACCAAGTGAAAAAGCCAGAGGGAAGCATAATCCAGACAATCACATAAAAGAGATTGAATTGAAAGACAAGACAAAAAAGTACACGTAAAGCAATGTCTCCAACTGCTAGAGGGTTCTCCTTCTAACTTCGAACAACTTTAAAAATTAGAATTCTACTCAAACTTTGTGCCAAAGATAGCACTCATACAAGTTTATATCAAATTAAGTTAGATCATTTTTTTCCATTGCAGAAAACAAAGAATTCCAATTCTGGCTCAACAATAAGTAACACTATCACCATATAAAACATGCATGGCATTCTTGTAATATAGAGAAACATGAAGCACTTTCATGTACAACCAAATACTTCACATACCTCAACTCGAGGAAGGGGTTTCCCAACAGTGCCTGCCTTTCATGCACCGTGCAAAGGATTGGATAGTGCCATAACAAACTACAAAGTGCCATAATAATCAGTACAAACTATAGCTTACGCTTGTTGGCATTGAAAAGGTTAGTGCAACTGATATAGATTAAACCATCTTTTAAGAAATCAAATAGTAGGCTGGAAAACGCAAAGGGAGAATGAATATGGAGAAAACCTATACAACTAATTAAACCATCTTTTAATTACTCCATTAATTAAATCTATACAACTAATCATTATTAATCAAATTACTAGCCTACTAAACCTTACCTCCAACTTATAAATCAATTCCAAGATTAATTCCCCACATATCGACGAAGTCATCACATAATCCTTAATTAACAATAACTTATTCAAACCAAGTAACCCTTGCATCAATGGAACCCAACCAAAATGGTATAAACTCCTCCATGAACTCACGGCAAAACACAGCCAAAGACCTATGCCAACACCACACCCAAACAAAGACAACAAACAACTAACCTATCTACCACCACTCACGGCACATAAACTTTAAAAACAAACAGACATCAAACCTGGATGATGGCCGATGACAGCTAGGTTGCGTGAAGGAAGAGTCGCGAGTGACAGGGCCGCAACTTAGATCAGAGAAAGGATGGGGAAAGGATCACCAGTGCCGGTCGAGTGAGGAGGAGATCCGGATGAAGTTACTCCGGGGGTGTCACTCGCTCGGACTGAGGTGAAGGACGGTCGACCGGCCGAGCGGCGCTCGGCGTCGCTCGCGCTTGCGGCGCCACAGGAGGAAGAAGAAGAAAGGATCGTCCGTGTCTGGCGCTCAGCGATTGACAAAGGAGCACGGATAGGATCGCACCGGCGAGGGCGGTGCGGCCGGCGACGAACCTTGGCGTCGACGATCCGAGAGAGAGGAAGGCAGTGGCACATGGCTTCGCATGAAGGAGCTCGGCGTCGAGAACGTTCGCGACAGAGAGATGGGGGGCCTGGTGACCATTGCCCGCCGGAGATCAGGAGGCGCGGGCGAAGGGCGGCACAGCGCGATCGCGAGGAAGGGCTGCAGCTTCGGGCGGAGAGGGGAGGGGTTCGGCGGTTTCACTAGGGCACGGGGAGGTGCTTAAATAATTCTCAACTTTTTCCTTAACTAATTTATATATATACATATATTTCAAAAAAAATCAAACTTCAATAGTTTGTGCGACGAGAACTTCAATAGTTTGTTATTTTTTTTTAGTCGGATATCCACCGTTGATTTTATTTATTGATTGAACAGCACAACAATACAACAACAACAGTTTAATATAACTGTTGTCTATTGTCATAATAGACAACAGTTTATTACATCAGTTGTTGTAAATCTCGCCTATAGACAACAGTTATTTTATAACTGTTGTCGTTGAGTATACATACGACAACATTTTGTTATTACTGTTGTCTTTTTACGTATACAGACCAACAACAACAACGGTTAATACTAAAACTGTTGTTAAATTGACATAAGACAACACTTTATCAATAAACCGTTGTCGATTATGTGTTGTTGAATGCAAAAATTCTAGTAGTGTAAAATTCCCTCATCCGCTTTAGATTCAAACTTCCTTAGGTCATCCTTGGTGTTTAGAATGTAGACCTTACATCCAAAGACCCTAAAGTAATGAACTTATGGAATTCTCCTATTCCACAACTAAAATGAGGTTTTACCTAAGAACCTATGTACTAAAACCTGGTTTTGAATGTAAGAAGCGGTATTTACCGCTTCGGCCCCAAAATAGCTAGGAAGAGAATATGAATTAAGCATAGTCCTAGCGGCCTCTTGTAGTGCCCTATTTCTCCTTTCTACTACACCATTTTGTTGAGGAGTCCTTGGGCATGAAAATTCATGCTTATACCCATTTTTTACACAAAATTGTGAGAAGTTTGAATTTTGGAACTCCCCACCATGGTCACTCCTAATGCGGTTGATTTTGAGGTGTTTCTCATTTTCAACCCTCTTACTAAACCCTATAAAGATCTCTAAGGTATCATCCTTATGTTTCATAAAGAACACCCAAGTAAATCTAAAAAAATCATCTACAATAACTAAACAATACTTACTCCCTGCTAGTGAAGGAGTGATATGGCAATCAAAGAGATCAATATATAATAGCTCTAAAGGTAAAGTAGTGCTAGTTAACGTTTTACCTTTGTGTGATGATTTTGATTGCTTACCCTCTTGGCATGCATCACACATCTTGGTCTTCTCATAATTGATCATGGGGAGCCCCTTCACCAACTCCTCCTTTTCCACTCTTGCAATGCTCCTCATATTGATGTGCCCAAGTCTTCGGTGCCACAACCATCCTTCTTCTTCTTTAGATATGAGACACTTAGGCAAATTGTTAGAAACATAAGCAAGATTAAGATAGTAAAGATTAGCCTCTTTATACCCTTCTAGCATGACATTTTCGGGCCCATATTGTTTAATTAGATATTTTCTAGAATGAAACTCAACCCTATACCCCGCATCACAAAGTTGACTTACACTAAGTAAATTAAATTTCATACCCTTAATTAAAAGAACTTTGTGGATAGAGATTGTAGGAGATACCTCAATGGTGCCCCTACCAATTATTTTGAGTTTCCCACTATTTCCAAAGAAAATGGTCCCTTCTCTTAGGTAGCTAATAGTGGTGAACTTGCTCACATCTCCGGTCATATGTCTTGAGCACCCACTATCTACTATCCACATATTTAAGGCCTCCTTCACCTTCACCTATACAACATGGAAAACACACACTTTTGGTACCCAAATCATAGTTCCACAAGAATCAATTAAATACTTCTTTGGTACCCAAGCCTTCTTTGTATTTCCCTTAACCCCTTGTCTCCTAGAGGCACCAATTCTACCCATAAGTGAAACAAAGGCAACTTTCTTGGTCTTTGGCCTATAACCTAACCTGGCCTTGTTGTAAACGGCTCTTTGGCTATTTATTATCATGTCAAGGTTGCTAGAGCCCACTTGAAATTTCCTAAGTGCCTTGGTGAAGTCATCTACCTTTTCCCTTAGTTCCCTATTTTCATCTTTAAGACATGTATATCATGTCAAGGTTGTAAACTTAAGGAAGTGCCTTGGTGAAACTTCCTTAAATTTTGTAGATTCTACTTTAAGCATGGCAACTTCATCCTTTAAGTCCTTAATTTTTCTCCTAGTTTTAGCCACATCTATATTTGTACTAGAAATGATCTTGACAAGAGTAGAAGAGGGTAGACTATATACCTCACTTACCGAAGCCTCGGATTCGGATGATGATGATGAGGAGCCACTTTCATCTTCGCTCTAGAGACGGCTCGTTTCACACTTAACCGAGCTCCATCAAAGGTCGTCATAAAGACACCATATACGATACGGACTGGGAAGAGACCCACGATGTCTTTTATAAGGATTTGAGATTGTGAGGCTTATGTTCGACGTCAAGTCTCAGATAAACTAGGGCCCAAATCTGATAAGTGCTATTTTGTAGGATATCCCAAGGAAATGAAGGGATATTACTTTTACAATCCCACACTAGGTAAAGTGTTTGTCGCTAGAAATGGCGTTTTACTAGAAAAAGAGTTTTTTTTTCTAAAAGAATAAGTGAGAGTAAAATCCATCTTATAGAAGTTCAAGATGTAGATAATATTGAGGCCTTGATGGACATTGAACAGACACCACAAGGTGTTGTGGATCATGAGATTGTTGTTAGTAATATGAGAGAAGTGTCCTAAGGCAATTGCCTTATGATTGTAAACATTTATTTTAATAAATGAAAATTCACTATTTGAGTATACATGTTTGTGTATTTGATTGGGATCTTAAACTCATTTACTGAATGCCCGCAATACAATTCATAGCATGAGAGAATTTGTGATGAATTCACAACTAGTGATTATCTCTACATGTGCAATTGTGAAGTATTGAAAGTGTCCCTAGTTGATGAATTGATAAATACGGACACTATCAATTCTGTTGAGACTAGCATGGGTTATTCTCTAATCAGCTGATTCTCACTGGCTGGTGACATTGGGATGTCCGGAGATAAACATGAATGCTAGTTAAGGGAACTAGTTCATTGGAGTAACTGGCTGTAAAACTTCACATGGTAGTCTATATATAGACATGTCAGTGAAGTTCTTATCGCAGCTTAAGTGCGATATTCCTTTGACTTGCGGTGTTCAAGTCATCTTGGTCATGGAGACTTATACTTTAACATCTTAAGCAAGCATCTCCAAGGAGGTGTGGACCCAGGATGGTTGGGTATAAGCCGAAGTGCCCGAAGATGTTTGAACAGCCTACAAAGGATTCACCACTCCTTGCGAGGAGATGTATACCCAAGGCCTATCGTCGGATTGTTACTCAAAGCCTCTGGCCAGAGCATGACATGTTTAGAGTATGAGTCTCTCCAATACATGAGAGTAATTAGAAATCCAAAGGACGAGAGAACGTTACTTGGGCTAGGTGTGACGTAGTCAGCCTAGTGGGGACTGACACACACAGACCATGTCCTGAACCAAGTGGGTATAAGATGGTGAAGGGAATGAGGCACGATTCATTAGAGCTGCTGAAGGGTTTCAGAATTATTTCTGAGGTCAACCGTTGATCTTTCGATTAATTGGGGGTCATGATGTACTACTAGGTGCCACTCATGATCGTTCTATAATTAGTTGATTATAGACGGCCAACAAAAATCGAAAGCCTATTTAGTCACACGCACTACGAGTAATCCGAGGGATTTAAAACGAGTTGAAAAATTAGATTTTTCAATCAAGAGAAATAAGTCGAATCTGAATTTATCAGAGGCGCATCGGAAGCTTAAAATGGCTAAGTCTTTTGAAGGCTTATTGGACGAATTAAATGAGTTTAATTCGTGATGGTTTTGGCTTGGTGTGGCCGGCCAAAGAGGATGCCCACCCTCTTTGGTTTGGCCGGCCACAATAAAGGAGAGAAACCAATTTATTTGGTTTAAATTATAAAATAAATCAAGCGCGATTTGTTTTATAAAATTATGGATAAATAAATTTATATAAAGAAATTTATATAAAGAGATTTATTTTCATGGAAATTAAAATAAACCTTGGATTGGTTTATTTTATTTTATAAAATCAATTATGAATTGATTTTTCCATGATAAGAAAAATTTATATAATAAATTTATTCTTTTTATGGAAATTAAAATGAACCATGGATTGGTTTATTTTATTTTATAAAATCAATTATGAATTGATTTTTTCCATGATAAGAAAAATTTATATAATAAATTTATTCTTTTTATGGAAATTAAAATGAACCATGGATTGGTTTATTTTATTTTATAAAATCAATTATGAATTGATTTTTCCATGATGAGAAAAATTTATATAATAAATTTATTCTTTTTATGGAAATTAAAATGAACCATGGATTGGTTTATTTTATTTTATAAAATCAATTATGAATTGATTTTTCCATGATAAAGAAAAATTTATATAATAAATTTCTTGTGAAAATTTATTCCATAATAAAAGGAGAGATGTGTTTGTTTTTATTATAAATTTAGTTATAATAAAACTTGGCATAACGGAATAATTCATAAAAAAATTTATAGGATAAATTTCTTATGAAAATTTATTCCGTTATAGGGGAGACTTGGCGATGGAGAGGCTACTATATAAAGGAACCAAGGCAAGGCTTGAATTCCAATTAAGAGATTAAGTAGCAAGCTCTCTCTCTCTCTTATTCTCTCCCTCTCTCTCTAGGGCCGGTGCCCTCTCTCTCTCCCTAGGGCCGACACCCTCTCTCCTCCCCTAGGGCCGGCGCCCCCTTCAAGTTGCCGTGAGCCATCTCCACCAAGAAGGTGCCGAAGAAGAAGAAGAAGCGGGTCGCATCTCCTTCCTCTCCCCGGAATCTTGATTCCGCTACTTGGTGGTTAGTTTCCATCTCTCTCTCTTGATATTCTAGTTTTGCCTTTGGAGAATCTAGTAGTTCTTGTCGGCACGAAACTCGTGGCTTTGCGAAGTCATCCCGAAGAGAACTCAGCGTGGACGCGAATAGAGGCGGAGCTTCCAAGGAACGCTACGGTTGGATCTCGTCCCTTACTTCAAGTTACGCGAGGTATCAAGTAAATTAGTTTACTTTCTGCAAAATTTTAATTTATGATCATGTCCACACATCATAAGATTGCATGCTAGATACGTGGTTAAAATAATTTGAGAAATTATTTATGCTAATTCTTCCGCTGCACGTAATTATTTTAAAAATTACGAACTCGTATCCTTGTCAACATGCACCCGGTCCCAATAATTGTTGCACAAGAAGTTGTGAAACAAAAAGATGTTCAAGTAGACCAACCTCTTCACATATCTAATAGGATACGTCATCAGCCTGAAAGATACTCATTTCTCTTGTCTGACCATGATGACGTTACGCTTATTGAGTTGAATGAGCCTACATCCTATCAAGAAGCTGTGATGAGCCCAGATTCTGAAAAATGGCTAAAGGTCATGAGGTCCGAAATGGAATCCATGTACACTAACCAAGTATGGACTTTGGTTGATCCACTAGAGGGGATTAAACCCATTGGGTGTAAGTGGGTCTTTAAAAGAAAGGCTGACATGGATGGTTGATAAGTACCATTTTGTTGATTATTTTAATTGTTAAAATCCATGTTTGACCCATGTTTTACTTGCTTAATTGTGATTTTACCCTAGGTTTTAGGATTTCCTCTTATTTTAGACTTAATTGCAAATTTACACATATTTGGATTAATTGGCCACTAAATTCTTGATCTATTTTTGTAGGCATGAAAGGTTCATGGATCTAGCGCATATTGGGTCAAACTTGAGTCGGAAGTGACCCGGATCGAGTTATCAAGATTATGATTAATCCGAGCCGTCTGATTCAAAAGCGGCTAGATCTGAGCCATCCGGGACCATCTGAAGCAATCCGAGCTAGGGTTAGGGTTAATCAAGCACTCTGATCAAGATCTGAAGGTTTCATCCAAATCAAAGCTCATTCAACCGTTGGATCAAGCTCGGAGGGATCTAGATCGTCCATTCAAAGATTAGGTTGATCTGGACCATCCGTTGCACATCTGGAGGATCCGAGCTACCACGAGGCAGATCCTGACCCCTGATCAACATCCTCAAAGTTTGGCCAAATCAGAGCAAGATCAGCCGTTGGATTTCCTCAAACAATTTGGACCGTTCACTGATAAGTATTTAATCAAACTCACTGCAGCCTTCAGCCTTCGTCGCGTCTCCGCCGCAGCTTCTTCCGTCTTCGTGTTCTTAGTTTTCTTCAGCAGTTTTCTTCAATCCAAGGGGCGCGACCCCTCAATTCTTCTACTAGATCAATTGCTAGGCTATTGGGAAGGTTCTCGGTGAAATTCCAGCTCCGAATTGGCCAAAACAGAGTTGTTGTAAGGTCTCCGCAGCTCTGTCATTTATTGTTTCAATCTCGGTTTTGCACCATCCTTCATCCACCCGAGCATTTCAGAGGGGTTCCCTGGAGTGCATTGGTTCATCCCCACACCATCGGCGCAATTGGACAATGCCAGATTGAGGAAATCGATTTGGAATTCAGATTGGTTCAGAGTGAGAGCTGGATTTGAATTATTGAGCTGTTTTTCAATGGTTTGCTGAGCTTACGGGTTCGAGGCTCACTCTTGCTTGACGACCAAGAAGTTCTTGACCTAATAGAGTGATTGAGGATAGTTTTCTCATTTAATTTTCGAGCTTTAGATGTAATTTTCATTTCTGAATTCGTGCCATTTTATTTCTGAATTTTATCTAGCTGCTGTAATTTTCTTGTATGGATTATTTCTTTCTCAATTCGAGGCTTATCCTTGAGTGACAGCAAGGGTTTCTTGAGTTGAGATAAGAGATTTAGTTTACTTAATCAATTTCCATTGTGTTAGTGTAATTTTCGATTCCTGCTTCTTGTTCTGTTTTTATTTTTCTCATCAGCAACCTAGTTTCCGTTTTTGAATTTGTTTTCTGCCTTTAATTAGTGTTTAAACTCTGCAAGTAGTTAGTTAGTTTGCTTTTTAGTGAACGATTGTTTTTAATCTTAGTTGTTTTGCAAATACTTCCATTTCCACATTTCAACTTAATATTTGTTGCGCATAAGTCCTGTTCCAGCGTGCCAACTTGGTTTCTGATTTCTTTCAGCTTATCTCAAATTAAATTCGAGTTCAGTTTCAATTCCTGAGATTTGAGATAACAATTAGTCTGCTAATGAATGTGATTTAAGTGTGTTTCGCATTTAAATTTAATTCTATACTTTTGCTCAGCTGCTAATGCAGCAGTTTCTGAAATTTCTGGACAGCCCCCTTCAGTTTCAAATTCAATTCTGTAAGTCTGCCTTTAGTGTAGATTCTGAAATCTGTCTCAAACAAACCTTAGATCCTCTGCAGCTTGTCCGAACATCAGTTCTGTGAACTAGTTTAAGTTTGTGGTCTGTTTTGCATTTGTTTGCAGCTGAATTTCTGCATTCAAATCCTTGTTTCTGCATTACTTTTCTGCATTCGGATTTTGTTTCTGCACCACTGTTTCTGAATTGAGTTTTCTTGACTGATCAGACTTGGATTTTACTTCACTGGTACTATCCTTTTCCAAGCTAAGTTGGCTAGTCTTAGCATGAATTATCATGGTTCCAGTTTAAGCATTCAGTACTAGTTTCGGCACATCAATTTTCTCCCTTGCACAGCAATCTAACTTCAATTTCTGCAAGTGTATCAAGCTCAACCTCCGCACTGATTTGTAGTGGGATTAAACACTCCTTGTAGTGTACTTCTGTGCTTGAATTAGCTTCTATCGCATCCAATCAATTTCTGAACTGTAAATCTTCCTCTCAGCATTTTCAGCATTGCATTTCTGCACATTGTTCCTGCAGTCATTAAATTCTGCATTCCTGCCTTAGTTGTCGAATTGGATGTGTTTGAGAGTGATCAGCATATAGCTTCGGAGTTCTTTCAGCTCAGATAACTTCATTAACAATTCAGCCTTCCAAGCTGAATTAATCAGCTACACATTCCCTGCATTTAGTGTCAAATTGGCACATAGTTTCCTTCACTTGTGTATCAAGATTGCTTCAACCTTTCACCTTGCATCGAGCTAAGATTCAGCTTTGAGTGATAACTTCTTAAGTTCAAAACCTTCTGCAGTGTACTCTTGCATTTGTGTGTAGGTTTGCATTCCGAATGGTGCAAGTTTGCATTAGTAGATTAAGTGGTTGATTGGTCGAGTTATTAATTGCATTCACCATGTTTAGTGCATTTAGTTAAAGTTTCTTGCTTTACATTGCTTTTCCATTCTTTTCAGATTGCAGCCCAAAACCTCATCTTATTCGAAACCCAAATTCATAAACGACACATAAATACAAGCACGAATCACTCAACATCAACTAGTCCCGAGGAAAAATACGACCTGTGGCCCCTTTACTACGCTTTTATTCTTTGATTGCAAAAAGGGTTTCCAGCATTTTATAAATATTTAAATTCTGATGGACTCACATTTCGTGACAACTTTAACTTAGCTAAATCAGGTCCGACAATGGTCTCATGCATACCTATAAAGGGCAATTGGTAACTAAAGGCTTCTAGAAAATTCATGGTATCGACTATGATGAAACCTTTTCACCAGTGGCGATGCTTAAGTCTATTCGGATTATGCTTGCTATTGCAGGTTACCATGATTACGAGATCTGGCAGATGGATGTCAAAACTGCATTCCTAAATGGGAACCTACTCGAGGATGTGTACATGGCACAACCTGAGGGTTTTGTAGATCCAGAGTATACTGGAAAGGTATGTAAGTTGCAAATGTCCATTTGTGGGCTAAAGCAAGCTTCTCGAAGCTGGAATCTTCGATTCAATGATGCAATCAAAGCGTTTGATTTCATCAAGAATGAAGATGAACCCTGTGTCTACAAGAGGGTTAGTGGGAGCACAGTTATCTTCCTGATCTTGTATGTAGATGACATACTCCTCATTGGGAATTATATCCCTTCACTACAGTCTGTGAAGACATGGCTAAGGAATTATTTCTCAATGAAAGACTTAGGTGAAGCAGCCTATATCCTAGGTGTTGGTGTAGGAAGCACCATATCGAACCTTGTTTTGATATTGGCAAAGGGTTCAAAGTTAAGTATTATTGGTGATCTAACAATGTCACTCAAGTGTGCAGGAAAAGTCCTAGCGAAGGGCTGCTAGGCACATGGCGAAGGACTGCCAGGAAACAAAGACCTAGCGAAGGACTGCTAGGCACCTAGCGAAGGACTGCCAGGAAACAAAGACCTAGCGAAGGACTGCTAGGCACCAAGCGAAGGACAGCTTGGAACCGAAGACCTGGCGAAGGACTGCTAGGCACCTGACGAAGGACTGCCAGGAAACAAAGACCTGGTGAAGGAATGCTAGGCACCAGGCGAAGGACTGCTTGGTACTGAAGACCTGGCGAAGGACAGCTGGGCACCTAGCGAAGGACTGCTGGGCAAAAGTCCAACCAGAGGAGCCAGTTGGCAACAGGTAAATTCTCCTGAGAGGAGTAGGTCAGGACGCGTTCCCCGTTGAGGGAACAGTAGGCGTCGGTTTGACCTAGGGTTGTATTTTGGAGACCCAAAGTCAGAACCAAGATAGCTAAGGCTGTATAAACCTAATACTTGATTGCTTTGTGTTGTTTTGGACTAACCATGGATGCAGGACTGAAGGAATGAGTTTTTGCAGCTCAGAACGCCTCAAAGGAGAGAGGTAACAGCTGAGTAGGGCGCCCCCACTGTCCCAGGTGCCCCCAAGGTCAAGGCAAAAAAAGTTAAGCAAACATATGCTTCGGTAGTTCACTGGGTGGGGCGCCCCCTGCTTCCCGGGCGCCCCCGTCAAAGCTCGATCCCTATTTTTGAGGGATTAGAGGTGACCGAGAGAGTTATGGATCGAAGGACACATGGAGGGCACCCCCAACGTCCCGGGCGCCCCCAGACCTGCTATAAAAGGGGCTCGACCCCTGAGGCTTCAGCATCACTTCTTAAAACGCCAATACGCTCTTCTACTCAAGCGCTCTGCCCCGGAAACCTCCCAATTCGAGATACCAGCACCGACGACGTCCCTCTGCTCCAAAATACAATCCACACCTGGCGTCGGTAACAAAGAGCTAACTTTTAAAGTTTATTATACATCAATTGTAATATTTGTCTGTAAACCGTTTTGCGCACATATAGAATTGCCCGCAGTAAATGGTCAACGACCGTGGGCCTTGGAGTAGGAGCCGACCGCGACTCCAAACCATGTAAATCGCTTGAGTTCTTTGCGTTGTGTTTTAAATTTTCGCTACTAATTCTCTTAATCTCGAATCCGAAACATTTTACGATATTCACCCCCCCTCTATCATATTCTCTCGATCCAACAAGTGGTATCAGAGCGGGAAGCTCAAATTTGGTGCAACCACCAATTTGAGAGTTTTTTGGGTTTTCAAAATTATTTTATTTTTTTTTTCTCGTTAATCGAGTTTGGTGCAACACCACTCGATCTTTTTCGCTTTTTATTTTCAAATAAATAATATCTGTGACTGGATTTAAAATATCCTTCTTACTTTTTCATCATTAATCAGAAGTGATAAAATCAACATTTTCAAAAATTTGTCATAACTTTTTCTATTATTATTTTACCTCGAAATTCGTGCAATATTTTTGTTGGGTTATATCTTTTCTCTCCCGCACTACTAATCCAAGACCAAGTCTTGGTACATTTCTATTATTTCTCTTTGTGTGCAAGAATTATCCTTAATGGCCAATCAAGAATGGAACAGTGTTCATCCGCCTCTATTCTCTGGCGAGAACTTCAGAACCTGGAAGGGGCTAATGGAATCCCACCTAAAGGCCCATCTAGAGCTATGGATGATAATCCAAACGGGGTTTACAGTACCTACAGAAGATGGAATGTCGATCGCCTGGGATAAATTGGATGAACCAACTCTGAGGAAACTCGAGACAGATGCAAAGGCGACTGCAATCCTTCAATGTGGCCTAACCAAGGAGCAACTCGAACTAGTAGGTCCATTCAGATGTGCGAGAGAAATTTGGGAAAAATTGATTAACCTTCATCAAGAGATCTCGAAGAAGAAGAAGATCAAGTAAGCTGTCTCGCACTCTCGGTCCAAGCACAAACAGCCGAGTCAGAGTCTGAACACGAATCCAAACCAGAGTCAGAAGACAAATTGACTGAGACAAAAATGGTAACCAATTTTGAATCTTTTTTTGAATTACAATTAAGTAATCAAGCAAATACTGTAATGGTCGAGGAAGGTGTAATTTCTATTGCAGGAAAAGCTCCAAGAGAACCACCAAAGAAGAAGCCTCAACCTGTACCCGAGTCCGACTCAGACTCGGAATCAGAAGACAATGGAGGAGATCGACCCAAACTGGTCCGGGTGACTCGCGACCACTACAAAATACTGAAGAAACAATCAAGCAAAAGAAAGATGACTAAAATCAAGGGGGAGACCTCCAAAAAGAAATCTAAAGGTAAATTTACAGTATTTGAAAATCCATTATTTATCTTGAATAATATGATTGAACCTTATAAATTAGTTAAAGCAAACATTAGTAAATTGGAACAAGAAGATGAAATATTGAAACATAAGGTCAAAATGCTAGAAAGTCTAATTCACAATCTTGCTAATTCTAAAAACCCAGAATATCATTACAATTATGACGTGACTTAGTTGATTACTTTTCTTGCTTGTTTATTTTATTATGCTTTGAATTAGGATTGGTTAGTTTAACGACTGAACCAACTTAACTAAAATTTGAACAACATAGTATTGGGTGGCGGTGAGATGATAGTACATTAGGGAAGCCAATTCTAATAAGGTCAAGTATACTTGGTCTCTTTAGACTGGTGAAACTAGCCGAAGCTACCGATCCAAGACCCAAACTAGTTAGACCAGAATTTACCAAAAAGTAATTTTGAAGATGAAATTTTACTAAAAGGCTTTGTCTAGGAAAGGGTTGATGATCTAATAAGGCTACGACCAAAGAAGGCCTTGTGCCTCGCCAAGACCTGGAAGCCAATTTTTGAAATTCAAATTCAATTTACTCTTTGTTAAATTCGAATCTAACACAAATTTCAATTAATTTTAGATTCAAATATCTCTTTTCAAAATAAATTTAAATTGGGTTTAAAAACTAATTTAACTTTTCAAAATTAATCATGGCCTTTTCAAAATAAATCTTTCTATTAAAATATTTATCTCACAAAACCCATAAGGTTAACATGTTTGATCACATAGAACTGGGTGAGATATCTAGGACCTAAGAGTATATGTTACTATCCTCTTAAATAAAACTCAAAGTGCTTTCAAATTTATTCAAAATTTAATTCAGTTTACTATACCCTACTTTTTCATCTCTATTTTTTAAAAAATATTGAATTTCATGTTAAATATCACAATAGACTCATTTTAAATAGAATCTAGGGCTTGTTTGATTTAATTATTAATTGGTCAAACATAGTCAACTGAGTTAAACTTGGTCAACACAGTCAACCCTAGTTAACATAATCAAACCTGGTCAACACTGAAATCCTTTAAGGAACTTAGATAAAAGTCAAACTATGTCGGATGTAACGACCCGGAAAATTCTCATAATATTTTCTTTAAAATATTGAGCATGAATAGATAATTTTCTGAGGGACCTAGAAATATTAATACGAATTTTAGCCTAGAAATCCATGTTTTCTCATTTAAATTGGGAAAAATAAGCACTAATGGGCTTTATATGGGCTTTCTAGTACCATAATTATTGGTGAATTTTAGGTAAAAATTAATATAAATATAAAGAGGTTTTAATGAGAAATATTAACATAATTATGGGGTAATTTTTAAGGGAATTTCGAAATAATAGAAAATAAAATACAAAAATTAATGCATGCACCAAGGATTGAACCTTGGACCTCTTATACAACCATGCATGCTCTAACCAATTCACCTAGCAAGGGAGTGCTATGAGGAAATGAAGTGGATTGTAGTTAAGGCTTAGGTAAAATGAAGGGTCATCCACCATGACTCTTCACTTGCCCTCCTTAAGGTGTTATAAAGAGGGGGCTTGGGAGTTACTTTCTTCCTTCCATCAATTCCACCTTTCTCCTTCCTCCTCCCTCACTCTAGCCGAAACTTCAAGGAGAGTTTTCCTTTGGAAAACTTCACAAGAGGGCTCAATCTTCAAGAGCTAAGGGTCATCCACAAGGCTACAAGGGCTAAGGGTGATCAAGGGACAACAAGGTCTTCATCATCTTCCCTTTTTTAAGGTCTAAAAACCAAGCTAACCCAAGGAAAAACTCCCTCACCTGTGGTATAATGGTTTTTGAGTTATTTTCATGATACAAGAAATTGTTTGAACTATGTATGAAGAAACACCAAAGTTAGGGCTACCAAGGGTTTCGGCCACCATAGGTTTCTATGGTTTGGTTTGGATCGAACTCTTTAATATTGTTCCTTATGTTTTCTTATGTGGTAAGAGATGTTAATTGTAATGCCCCGAAATTTCCATATTGAAGTTCTTAAAGTCCTTAGAACTATTTAAAAATGTTTTAGAAATATTCTAGATATTTTTAGGAATTTTTAGAATATTTTTATGGAATTTTCCGAGTCCGTTTAGTATTTTCATTAAAAGAAATAGAGTCTTCGGCAAAAAGTTGCCTGGACGAGTTTTGAACCCGAGACCTCCCATGGGACCAACGACTTAAGTTGGTCGGGTTAACCAGGAGCCCCAGCAGGGGTGTGCTGAAAGAGAATAGAGAGATATTAAGTTAAGTAGTAAGTTGAACCGAAATACCCCTTGGTATAAATAGAAGAACTTAAGTGATTCTTTTATTTTTGGTTCGGCAACTTCCTCTCTTCCTCGCCCAAGCCGCACGCACGCCCCCTCCTCTCCTCTCTTGGGCGAAACCACACCAAGCCCTAGGACCTTCCTCCGGTGGCCGGCCAAGGCTCTCCTCCGAGAGATTTTCCGATATTCAGAATCCCCGCGACGAGAGGAACGCGTGAGCGCGAAGAAATCTCCGAGACTCCGAGTTTCTTCGGAACCTCCGACGCCGTTCTTGGGTGTAAGTCCAAGATATCGAGGTAAGTACTGCTCACTTGCAGTAAGAGGTGGTTTTCCGCAAGTTTTTCCCGTTAGAAAGTTAAAAATGCAATTTTCCTTTAGTTTATGATTTTGCATGTAACTCTAGTTTAATCCATGCTTGTATAAGTTTGATTAAGTACCCTATATGAGGTTAGGGGCTAAGAAAAGTTATGAGAAGAGAAAAGAGAAGATAAAGATAAGAAAAGAAAAGGCCAAGGCCTTAAGAAATCCCCAGAAGTCAAGACTTAGGGATTTGGGCACACAAGGTGCTCGTTAAAATGCCAAGGCATTCAAGATAAGAAAAAGTAAGTATTTTATTTTCTAAGGCCAGTACCCGGCGTCCAAGGGCGTCGTTAAAGAAATCCAGGTGTCCAATTCCAAGGTCTTGGCCCTGGTAGACCAAGGTCTGCTCTATTAGGACTGGTGGCTCGCTACCCCAACCTTTTAGGGAACGCGCATAAGATGGTACTTACGTCTTAAGTGGATCCAAGTGAGTTATTATTTTCAAGTATATGCTTTAGGAAAGTTTTTCTAAAATTTAAGGAAGTTTTCTAAAAGTTAAAGAAAGATTTAAAGTTAAAGAATTGCTAAAGTTTCAAGTTAAGCTAAGAAAAAGTGAGTTAAGACTTATTAATGCTTGAGTATGCATGTTTCGAGTTATACATGCTTTAGTGTTTCTTTTAAGCATAAAAGTATCCCATGTGATTTCACATTGTTTAAAAAGCATGCTTGCACATTTCGAGATTTTGTGAGCTAGATAGTACTTGCTAAGCTTTATGCTTATTAGTTGCATTTCCTCTTGCTGCAGGTAAAGGTAAAGGCAAGCAATTCTGAAGGAAGGCGACGAGGCGGTGCTGAGTAACGTGTGTATGGTGGCTGACCTTGGAGAGGTCCTTGGGACGAGATGAATAAAAGACTTAAAGTGCATTTGTTACAGATTCTTAGTTTAAGTTAGATCACATCGAATTTATCCGAGTATTTGCGTTTTAGATATTTTGCATGTCTTAAAACCACGAGTAAAGATTCCATGTCATTCTATTTAGTGTACATATCCTTATGATTGCATTGGATGAGTATGAGCGTGAGTAGTTTCGAATATCGATACTTTGATGGAGCCATTTGATGCATGTGCCAAGATGTTGTTAGTCTCCTTTTGAATTAAGTTTTTATTGCTTTAAATATGCGTAGAAAAGTTTCATTCATATTCCATAATGCTTTAGTAATGTTATAGAACCTTGTGTGATGAGTTTAAATGGTTAGAATTGTTTAAACCTTGCATAGATGCAAAACTTGGTCCTAACTCTAGTCTAAAGTTCATATAGATTTTCATAACTTATTTACTTCCGCAAAAGTCCTAATTTCAAGTTTATGAAGTTGTTGTGATTGGCTAAAATATTTTTCTTTATGAATTTTAGAGAAAGGAAGTGTGCCATTGTATCATGCATGACTATTAAAGTTAGAACATCATTCTTAGATAGATTTAAATACAAAAAAAAAGAAAGTTCCGCATTCTTAGTCGTGCATTAGAGTCAAGAAGCAGACAAGTAACGGTCCGTCTAAGGTAGAGAAGGCGGGTCGCTACATTAATAGGGGTTATGTGAAAGTTTTTCATGATTTAAGGCCCTAGTAACTTTCGGCCAAGATGGGTTTTAGGGCAAGAGGTTAGGGTTAACTCCAAGCAAGGGTTCAAATGTTTTCCTATGGAAGTATATGTAAGTTATAGGATGTAAAATTTGCAACTTTATGAATTTATTCATGTGATGGTGACCCATTAGGGTTTCGGCCAAGGTCCCAAGGTGGGGCTAGGGTTTAGGATTTACTCCAATCATGGGGTTTAATGGCTCCCTATGGTCTTGTATGTAATTTATGGGTGTTCTTTTACTTATGGAACCCTTCCTATTGATTGAATGGTGGAGTTTCATGCCAAGGAACTTTCGGCCAACTCCCAAGATTTAGGGTTTGGGTTGGGTTAAGACCACAAGGATGCATGTTTGTAGGGTACTATGATGTATATAGATGTTTAAGTATGTTGGAAGAATGTTTATGCCAATTGAAACCCTAGCTTATGTGTCATGAATTATATGTTAGGTCACTTGTAATGATGATTCATAAATGTTTAGACATGTGCCATGAACCCAAGGAAATGTATCATGTATGAAAGGACCTAGGCATGTTTTTCCATGTACCATGACCATGCATGTTTTTATGAATTAAGATGCTAATTATGTAGGTATGCCATGATTTAGGAATGATATGTATGCATGCCATGATTTATGAATAATATGAATGTATGTCATGATTTATGAATGATATGTATGCATGTCCTGTTTATGGATGAAATGATGAATGAAGTTAAAGTTCATGCCTTCAAGGCATAATGGTGATATGGAATGAGAATGATGAATGAAATGAGGTTCATGCCTTCAAGGCATAATGATGATATTAAGCATTAAGAATGAATGAATATGCTATGTATGTTTTGTGAATGAAGAAGCATGTGAAAGTATTTTATTTTAAGAATGGGCTTGTACCGGACCTGAATAAGGTCCACGGTTCTGGACTACCGATGAAGTTGTCCTTACGGTTCGGGACTACCGATGAAGCTGTCCTTACGGTTCGGGACTACCGATGAAGCTGTCCTTACCCTAGTAGGTCGAGATTAGCTACCTCGTATTTACTTAGGGATGCACGCATATGATGAATGAATGTGGTACAAGCCAGGGCCCCAACGAATGTTATGATTATGTTTACGTATTTAAAAGTATGATTTTAAACTAAGCATCCTTATGATATATGCATTTGCCCATGCATCCATCCATGTTATGCATTATGTTTATGAAAAGTATATTTATGAAAAGTATGGTTATGAAAAGTATGTTTATGCAAGGTATGTTGATGCAAAGTATGATAATGCAAAGTAGGTTCATGTTAATTATGATGCCATGATTATGTTTATGTTCATGTTAATTATGATGCCATGATTATGTTTATGTTCATGTTAATTATGATGCCATGATTATGTTTATGTTCATGTAATTATGATGCCATGATTATGTTTATGTTCATGTTAATTATGATGTCATGATTATGTTTATGTTCATGTAATTATGATGCCATGATTATATTTATGTTCATGTAATTATGATGTCATGATTATGTTTATGCTCATGTTAATTATGATGCCATGATTCGACATATGTTCATGTTAATTATGATGTCGTGATTATGTTTATGTTCATGTTAATTATGATGTCATGATTATGTTTATGTTCATGCTAAAGTATGATGCCACGATATCGATGTACATGCTAAATTCAGATGCCATGATTTTATTTATGTGTATGCTAAAATGATGATGCCATGATTGTGTAAAAGTTCATGATAAGAAGTATGCTATGATATGTAGGATTGAAGCATTATGTTCATGTTTATACGACATATGGATTTTGTGAGTAGGAAAAGGGTTTTACTAAGTCTCCGTGCTTATAGTCTTATTTTCTTATACTGCAGATCAAGCAAGAGATTTCTAGGGGAAGCAGCAGGAGAGGCTAGAACATGGATGTATAGTAGTGACATGGCCAAGAAACCCTCTCGTTTCACTTATTGCTTGTTTTATGATCTGACAATGCTTACTTTGGGTTATGATCGACTTATGATAGTTATGCCTAAGAAACAACCTATTATTCGTGAAGTTATGGATAAATTACTTGCTACCTGAAATGCTTATGAATAAGTCAAGGAAAGTTGATATCATGATGCTATGCATGCTGATAATATGTTACTTGAAATGCTTATGAATAAGTTATGGAAAGTTGATGTCATGATGTTAGGTATGCTAGTAGTATGTTAAGCATAATGTCACCATGTCCATGAATGATAACCCAGGCATGTGTATATGATTTAAGTACTAGTTATTCCGCTGCATTAAGATGTTACATATGCACATGTATGTTTAGCGTAACGCCGCTTAAAAGAAAAAAAAAAGTGGGCGTTACATCGGATACAGGGGGAGTTCTTCTTAATCTTTTTCAAAAATTCAGATTTTTCAAAAACCTTATGCTCTAAAACTTATTATCATCTCAAAATAAGGTTTTCAAAAGTTGATTAAAAAACCCTCGTATATTACTATCTCTTTGAAAAATTATCATCATGATTTTCGAAAACTGTGCTATCATTCCAAGTTGTGTTTTCAAAAATTTATCTCCTTGAAAGTTATCATACTCAGAAGGTTATTCAAAATCATTCTTTTGATTTTAATAAACCCTAAAGACACAGAGGAAGGTCCACTTCATGATCTACAAGGACTCCTATGATGTGTCAAATTTAGGGGGAGTTTGAGTCAAAAGAAGAATTTCAGAAATATTTTTTTTGGTAATTATTTGTTAGATAATTCTTATAATTTAAATCAAACCTTAAAACTCAGAGGAAGATTGCTTGTAGTCAACAAGCTTTCTAGGACTAGGTCAAGTTTAGGGGGAGATCAAATTAAAAGAATTATTGAACATTTTCAAAATTATATATTTTCATGCACTGCACGTTTAAAATCCTTTTGAAAACTTAAATAATTTTTCTTTCAAAATACTATTATTTTTCAAAATTCTTTTGGCTTATAAAATTATTTTTGAAATAATATTTGCTTGAGTTTTGAGAATTTCCAGGACACTTAGGAAAATGTCCTTGTAGTTAACAAGGGTTCCTAGGATTGTGTCAGACTGGAAAAGAAACCTGGTCAAGTAAAATATTATGGATTCAAAAATGCATAATCTTCAAAAAGTACTTATATTTTTCAAAAATGCATAATCTTCAAAAAGTACTTATATTTTTCAAAAATACATAATCTTCAAAAGTACTTATATCTTCAAAAATACATAATATCTTTCAAAAGTACTTCTATATAATGTTTTCAAAAGTACTTCTATATAATGTTTTCAAAAGTACTAATATTTTTCAAGGCAATAGTGTTCTAAGTGCGTGAATTTTCTAAAAGACTTGCCTACAAATACAATTTTTTTTAAAATACCTTTCAAAGTGGAGTTTTGCAATTTAAAGCTTTTTGCTATGCTTTCAAGAATTATGCTAACTATTTTTATATTTTCAAGACTCTTAAGCTCTGATACACAAATTTTAAAATTTATTTCAAAATATATTTTTCAAAAGTTCTTTATTGATATATAGCCAAGGGGGAGAGTTGAAAAAATGAAATTAAATTCTTCCTTAAACATTTTTCCCTTTTTAATGAAAGTTTATCTTAGAAATGGTCTAAAACATAAGGAGAAGAGTTTCACATTAAGGGGGAGAGAAAGAAAGAGAAAAAGAATTTTTTTTCAAAAGTAAAGCAAAAGTTTCTAAGTATCTAAGTACTTCAATTATTTTTCCTTAGTAAACAAGATTTTTTTTGAGGAAAAACTTGTCTAGAAATTTCTTAAGAATTATGTTTTTCAAAATGCACAAAGTGTTTCCAAGCAAATTCGTCTAAATGTGCAAAATTTTCTTTAGTAAACAAAAGTTTTCCCAAAGTTGAACTTTTTCTTGGAAATTTAGCTTCAAGAATGGAAATTTTGCCTAAGTAAAAATTTTTTTAGGCCTTGTAAGTAAAAGTTTGTTTCAAAATTTAGGCCTGCAAAACTTTTCATAATGAAAAATTATCTAAGTGTAAAAAGTTTTGATAGTGAAAATGCTTTTACTCTATTTTTGAAAAACACTTTGTCAAAAACATGAAGCACTTAGAATAACTCAAAAATCCTAGTTAGATATGTTGTTCACCCATAAAGGTTTTTTTATATATATGTCAAAGGGGGAGGAAAGGTCAAAGTTAAGAGTTAAGTTAATTGTTGTTTTATAACACAATTATTCAGGGGGAGTATGAGAATTTTTTTTTCAAAATTACATTGGGTTTAGACTTTATACTATTCAGAATTGCTATGTTTTATTGGTCTTAACCTTCTTGCTTAAACTGTTGTAATTTTTACTTAACTTTGAATTGTGTTGCCATAAATCAAAAAGGGGGAGATTGTTGGTGTAGGAAGCACCATATCGAACCTTGTTTTGATATTGGCAAAGGGTTCAAAATTAAGTATTATTGGTGATCTAACAATGTTACTCAAGTGTGCAGGAAAAGTCCTAGCAAAGGGCTGCTAGGAACCTGGCGAAGGACTGCCAGGAAACAAAGTCCTAGCGAAGGGCTGCTAGGCACCTGGCGAAGGACTGCCAGGAATCAAAGACCTAGCGAAGGACTGCTAGGCACCTAGCGAAGGACTGCTAGGAAACAAAGACCTAGCGTAGGACTGCTAGGCACCTGGTGTAAAATACGGCAATTTGAAAATCCGGACCAGAAAATTTTTCGAAATTTTTCTGGATTGAGTCTAGGTTTATCAAATTCGGGAAAAAGGTTTAAGGTGAATTCTTAGACTATGAAGGGTTAAATTGTTTAATATTTAATCCTAAAGGTCTAAACTAAAAATGTATCTAAATATTTGAGGGCTTGTTCGAGTTTTGGCTAAAGCTTAGGGGTTAAGAGGATAAACTATCTAATCCTAGAGATGTGATGTGGATTACAAATAAATTGGTGGGTTAAATAGCTAAAACCCTTACTCTAAGGGTAGAATTAAAATTTCTGAAAGTTAGAGGACCTTTTTGTAAAAAGACCCCGTTCCCTTTAATTAAAAGCCTCGGCCAAGCCCTAGCCACAGCCAAATCGCAGCCACCCAACCTTTTCCTCCCCTTCGCGTCTCCTCCCACCGCGTGACCTAGCCGCCGGAGCAGCCCACGCCACTCCTCTCCTCTCGATCTCTCTTCACGAATCGGCAACCGGTCTCCTTGTGCAGCATCAACGCCATATTTCCTCTCCATCGTCGAGCGTTGGCCGAGCTATTCCTTGCCTAGCGGGAATTTGAACCGAGGATCAAGGAGCAACACCGACCACCTCGTGTAAGAGTTAGATGTGTTTAGATTTGGAAGGCTTACATGGTTATTGATCGCCTTTCGTTTCCCTTGTTGGTTTTCGTATCTCTTGTTGGTTTCAAATGGATGATGGGTTGTTCTTACTGATTACGACCTTGGTTTTTGGATTTGGCCTTACGGTGTAGCTGAGATTTTTGGATTTGATAATTTGATTAGTTTTAGAGGTTGAAGATATGCCCTGTGCTTTGTCTTACCTTGCTGTGAAGTAGTTTGGTTTCCACTGTAATGCCGTGAGCTATCCTATTTGGGTACACCATTCTGTGTTGAATTCAGACCGCTATTATGTTTAGATGAATTGTTGTGTTTGACTCAGGTTTTGGACTATTATTTAGTAATGGATCTTGGAATGAAATCGTGTAGAGATAAGGTCTGGGAAGCAATTTATTTCTGGAATTTGTTCATGCGTGTGATCAGTGGGCTATTGGGATGATTTGAACTGAGATCTGGATCGGAGTTGCTTTGCAAGCAATTGGCTGAGGTATGGTGTGGAATTTCCAATAATGGTTGAGGATGATGTTACTAATTTGATCCATGGATGTTTGTTTAGTTTTCTTTTAGCTTCTATACTACGATTCAAATTTCGGAATCATATTGCAGGTTGTGAGTCCCTGTGTTGTTTTGTTTGGGATGATGGTCTTAGCTATAGAGTTTCATTTATGTTCAAATTTGTCCTCTGCCATGGATTAGTATGCTTGGTTGATAATAGGATGCTTCTGGCAAGGTCAATGTTGTGGTGGAGAGATTGGTTGATGATTTTATGGAATGGAGCATTAGGGATGATTCAGATTGGTGTTTGTGTTGGTATATGATGATGGCTCGGATTTTTGATTCTCTTTCAGTTTTGGCAATTGATTCTATTTGGGTTTTGGCTGTGGATCGAGTTTATGTTCAGGTGGTGTTTTCTTGTCTGGTAATACCTTGTAGTTGGATTAGAACAAGAAATGATTAACTAAAAGGATTAGATGATTGAATATGTTGTTATGGATAATTTATCTTGGTATTGGATTTTGGGTTTAGAGATGGTTATAGTGTATGAATTGAACCATAGGTTCTTATTTGAAAATCTGTTTTAATGGATTGAAACAGTGGGTTGGTTGCTAATTAAGGTTTGTTTAAACCTAGGTTTAATTGAGAGGTTATTAATCAAATAGGGATTAATCATTAATTAAGAGTTATGTAACGAACGTTATAAATTAGGGTGATCGTAATTAATTACGGAAGTTAGTTTAGCTAAGAATCAGGTTATTATAGCTAAATATTATGCCTTTGTTACAGGGCACTGTCTTGCTTTCGTACTTCTGGACGGGCGATTCTTATTTGATACGGACTCCTTCTACTCTCTGGAGGCGGGTACCCTTTGACTTATCTTTTAGATATTGTCATATTGCTATGCATGGTTGGTTATAGATAGCAGTAAGATTATACGCTAGCCTTGTTTATTATGCTTGTTCTGGATACTGGTTGTTTATCCCTGAGTTATTATGCTATTAGTTTCATACGGTCTCAAGTATTGTCATATCTATATGTATGCTTAGATATCGGGATGTATCTCTTGTATTTGACATGAGGGATGTATGTGTGCATATCATACATCATTCTTGCATTGTTGCATGCCGGCGATCAGCGACTCCCTTGTGGTTGAGCCTAATCATTTTCCGGTACATGATATGCGCACACGGCCACTCATGGGTTAGTGGATACCGTAGGATGTGCGCTTTTGCCCTGTATTGCTCCGTTCGGCCACTATTTGGAGGGTGAGCGGGGGCGTGGTAGCAGCCAGGGGTCCCTTCTCGTACTGAGCCACGAGGAGATGAGAGCTTGACTCCCCCATTGCTTGGGGTTAGGAGCGTGGTCTCCACCAGCATCCTGTCCACCCGGTCACTTAGGAGCAGTGATGACAGAGTGCGTACAGGTTGTCACAGCTCTACCCACGCGGACGTCGTGGACGATGATCCTGACTGGGACTAGGGGGTGACACATGTCATTGCACCATGTGCATATTTTGCATCGTGCATTGGTTGCTGCACTTGATTCTTGCACTTGTTTGACATGCATATTCTGGAGACTTATTATTTGAGATTATATGTCTAATGATATTCCCTTGGTACTTATTATCCTCTTTTCAGATTAGTTGGATTCTGGTATGTATCTACCTCAGTATTTTCAGTACTAGTTTTTTCATATTGTTGATATGAGACTGTATTAACGTAGATGTTTATTGTTATTATAACATACTATGCATATCTGCTGGGTATTCGCTGAGTTATGGACTCACCCCATTGCCATATATTTTTATTTCAGGTTGAGATATTTGGAGTCGCCAGAAGAGCCCAGCAGCCAGTCCCTACCCATCGCGACCGCAGGATTTTGTTTTGTCCTGTGTAGTGCATTGTTTTATATTCCTTTTAGTGATTTGTATATGTCATATGTGTCGTGTGCCCTAAGGGGTTTTTTTTGTGTATTGGTTGTTTCGTCGTAAGTTGTACCGGTCCGCAGTCAGGTATGATTTATTTTGTGTTATGGTCAGTTTATGTTTTAGTTTTGAGGCCTGAGGCCAAATTAGTATCTGCGTGTGTGTTTGGATAGTGTATGTATGTGTAAATTGTCCGCCGGACAGGTGAGATGCTGTCCGATTTTATATTGTAACAGCGGCTCTTGGGTCTCGGGGCGTGACAGTAATCCAGATTACAAATCATCAACCTCTTTTGTAATCGAGATTACATTACATTACAATCTTAAAATGATTCCAAACAAAGGAATTCAACTTGTAATGTAATCTCGATTACATTACAAGATGGATTACACCCTACCAAACGCAGCCTTAGTGTCTCTCCTCGTTAATTGAATGTCACATCTTGAAAATATGATATATCAACGTATCGCTCAGTATTAATGTTCTATCATATAGTCATGTTGTTGGAGGAAATGTTTTTTTTTTCCGGAGAGTTAATAAAATTAAATTAAAATTATACAAATTTTAACTTATCTGTTGAGTCATATTTGTCGTCCTCCGATGGTGTTTCGAGATTTTGATGGACGTATGTCTCTCAGGATACAATAGCAGGACCACAGACACAATGGAGTATTCGTTGCTCGTGACGAACTGAAGAAGCACCCGAACATTACCAGAGAAAAACCCAAGGAAAGTTAGGGATGAGGTGAAAGACAATCTCTTCTCTCTCTTTGTTTTACTCTCGGTCATAACCTTTTTATATAAACTGGGGACGAGGTGGAAGACAATATCTCTCTCTTTTGCTCTCGGTCACAGTCTTTTTATATAGGTTCAGATCCTCGCAGTAATCAATGACCGAATTAACGTTATTTACTGCCAAATAACTGTATTAATTTTGCATTAATCAATAGTTAATGCATCCGTTACATTCGAGTAAAAAATTTGACAAAATGTTGGTTTATCCGCTTGGACAAATTTTGCACTGATCGGTCAGGCATTCGACGCACGCAGGTCGTGCACGCACACGAGTCTACTTAGTTCAGTACAAATCCGGACCCTAGATTTGCATCTCCCCTGTGCACCCATGTATGAGAGAGAGTCTCTCCCCTTGCATTTATTCACAACTAACATGTTTGTAAAATAATATAAACTAACAATTATATTTTAAGACTCCCGATATGGGACTAAAGTCTCATTTATAATGGAGTCTCTTTGTTCTCCACCTCCTTTTCCATCCACATGAAACTCCTAATGTGAGACTAAAGCCCCACTCACTAAGGAACTTCTTTCCTCCACATCTTCCTTTCCATTCACACTATATCCAACACATGTTGACCAATTAGCGACTGAGAACTGAGTGTCCAGTCAGTAGAGCTAAACTGACTTAATATGGCCTTGAATTGAAAGAGTTGAGGCGACTGAGCAAGATAATCGGATCGGTAGAACGGATCTGAATGCGCTGACTAGTAGGGCGGCTCATTCGATAGTAAGCCTGAAGAGGGGTGATCTCAAGGAAAGTTGGGGATGAGGTAAAAGATAATCTCTTCTCTCTCTTTCTTTTGCTTTCGATCATAGCCTTTTTATATAAACTGGGGAGGAGGTGGAAGACAATATCTTCTCTCTCTCTTTTGCTCTCGGTCACAGTCTTTTTATATAGGCTCAGATCCCCGCAGTAATCAATGACCGAATTAACGTTAGTTACTGCCAATTAACTGTTCTGATTTTGCATTAATCAATAGTTAACGCATCCGTTACATTCGAGCAAAAAATTTGGTAAAACGTTGGTTCATCCGCTTGGACAAATTTTGCACTGACCGGTCGGACATTCGACACATGCAGGTCGTGCACGCACACGAGTCCACTTAGTTCAATACAAATTCGGACCCTAGATTTGCACCTCCCCTGCGCACCCATGTGTGAGAGAGAGTCTGTCCCCTTCATTTATTCACAACTAATATGCTTGTGAAATAATATAAACCAACAATTATGTTTTAAGACTCCTAATATGGGATTAAAGTCTCATTTATAATGGAGTCTCTTTATTCTCCACCTTCCTTTTCATCCACATGAAACCCCTAATGTGGGACTAAAGCCCCACTCACCAAAAACTTCGGGGGCGTTTGGTTTGTGTCATTTTTCATTTTCATTTTTCAGAAAATCGTATTTTCTAGTTTTCTGGAAAATAACTTTTTTTCATTCTTCAGTTTTCCAGAAAACGCTATGTTTTTTTCTGGAAAACAAAGCTGGAAAATACAAACCAAACATGTTTTCCAGAAAATCACATTTTCTACGGAAAATGAAAATGAAAAATAGACTGGAAAATGCAAATCAAACGCCCCCTTCTTTCCTCCACATCTTCCTTTTCATTCACACTATATCCAACACATGTTGCCCAATTAGCGACTGAGAACTGAGTGTCCAGTCAGTAAAGCTAAACTGACTTAATATGGCCTTGAATTGAAAGAGTTGAGGCGACTGAGCAAGATAATCGGATCGGTAGAACGGATCTGAATGCGCTGACTAGTAGGGCGGCTCATTCGATAATCGATAGTAAGTCTGAAGAGGGGTGATCTCATACCTATCTTAACTTTGATTTCCATATTAGAGCATCCAATGGGAGCTCATGGCCGAAGGTAGTGGGAGGGAGCTCCGTTTGAAAAAGGAGCACCTCTGTTCCGAGTTTATTTTTGTAATTAATATTAAAATAATTTTTTATTTAATATTTGTGTTTAAAAAATATACATTGATTTTTTTATTAAATTGATTTTTTATCAATTAGTTTCTTTAAATTTTTTTTATCAAATTGATTTTAGATTTGAATTTATAAAAATTTATAATTATATATAAGATAATATAAAAAGGAAAAATGAGAAGTATATAATAAAAATATATGGAGTCCACAAAAAAATTATTGAGAGATTTTTTTTTAAATAGTGGAGAGATGGAGAGATATATAAAATCTTTTATTTTTGACGTAGCATGGATGTGATAATAAAGAAGTTCTCGAAGTGGTTTAGGGAGCGTTTGGTTTCTTTTAACGAAGAAGTTCTCGGAGAAGTAATAATTTTTTTAATATTTTATAAAAATTTAATTATATATAACATAAAATTAGAAAAAGATATGAGACATAATTTTTTTTTATGTGAGATACATATAATAACGGAGGAGTTATCGGAGAACTCCCTATGAATGTCCGGTTGACTTGATTCTGTACTGATGGAGACTTAAGCATGCCACGTGACCCATGTCGTCTTCGCCACGTCAGTCTCTTTGTTCATTAAAACTTCATGTTTTTTGGACATTTAAGTTGACAGTATTTCGTTGGTTCATGGGTCAATTCATAACACAATTTATACATACTAAAAAATCAATCATCAAAATAATTAGCATTCTCTTAATTATTTCTTTGAGTATTTTAGCACTGCACGTGTAGACCAATCATTCTTAGTTTTGTTCGACTTCGAGGGTGGGTTAAATTTTTTTACTAATAAATCAATAAAATATTATAATTCCTTCACCTCTATTATTTTTCCCAATCTATCCCGAATTAAAAAAGAGATAAATTATAAAATAATGAAGAAAATAAATCATAAAAAATACTAGTCCAAATATTATAACTAACATAAGGAGAGAATAGATACACTAATTTTATCAATAATAATAATAATAATTATTATTATTATTATTTCCTTGGACGATGAAATAGTTAAATCTTCAAAGGGTATTGGAATCACTTTTTTTCATCAATAGTTTAATCTTCACGGATTTTAATTTTTAGTGGACGCATTTTGGGAAAAAAAAATCTTCCACCTTTTAATAACAGATTAGCTATAAAATAGACGGTAAGAGATGTTAAGACAAATATATTCATTTTTTACTATAATGATTAAATCTTTCAATAAATTTTTTCAATAAATGGCAAAAAGATCTGAGATTCTAGCGTTAGATATATGGAGCATTGCAAGAAACTTTTCTTTGGATGAAAAATGGATATAAAAATATTGATCATTTGAATAAGCCTCTATAAAAATTTTCTAATTTATTTTAATAATCAGTGAAAAATTTTAATAGCACTAATAGATCACCTCTAAAATTAATCAGTTATAAATATCTAGATTATATATAAAAAAAATCTATGGGTGAGAATTTAGTTCTCTCTACTTAAAACAAATCTACATAAATCTTGCATTTTCTCTAATTGATCTATGAATAAATATCGTTTACACATGAATTCAGTAAACAAATATTGTAACTTATACTGTCTAAAACTTATAAAGTGAATAACTTCATAAGTAATATACATTTTCATTTCGACTTTGAGGTTTTTCTTAATCTCAAAGAGACGAGGCTCAAGGAAGAATAGTGCAATAAAAGAAAATATATAGAGGGTGTAATATTCATTTTTAACCCCCAAAGAATTTACTAATTAACTAATCCATTGTCCATAGGGAGATGACGTCACTCGTCACGTAACCGTCCTCCTCCAGCTCCATTGTCTCCCAATCGAACGTCCCGTGTATCGCCGGCGGCGTCACCATTAGCCCCCTCGCCATGTCCTCAAGCAGCCCAGGCAGGTTGAACACCGCCTCCTCGTCCACGAACACCGCGGCGGAGCCGCGGCCGACGAGGATTGCCGAGAGCGGTCGACGGCCGTCGTCATCCCGGCGGCCTCGGCCGCCGCGCGGCGGACGTCCTCGGGCGCGGCGGAGCGCGCCCGCGGCAGCGCCGCGGCGGAGTCGGGAAAGTTGAGGCGGGCGGAGTCGGCGCCGCGGAGGGCAATGGCGGCGACGTCGTGGGCCCGGGCGGCCATCTCCGGGGTGGGGAAGGTGCCGAGCCAGATGCGGGTCTTCTTCCGCGGCTCGCGCACCTCCGACACCCACTTCCTGCCGCCGCCGCGCGAGCGCACGCCGTGGTACACCGGGTGGCGCGTCTCCCGGAACTTCCTCCGCCCGTCCCTGCGCTTCGGCGAGCGGGCGAAAGGCCTGGCGGAAGAAGAGGAGGAAGAAGACGACAGCGACGAAGTGGAGGAGCACTCGTTGACGTCCATGAGCACGACTGAGGCGCAGAGTAAGAGTGTGCGAGCTATATATATAGACGGGCGACTCGCGGAGTGTACGAGGCAAGCTATGCGACAGAGGGAAACCTGACCGCGGGGTCAACGCGTGCGGGACCCGATCAACGCAAGATTCGAAGGAAAGCGCGGAGAGTGCAAAAAGCGGGTTTAAGAAAACGTTTTTTAATAAATAAAAAAAAATGAGGCTGGGGATCACGAGCAAGCGAGAGAGCCAGAGAGGAACGTAGAAACGAAACCATTTCAGGTTACGCTGAGACAGTGAGACTGATCGCCACGCCGCCGTCGCCGCCCACGTGGAAATCGGTCGCCATCTCCGGGGGTCGGCACTACGTGCCGCGCGACAGTTGGCCCTTCCCAGAAAACGATAAATGGTCATTTAAACAATAGAATAATGATTGGATTTGACATAAATTTTTATGGATCGTAATAATAAATCGAAAAACATTCATAATGGACTATTTAGGAGTTCAAGGTCTTAAGATTCACATTTTATTTGAAAATTTTTTTTTAAAAATAAATTTAGCGTCTCAGGATTCGTATCTATTTAAAAAATTTTTTACAAAATAGGTCATTCGTGTCCAATTTAAAGAAAAAATTTCTACAAGGTCGTAGTTAGGGATCGAGCTATGGATATATGGACTAACAATTAATCGTACTACCGTTGTATCATAGCCCGGGGCTGATAATGTCTTTGAGAAAAATGACTAACAAGATATTTTCAACCTCGGGTGATTGGTTCCGTCTCACGAAAATTTCCCATCGACCGTCAGGATAAATCGGTAAGCACTCGTAGTGGGCGGTCTAGAAGCCTAGTGTCACATGATTCGCGTCTCATTTAGTGGAAAATATTTTATAAATACGTCGTTGCGCTACAATTACGTCGATAAAGGCTTCTAGAACTCCTTTATTGGAGAGTCCAATTAACTCGAACAATTAATTAAATTAAATTAAAGAATGAATTTTAATACATATATATTCATTAATATTCGTGAAGATAAACGATTTAAATATAATTTTAATTTATAATATATTTAAATTAAATCATATTAAATTTGAATAATTATTTTAACAAGTTCATTGTTTCTAGATTTAATTTAACTTAACTCATTATCATACCAAATAAATTTGAATATCATCAAACTTCTTAGCTAAACGTCCTAGTTCAATGTACATTTATTTTTTTAATTTATTAATAACATTTCAGATATGAACATTAAAAAATTTCTTTTAAAATAAAATTTCAGATATTTAGCATAAGTTGATGTGTTAGATGCCTATGATCGGGTACTGGAGTTATAGTTCAATCTATTTTGATTATTTATATAAATTTTATTAAATATGTATCGGACTCAAAGAAAAAATATTAAATTAAAATTGAATTGAGATTGAATAAAATTTGTTGAGTAGGCGCTGGGATGAATATATTAATTTAAATCTGAATTGATTTTTAATTGAATTAAATAGATTTAAAATAATTTAATAAATTTTTAAATTTTTATTTTCATTTTCTGTTTTTTATTAAATCTGTTTTTTTAATAAGGCTTTATGATCCTCAAATTTCAACATAATTAAATATGAGATATCATTATTAATAAATTAATTTAATAATTTCGTAAATAATAAAAAAAAGTAATTTAATAAAAATTTAAAATTTAATGAAATATTTAAAAAGTCGAGATGGTAAGACTCAGACCTCTTTTATTATGGACTTAGATCAACGTCCAACCCATCTCTAAATTCTTGTTCCACTCTCAGTGTGTTGTGTTCATGTTTGACTGTGCTTACAGCGGTTTGAAACCCAGGTACTATTAATTCTGCTTCACTATTACAATTCAAATTGTTTTACCATAATTGTTATATATATAACCTGATAATTAGTTGGCCACAACAACCAGATCAAAGTAATCAGAAATAGATACAGAAAGTTTCAACATTATTCAGAACTCTAGTCATGAAAACAAAGAAGACTACACCGATCTTGTAAAAGACATCTGCAATGAAGAACAAAATATAATAGGTGCAAAACAAAAGTTCCACAACTCAGGGACTGCACCCTTTAAATCTCACCCACAACAAGAAACATGGGATATTCTCAGCTGGAAAATTTTAAACGTCAAGCTAAAGGCCAATTGTCTACAATCAATTATAAAAGATGATCAAAGTCTACTGAATTGTGGGTGAGATAACCCGCACGAGGAGAGGACGGACATACTAGTATTGTCAAATTTTGACCCTCATATCTCAAAATGACAACACCGTACATGCTAACCATCACAGTCCATCACGTGGAAACTACAATCAACTACAAAAGAACCACACATTTGTGGAAATTATGATGATTAATCAAGTCCTAAAACAAATCTCAAACCTCCCTCCAGAATACAGAAGGGTGCCTCTGATCTCTAATCATGTAGTGAACCCAACTTGAAACATAAAGCTAGTGTTAATACAATAAGATTCCGGTTGCAGACAAAAAGGATATATATAGAGAAACACACTTAGTGGTGCCAAACATATCCGCCTAGCTAAGTTGGTTTGGGTGAAAAATTCAAAATGAGAATTAGAAGCTACAAGAGGTTATTTCTTCTGAATCATATTCTTGTTATTAACAAGGAATGGAAATTTAAGCCTACATTTACAAGGTACTATATGGTCACAACAGGTAGGAAATTACGGGCACGACGACCAAGCCCCTTACACTCTACCACAGAATGTATATCACTAAAATAGCTCAAATTCCACGTTCTCTCCATTTGTTCTAAAATCAAGACACTTACCTTCTTTTTTCTTGCGAAACACCACAGGAGTGCCAATGTCGTGACTTCTTGGTGTCTCAGGAGGTGCAGCGCATCGTATTAGGGCCCAATTTAATCCCTCGAAGAAGGGGTGCTGCTTAATCTCAGCAGCACCTTTCACTGATCCCAATCTATGCTCTGGCTCTTTTACTAGCAGCCCTCTGATCAAATCCCTAGCGTGAGAGCTGACAGATGGATTCTCAGGGAATTTCATGCTCTGAGAAACCACATTCATCAATGTTTCATCATTTCCAGATCCCTTGAATGGTGTTCTACCAAAAAGTAGTTCATACAATAAGATCCCATAGGTCCACCAATCAACAGCACTTCCATGTCCATCTCCTCTGATGATCTCAGGAGCCAAGTACTCATGGGTCCCCACAAATGAGTTGGAGCGTGCATCCGTGGGTTCCACCACAAGCTGGGGGAGTGGCCTGACCTGCCCACTGACTTCAGATTTTTGCTTCCTTGCTTTACCTTCTGGAGAAGTTACCAAACGGGGTGTGAAACAAGAAACTTGAACCCATGATGGTTGAAGACAAAGAGGATCAATGCAGTTATTTTCAGCACAAGGTCCTGAGTGTTTCTTGGATGATTCTTCTGTGCCTGATGATGATGATCTGAGAAGGATCGGGCTTACTGAGCATCTGAGAGACAAATCAAAATCAGAGAGCATGATATGGCCATCTTCACGAACCAAAATGTTCTCTGGTTTGAGATCCCGGTATATAACACCTTGCATATGTAGGTACTCCAATGCAAGGAGGATTTCTGCGACATAAAACCTGCAGAAACCATAGTTAAGAATTAGTTTGTAACCGAACAACGTAGTAACTGGCCAACATATATGGAACTCTATACAAGAAATAAGTAAACATAATTTTGTAACAGCCAGAGCTGGAATACCCATATGGGTACTGGAATCTCTGACAGGCACTATCAAAACTTAAGTATGTACAATGTGTTTCATTTAAACTGTAGTTAATCATAAATCAATAACTCTCATATCTAAAACCTACTTCTCAATATTAACAAACATAATATCTAGGAGGAAAAATAAACCAGCAGAGGATATTGTACATCTCTAGGTAGTCTAGTCTCTTTCATGTGAAGATTCTCATGAATTCATTCGCACCTTGAAAATATTGCAGTCTTCCTCACTTTGAAATGAAATTTGGAGTAAGAAACACAATTCGCTCAATTACATTGCTCATCTGGAATAAACAGTAAACGTGATATGGTGAACCAGCATCAATTGGATGTCATGCTATTGAAATATATATATATATATATATTAACTGCTTAAATTATGAAAGAAGTCCATTTCCATTTTCTACTTTAGCACATGCAGTAACATAGCAACTCCAGAGGAATATAATACAAGTATCATGGATTGGATGGAACTTGAAAGACAGAACAAAATGCTTTCTAAGGTGCATAATCAAGCTAAATGAAAAAATAATTTTCTAATGTACCTGGCAGCTGGCTCACAAAAACTCTTGCCAGGTTGCTTCTGTCGAAGCACATGTAGGTCACCGCCTGGGCAATACTCCATGACTAAACATGAAAGATTATCTGTCGTAAAATGAGCAAAGAGGGTCGGAAGGAAGGGATGATCTAACATTTGTAATATCTCTCTTTCGGTTTGTGCTCTCAGCATCTTTTTCCTGCTAACCAGGAAATCAATATCCATGACCTTCAATGCAAACAAGCATTCTGAATCAACCAACTCTGCAAGATAAACTGTTCCAATATCTCCACAACCAAGTCTTTTGACAAGCTTAAAATTCTTTAAGCCTAAGCTTCCTTGTTGGATTAAGTTGTGCCGGATTGCTATCCATCTTGCATCCTTTGACATGTGAGGCCTACATCCTTTGCCACTAGCAATGCTCAGATGGCTTTCTTCACTGATACTGGTATTGCTACTATAATCCCCAATGCTGCTTTTTGAACTGTGAGAGCATTCCCCCTTTTCTCTAGGTTTAGAGAATTCACTTGATTTTGCACTGATGGCCCTGCTGCTACCATGGATATTTAGGCTAGAAAGTGTTTTGCTTTCTGCACTAACTGCAGCAGCATGTTTCGTAGTGCTAGATGCAGGAGTGACAAGTTCTTTAGGAAGCAATTTGGTCACAGGTATGCTGCATGGAGGGGTGATATGTTCCTTTGGACGACACAATTTGGTAGTAGGCGTAGTACATGAAGAAGTGGCAGGCTCCTTAGAGCAAGAAGGTTTAGCAGCAGATGAAATTGCACAACTTCTGTTCACATCACCGTGTTTGATGGATTTATTTGATACAAATGCTGATTCAGACTTTCCTTTCTTTCTGACATTCTTGTTCAGATGCACTGGCTTGTTTGAATGTGGGTTCACTACAGTCTTGCATGAAGCAGAGACTGACCTTGAGCTAGATTTGGTTGCTCTTGAAAATGATCTACCTTTCTTCTCCATCTCAACTGTAGTTGATTGACTATCAAAGGACTCTTCTGATGTGGGTTTAATTATATCTTGGATTCTAATCTTAGTAAACTTGGGTGTAGGTACAGCAGAAAGAGGAGATGAAACAGTTCTCTGAGTAGACAATTCTGCATTTTTCCCTTGACCAAATACATTTGTCTTTCTTGATAAATCTCTTGAGGCTTTATCAGGCAAGATGGATATTTCAACTAAATTTCTCTTTTCTCCATTTAGAGAGAGAGCAGAGTCACTTGATTGAACCACCACAGACGCATAAAGCCTTTTGATTGTCCCAGCCTCAGAAGTTCTAGATAAGCTAATGGGTTTCGACATTCTCTTCATAGCAGCCATCTCTGATGCCTGGGTAATGCATAGCTTTCTCAAGGCTTGTTTTAAAGTGACAGATTCTGATATCCCTATTCCTGACGATCTAGATACTCCAACTTCAACTGGCTTCTTCATAGCATTCTTCCGCACCAAATCAACAGCTGGATGACTTGTAGGACCAAGAATTCGGGATGAAGTCCTGCGATCGATTGCCCTCAAAAACTTTTCAATGTTGTCTTCAACATCCACATATTTACCATCTTGCAAATTTGGTTTGAGTTTAATTCGTAAAGTCTTTGATCCGCCAAAGTAACTATCCAAGTTTGGCAAGTCATCGCCTTCAACAATCTCAGAAATGCCACTAGTTGAGCCCATTGATAGGTAATGACTGAATTGAATCTGAGATTCTACCCTAACAACACTAGATATGAAGTGACTATCCCATCTCTCAAAGAACCATCAAATGGAAATGGAGCAATAAAATAAGAGAAAAAAGCTGCCTTCATTCCACGACAATATTTATTATCTAACTTAAACAACTTCCACTAATGCCTTCCCCAAATCACTACCAACCATGAACCTGCGACAAAAATAAAACTGATTACATGAACAGTATTCTTTCAACCACAACTTCACAAAGCAAACCAAATGCCATCAAGAACATGAAGAGACCAAACACGTGTATGCTTTACCCAAAATGAGAAAAATCCAACCAAAACATCTTCAGATAGAGCTACCGATACCTTGTTCTTCTTCTAGAGCAAAATATGAGCATGACCCACACAGACCACTCTAGCAAACTAACTGAAAAATCCTCCCATAAAAAACTTTCGTAATAGCAAAAGAAGGATTTCACGTTCTTCTCTATATAGCCCTCCAACTGTAGCTCAAAAAATAGAAAGCACAGATTCAGAAGATAACTACACGAAGAAAAAATGTCGCACAGTAACATAAGGCGACTCAAATGCAAATAAAGGTCAGCCTGAGGACTCACCACACGGAAAATCAACCTGTTCCCATTTCTGCCTTCTGAGACAGGTTAATCATGGCGACACACGGAACTCACCGTAGAACACAAAAATAAAAAAAAAATGGTTGAGAAAAAAAACAGTTTAAATCGCCAACTGGCACTATCATTAAATCGAGTAGAAAACGACCGAGACCGAAAAGACATCTCCCAAACCAAATCGCTCAGCTAAACAAGTTAGAGTCTCCCAGGAGTGAGTTGATCGCCATGGCTCGAGGAAGAACAAGAATTAGTAGCCATACCGTGAAAGATCCACCGACAACGCCCGGCGCCGGTCCAGATCGATGGGCAAATCCCCTGATCTCACTGGAGGAGAGAAGGGAGGACGGAGATTAGGGTTAGGGTTTTGGAGGCGGAGAGAAGGGAGGAGGAGGAGGAGAAAGCGGCGGCAGAGCAGCGGCAGGAGCGAAATGTGGCATCACGATTCACGAGGAAGAGCTCGGACGATAGAAAAAGAACAAAAAAACGACCGTAAGAAATAATTACGGAAAGAAAGAGGGCGAATACGAAAAAGGGCCATAGTTTTGCGAAGTTAAATTTCACTTTAGCTCATTTTTTTTTATCTTATTTGCTTTACAATCCCCCTCATAGTTGAAGCATGAGGGCCCGGCCGATGAGTTGGCTTCCAACGTCTAACAGTGATCTCTGTGTGTATTAGTAAGAGGAGGTTTATTCCGTCGAAAAATGAGGTGGACTCTAAGAGCGAAGTGATCTCGAGAATTATTCCTGTTGGCGTCGAGAATTATGAGAAAGATGACCGTCAACAATTCACTGGGAAAATTCTCCGGTAAGACTCTCCGACGATTAAGGCAGTGTCTGGTGGAGAAGATGAAAACTGGAGAAGAACTATAACTAAAATGTATATCGCGTAGAGCCTTATATAGTCGGGGGAGCCGACAGTCTCTGCCCCACTTATGTCATATTTTGTCTCATGTGAGGACAGGATCAGAGACCACTGTCAACTCGCCGACTGGCGTCGCCCATATTGACATATGCAGGGACGTCATGGTACGAGTTGCCAGATCTTGTCAGAAAGGTACTGTATCAGTGGGATATCCACGATTCAGACACGAGTAGTGTCAGGCCTGAACCTATCTGCGGCGACTCTTGTACCACCTTTATCAGTACGGTGTCAGGGGGTAGGTACTACCTCAGATGACAACAACTTCCGAGTCGAGCCACGCCAGAAGAGTGCGCTGATTGTCCACTCCGAGGGAAACCTAGCTATGTAGCTAATGACACACCGATCGGAACACTTATGATACGCTGAGTCGTGGGGTGCTCGGACCTAGCGCGATCGACTTATCCTTTGGAAAGCAAGGTTACAACACTGGGAGGGTGCCGATCGAGTGTCGACCGAGCGCCGACTAGCTGACATTAGGTCAAGCACTCGGTGTTTCTCGATGGGACTAATTTAGACTGTACTCAATTTATTATCTAGTCGGCGTTCCATCCTGAGTGGAACTCGAGCCCAGACCCTAGTTTGTCACGTCGGGTAGTTGGAACTCTCCTGACGATGACTCATCCTCATGGTGCGCCATACGGGCTGATCGCCCTACATATAGATTGTTAAGAGTTGATAAGTTTTTGTCCGAGTCTTCTATAGATAAAAGTTTGTCCGAGTTTTTAGTGTTGTCCGAGTTTTTTGATTTAATCGTTTGCTGCGTGGTTGAACGTGGAGTTGAATAGGTTCATTGTAAAAGCCTATATATAGGTTTGGTTTTTGATATCAATAGTGTGGTTTTTCCATTCTGTTTCTTCGTTCTTCTCCTCCTCTGGAGTAACAGTGGTATCAGAGCTTTGCACGAGGAATCATAACACCGGCACTGGGTATCAAAACTTTTAAACAGTTTTTTGCACTTCGACGGTGGTGATTTATTAAATTGCTCCTATTTTGTGTGATAAATTATCTTCTTCGATGGCATTTGAAAATAATTTTGTGCAACCTGCGATTCCACGCTTTGATGGTCACTATGACCATTGGAGCATGCTCATGGAGAATTTTTTAAGGTCCAAAGAATATTGGACGGTTGTGATTTCTGGAGTAGCAGAATCGATAGAAGGTGTTGCGCTAACAGATGCGCAATTGAAAGATCTAACAGATGCGAAATTGAAAGATCTTAAAGCAAAGAATTATCTTTTCCAAGCTATTGATCGCTCAATCTTGGAAACCATTCTCTGCAAGGATACTGCAAAAGATATCTGGGATTCTATGAAAAAGAAGTACCAAGGTACAACAAGAGCTAAGAGGCAGCAGCTTCAAGCACTTCGTTCAGAGTTTGAAATGCTCCGAATGAAATCAGGAGAATCAGTTGCAGAATATTTTTCAAGAACGATGGCAATCGTCAACAAAATGCGAATCCTTGGCGACAAGACAGAGGATGTTCTCATCATTGAAAAAATTCTTCGATCTATGACACCAAAATTTAATTTTGTTGTCTGCGCCATTGAAGAAGCAAACGATGTAAGTCTACTTTCAATTGATGAATTACAAAGTTCATTATTAGTTCATGAGCAGAAAATCAATCAATATGAAAAAGAGGAGCAAGCATTGAAGGCTTTATCAGAAAATCACTCTACAAATGATAGAAGTGATAGAGGACGAGGAAGAGGCAGAGGTCGAGGAAGAGGAGGTAGAAATAACAACGATCGTGGAAACCAACAACACAATCAACATCAAGAGAATTATTTTCAAAAAGGAGGGCGTGGAGGTCATTATTCAACGACGAATAGAACAAAGTCAACAGACAAGTCCAATGTTGAATGTTACCGATGTCATAGGTATGGCCATTATAGATCAGAATGTTATACTAATTTGAAAAGGCAAAATGGAGATCAGACTAACTTTGCAGAAGAAGAAGAAGTGTCTCTTTTGATGGTGTGTCATGAGAAAGAAAAAACACAACGACATGTATGGTATTTGGATACAGGCTGCAGCAATCACATGTCTGGAGAAAAAGATACATTTTCTGACTTGGATGAAACCTTTCGCAGTTCTGTCAAATTTGGCGATAACTCTACAATTTCTGTTATGGGAAAGGGAAAGGTAACCATACAAGCAAAAGGAGATACTACCCATACTATCTCTAATGTTCTTTTTGTGTCAGATTTAAAGACTAATTTGCTTAGTGTGGGTCAGCTACAAGAAAAAGGATATGAAATTGCTATTAAAGAAGGAGTTTGTCGCATTCAAGATGCAAAGTTGGGCTTAATTGCGCAAGTTAACATGACAGCTAATCGTATGTTTCCGCTTTATCTTCATACTACATCTCATTCATGTTTTTCAGCAAAATTTGATGATGAAGCATGGTTATGGCACTTTCGCTATGGACATTTAAATTTTAGTGGGTTAAAAACACTAAAACAGAAGAATATGGTAGTCGGTCTCCCTCAAATTTCAACTCCTTCTCAAGTTTGTGAAGAATGTGTTGTTAGCAAACAACACCGTAATCAATTCCCACAAGGAAAATCTTGGAGAGCAAAGGCGGCATTGGAGCTTGTGCATTCAGATATTTGCGGGCCAGTAACACCACATTCTAATGGAGGTAAAAGATACATAATTACCTTTATTGATGATTACAATCGCAAAATATGGATTTACTTTTTGCAAGAAAAATCCGAAGCTTTTACTGCTTTCAAAAATTATAAAGTACTTGTCGAGAAAGAAATTGGGAACTCGATTAAAGTTTTGCGTACAGATCGTGGTGGAGAATATAACTCACATGAATTTGCAAATTTCTGTGAGAATCACGGAATCAGAAGGCAACTTACAGCTGCTTACACACCCCAACAGAATGGTATATGCGAGAGGAAGAATCGCACTATTATGAATATGGTGCAAAGCCTTCTGACGACAAGTGGTGTTCCTAAAAATTTTTGGCCAGAAGCAGTTAATTGGAGCATCCATATATTGAATAGAAGTCCCACATTATCTGTTCAAAATATAACACCAGAGGAAGCTTGGAGTGGAAGAAAACCAACGGTTGATCATTTTCGGGTTTTTGGATGTATCGCTTATGCCCATATTCCAGATGAAAGGAGAAAGAAGCTAGACAGCAAAGGTGAAAAATGCATTTTTCTTGGTATAAGTAATACATCGAAAGCTTATAGATTATATAATCCTTGCACTAAGAAAATCATTATAAGCCGTGATGTTGTTTTTGATGAAAAAGACACTTGGCCATGGAATCAAAATGACGTTAAAAAAATTATCCCAGCAGATCTTGATGATAATGAGAAAGTACAACAACCTATGGAGGATGAGCACCATGAGGAAGTCTCTCAAAATATTCCTATAACAGATCAAAGTCCAATGGAAGCAGAATCGCAAAGGCCACAACGTGTTCGAAGAAGACCAGCATGGATGTCTAATTACGAGGTGACTGGAATTGATCAAGGTGATGATCCTCTTACACATTTTGCTTTATTTTCAGATTGTGATCCGACAACCTTTGAAAGTGCTGTCAAAGATGCAAAATGGCGTAAGGCGATGGATGATGAAATTGAAGCCATTGAAAGAAATGATACTTGGGAGTTGACTGATCTTCCGAAAGGGCACAAAACCATTGGTGTGAAGTGGGTCTTCAAAACAAAGATAAAAGAAAATGGTGAAGTTGATAAGTATAAGGCGCGTCTGGTAGCTAAGGGATATAAGCAAGAGTATGAGATTGATTATACAGAAGTTTTTGCTCCCGTTGCAAGACATGACACAATCAGATTGGTGATTGCATTAGCGGCACAAAACTCGTGGTCTATTTACCAGTTAGATGTCAAATCAGCATTCTTGCATGGAAACTTGGAGGAACAGGTATTTGTAGAACAACCCCTTGGTTATATTAAGATCGGAAATGAGCATAAAGTATATAGATTAAAGAAAGCTCTCTATGGATTAAAACAAGCTCCACGAGCTTGGTATAGTCGCATTGAGTCTTATTTCTTCAAAGAAGGCTTTCACAAATGTCCATATGAGCACACACTCTTTATTAAAATTGGAGATAAAGGGAAATTGCTCATTGTCTGCCTATATGTAGACGATCTCATATTTACTGGAACTGATGATTTCTTGTTTCAGGAATTTAAGAAATCCATGATGGTTGAATTTGAAATGTCTGATCTTGGAATGATGCATTACTTCCTTGGCATGGAAGTAGTGCAATCAACTAAAGGAATCTTTATTTCTCAAAAGAAGTATGTGCAAGAAATTTTGGACAGGTTTCAAATGAAAGATTGCAATCCTGTAAGCACTCCAACTGAGTTTGGCTTGAAGCTAAACAAGGATCATGAAGGGAAGAAGGTGGACAGTACAATTTATAAGCAAATTGTTGACAGTTTGATGTATTTAACTGCGACAAGGCCAGACATAATGTATTCTGTGAGTTTAATAAGTAGATACATGGAGAATCCAACAGAAATACATCTGTTAGCTGCCAAGAGAATTCTTCGTTACCTACAAGGAACTAAAGATTTTGGACTATTCTACAAGAAGGGTGAAAAATTGGAGTTGTTCGGATTTACTGACAGCGATTATGCAGGAGATCAAGATGATAGAAAAAGTACTTCAGGCTATGTATTTATGCTGGGCACAGGAGCCGTATCATGGTCTTCTAAGAAGCAACCAATTGTTTCCTTGTCAACTACAGAAGCTGAATTTATTGCTGCAACAGCTTGTGCTTGTCAAGCTATCTGGTTGAGAAAAATTCTTGAAGAGCTTTAGTTCAAACAAGTTGAAGCTACTACAGTTTTTTGTGATAATAATTCAGCAATCAAACTCTCTAAGAATCCTATGCTACATGGCAGAAGCAAACATATCGATGTGAAGTATTATTTTTTAAGAGATCTCAGCAATGATGGAACAATCAAACTGATTTATTGTCGCAGTGAAGATCAAGTTGCAGATATACAGACCAAGCCTCTCAAATTAGCTACATTTGTGAGGTTACGTGGTCTACTTGGAGTTTGTTCGCGTGCTGCTATTATTTTTTCTTAAACTGTTTTCTACCGACTTCAGTTTAAGGGAGGGTGTTAAGAGTTGATAAGTTTTTGTCCGAGTCTTCTGTAGATAAAAGTTTGTCCGAGTTTTTAGTGTTGTCCGAGTTTTTTGATTTAATCGTTTGCTGCGTGGTTGAACGTGGAGTTGAATAGGTTCATTGTAAAAGCCTATATATAGGTTTGGTTTTTGATATCAATAGTGTGGTTTTTCCATTCTGTTTCTTCGTTCTTCTCCTCCTCTGGAGTAACATAGATTAGGTCGGGATAAGAGGTATTCTTCCTACGAAATGTGGAAATGAGGCACAGTGTAATTTTGTAGACTAATGACAAATTCTTGATGATCATGAAAATGATTATGATAGATTTGGTGTAACAAATAACTAGACCCTTACGTCTCAAGGTCGCAATCGAGTAAATTAGCCTACCTTAATATACTACACTACATTACGGGGCCGCGTTAGCTTTGGAGTTACGTTAGTCTTCCGCGGGACATGGTTGCTTTTGTATTAGCATAATTGACCTTTTGACTTAGAGGGCAGCTTGGTGTCGATAGGTAGTGGGTCGTTGTTCGAATGAGATAAGATCAAACAATATTATTATTCTGTAAATTTATTATGTGATTACTAGCTGGGTTATATTCGGGAACTCAAATAATATTTATTATGTTTTGTACTGAGTGAGGAGAGGAGTGTTTTTTCTACTCATGTCTCCCCTTATTTCGTTAAACAAATGAATGTGGAAAAAAAATATGGTAATTCTATTATTAATATATAATTACATGCACAATGGAGTTTTCGATAATTCATTTTGCAAGTGTTCAGTCTGCGATTTTCTTTTCTAATTCGTCTATAAAATAAGTTTAAAATATAATTTATGTATATTTAAAGATCGATCTTTAAAATATCAATCTATATTAAAATTTAAATTTTCATGTTCTTATTGATTCTCTTACCTATTTTATTACTGTGTTACACCCATTGAGCTAACAACCCTGTTTGCTTTTGCCACGCAACGTCGCCCACAATATGGTCACGTAGAAGGATAATTAATTATCATTTTAGATATTTATAATTTGATCCCTAACTATAATATATTTTATAAAAAATATTTAAATAAGATACGGACTCTAGGATGTTTTCTGGATCGTTCGTCGTGAATATTTCTTGATTTATTTTGATAATCGATAAAAAAATTTTATAGGATCAAATCGGTATTTAAATTCATCTGTTATTTATTTATTTATTTATTTATTTTTGTGTGTGGGCTACCCAAGATTAGTGTTCATGTTAATTTATTCTGCCTGATCATTTCAAAAGATTTAGTCCATTGGATCTTTCAGATTCATGCACTCCTAATCAATGTTCGTAGAATCGCGATCCTACACAGGATCGATTTGGGGTCAGGATCGGATCGGTCAGGATCGGATCGTAAAATCGTACGATCCTAACAAAAACCCTTAAAATGAAAGAATATACAATTTTTATTAACACTATAATGATAATAATCACGTTCAACTTCAAGAATATTCTATTGATTACAAGATGATCCAATTTAATTGTCAACCTATTAGATAATAGACATCTAAAAACGTATCATTTTAGGAAAAAGATATAACATAATATTATTAATCAAAAACTAACTAAAAATAATTAAATAGATGTTTAAATAATCTTAAAACCCTTAGGAAAAAGATATAATATAATATTATTAATCAAAAACTAACTAAAAATAATTAAATAGATGTTTAAATAATCTTAAAACCCTAACACTAACTCTGTAAAAGATAAAAAAATAATAATAAAAAAGATTAATAATCTTCTGAGCTTCTGAAAAGACTTTAAATAATATTTTTTGGGATTCAATCTTAAAACTAACCTGTAGATCTTTGAACGAGTTTCAATTTGATATATTATAGGTCACGTGGTTCAATCCGAGTCAAAAATTATGACCTCTTGAAGCTTTCACCGATCCTGCTCCGATTCTGCTCCGATTCTGTCCGATCCTATACGATTCTGTCCGATTCTGTCCGATCCTACCGATCCTGCTACGATCCTGCTACGAAAAACGATTCTGCGCGATTCTGGATCGATTTCTGACGTAGGATCGTAGGATCGTACGATCCTACGATCCAGGATCGCGATTTTGTAAACTATGCTCCTAATGCTGCTAAACTCTGTACTCTTTTGTAAATATATAAAATAAATAAATGGCAAAAATAAAAGAACGTCCCAAATTAAGATTTTATCGAATGGGCGTCTTGCACGTTTTTTTAAAAAATATTAAATGGTCGTTCTATTGTAATTTTATCTAAATTTTTTTTTTTTTGCCAATGTATTTATAACAGCTAGCATCATCTTTTACCTATCATAATAGCTAACTGTTAGTGTCAATGCAATCGATTCTTATTAAGGTTGACTAAATTAATCATGTTCGAATTGACTTGAGTTGAAATTTTGATATGTTAGTTAGTTGAGATATTAAATAAGTCATTTGACAATCAGATATTTGACAATCGTCGTTGTCGCCCCTTCCTTCAGTTCGTTCGTTATTGTTGATAGAACTTGTATTTTCTCCTAACCACATGAATTCTAGAAACAAAATAAGAATTCGAAAGAGAAAACACAAGACATATAAATACGGATCTATTGTTTCATCGAATCATGACATAACAAAATATAAGATATAAACTGAATGACAAGGAATCTGATTGAAGAGCCATCGTCCTTGTCGTAGCGTCGTCGGCTTGATCCCTGTGGAAGAAGATGCAGCGGAAGGAAGAAGGAGGATCTTCCAACAGGCTTAGGTTTGACGGTGTCATAAAGTTTCTTGTCAATGGGGAACAAGAAACTATGTCATAAAAATAACCTAAACCCTTGGGGACCTCTCCTTTATATAGCAATCCAATCTGTTATCAGCTCATAGATAATAACAGATTGGTCTAAAGGGTTCTATACATTGAACCCGCATCCAATAATCCGAAACCCAATAAACATAAGTTAGATCACTTTAAGGGCTCAGATTGTATTTACTTGTGCAACCTACAAATAAGCCCACCTAATAGAGATAATAATAATAATATCCAACAATCTCCTACTTGAGCTATATGTGAGTTGTATAGTAAATACAAGCAAAACTTTAGTTGATATCAAACTTTATGGGTACAAGATACCCCTTTAAACAATCTGGTCCATTAACTTCATTGGTATAGGAATAAAGAGGTCATAGTTACTGTATATGATCGTAACAAGCCCCAACAGTAATCACAATACTAATGTCATTAACGACATAGATCAAGATGCGGATGTATAGAGTTGAAATTACATGAAATGTGATCAGTACATGTCAATTTCCAACTGGTCCAAAGCGACTCAAAATAGTCTGATCATATTTGCAAACACCTTATGCTAAACTGCAACAGCAAATCATGATCCAAACTTTATGATTCCAAAAGGAATCTGTATCATATTCACAAACACCAAATGCTAAACAGCAGTAGTAAATCATGATATCGTATTCAGAGTGTCAAACAAACATATGAATTCCCATTATTATTTTTGAACTTTAGGTACGTACAATAATTAAAAAAAAATGTTTGTCTTTATTAACATAGAGCAATAAAATAAATACAGACTCCCACTAGATGAGTTCTTCTTCCATAAGAAGAACTCCCATATCCACAACATGCGCATAAAACACCTTGGGCACCAAGCCTTTGGTAAGTGGATCGACCAACATGGAATCTGTGCTGACATGCTCTATCATGATCTGACGACTCTGAACTCTCTCTTTAACCGCTAGAAACTTAATGTCGATGTGCTTCGACTTCGACGAACTGCGGTTGTTCTTGGCATAAAGTTCTGCAGCTTTATTATCACAGTAGATCCTCAGTGGCCTGTCAATGCCATCAACGATATGCAATGCTGTGATGAAGTTCCGCAGCCAAATCCCGTGATTGGATGCTTCATAGTATGCTACCAATTCTGCTTCCATAGTAGAAGTAGCTACTAGCGTCTGCTTGACGCTCTTCCAAGATATAGCCCCTCCAGCAAGCATGAAGATATAGCCTGAAGTGGACCTCTTGCTATCTAAGCATCCAGCAAAATCGGAGTCTGAATAACCAATCACCTCCAGATGATCTGACCTCCGATATGTGAGCATGTGTCTTTTAGTTCTTTGCAAATACCGCATCACTCTTTTAATTATTTTCGAGTGCGCCGGTCCTGGGTTATTAATATATCTGCCTAACATCCCAACTACAAATGCTATATCTGGTCGAGTGCAAACTTGTGCATACATGAGACTTCTCACTGCTGATGCATATGGGAATTGTTCCATCTCCTTTATTTCAAGTTCAAGTCGTGGACACTGTTGCAAACTGAACTTGTCACCTCTTGACACAGGTGTGTCACCAGGTGTACAGTTCTGCATGCCATACCTTATAAGCACCTTCTCAATATAAGCTTGTTGTGAAAGTCCAAGAATGCCTCTTGATCGATTACGACAGATTTGAATGCCTAGAATAAAAGATGCTTCACCAAGATCTTTCATTTCAAATTTACCAGATAGAAATGACTTGGTTTCATGCAGTAGACCCTTATTATTACTCGCAAGCAATATATCATCCACATACAAAACAAGTATAACAAACTTGCTTCCACTGAACTTGACATATATGCACTGATCAACGGAGTTCTCTCTAAATCCAAATGAGGTAACCACTTGATCAAATTTCCGGTACCATTGACGGGATGCCTGCTTTAAACCATAAATGGACTTCTTTAATCTACATACTAGGTGCTTTGAGTCTGAGGACTCAAAGTTCTCCGGTTGCACCATATATATAGACTCCTCTATGTCTCCATTGAGGAATGCAGTTTTTACGTCCATTTGATGTAGCTCCAAATCAAAATGAGCTACAAGTGTCATGATTACCCTAAGGGAGTCTTTCGTCGACACAGGTGAGAAAGTCTCCTTATAATTAATGTTTTCCTTTTGAGTGAATCCATTGGCAACAAGACGAGCCTTATACCTTTCGATATTGCCCTTCGAATCTCGTTTGGTTTTAAATATCCATTTACAACCAACGGGTTTCGAACCTTTAGGCAATTCGACAAGTTCCCAAACGTCATTGTCTGCCATAGACTTCAACTCTTCTTGCATGACGTTAATCCACCTTTCAGGGTTAAAGCATTATTTGACTTCTTGGAAAGATGTAGGATCACTTTCCAACCCTATATCAAACTCATGCTCTTGGAGATAAACATAATCACGAGAATTCGTGCTTCTCCATTCCCTTGTGGATCGCCTTAAGGGCACTTGTGTTTGAGGTGGTTGAGGTACTTGCTCATCAATATGAGACAATACTTCAATTTCAGTGGTAGACTCCTCCAATTGCATTGGAGATGTTATGAGAATATCTTGGTTCACTACGCTCACTGGATGTGCAATATCCATAATGTGTGGTATAGTAACCATACCACTACTGATTGCACTAGTAGTGACCATAAGAGGATTGCTAACGCTTTCCTCAAAAGATATTCCCTGATTTTATCGCTCCCACTGTCCTCAATAAACTTGACATTTCTCGTTTCGAAGAAGGATCTATTAGATGGATCATAAAATTTATACCCCTTTGATCTCTCAGAGTAACCTACAAAATTGCAGCTAATAGTTCTCGAGTCCAGTTTCTTTTCATTAGGCTTGTAAGGCCTAGCCTCAGCTGGACAACCCCAGACGTGTAAATGCCTAATGCTAGGCTTTCTACCCGTCCACATCTCGAATGGGGTTTTAGTTACTGTTTTACTAGGTACTCTATTGAGAAGGTAAACTGCAGTCTTGAGTGCCTCACCCCACAAAGACTCCGGTAGAGAAGTGAAAGTCATCATACTTCTCACCATGTCTTTTAGGGTTCGATTGCGACGCTCAGCTACACCATTCTGACTGGGTGTACCAGGCATGGTATACTGAGGCACAATCCCACACTCAGCAAGGTAATTTGCAAAAGGTCCTGGAAGTTGTTCACCTGATCGGACGGCTTTAATTTTCTTACCTAGTTGAAGTTCAACTTCGGCTTTGAAAATTTTGAACATGTCCAAAGATTGTGACTTCTCATGAATAAGGTACAAATAGCCAAATCTAGAATAGTCGTCTATGAAGCTAATAAAATATGTGTGTCCATTCCAAGATGCCTTAGGGAATGGTCCACAAATGTTCGTATATATTAGCTCCAAAACGTCACTACAACGGTTAGCCCCTTTGTTCCTTTTGTTAGTTGTCTTCCCCTTAACACACTCTATGCAGACATCAAAGTCTGACATGTCAAGGGAATCAAGAATTCCATGTGACATTAACCTTTCTAGGCGTTATTTGGATATATGTCCTAAACGCCTATGCCATAACATAGAAGAATTCTCGTTGGTCAATTTACGTTTCGTACCTACACTATGCATTATTACGTTGTCAGTCGTAGGAGTAAAGATGTTTAATTTATAAAGCTTATCAACCAAGGAACCATTCCCAATCAAAATTGAATTATAGAAAATACTAAACATTTCATTTCCAAATGAACAAGAATAACCTGATTTGTCCAAATAAGAAATTGAAATTAAGTTTCGTCTGAAAGACGGTACAATGAATGTATTCTCCAAATCCAAATAAACATCAGTTCCTAAATAAAGCCTAAAAAGACCAATAACCTTTACTGCAGCCTTTTTTCCATTCCCCGTATAGATGTATCTTTCACCATCAAGTGGAAGTCGGCTCCTGAGATAACCCTGCATAATGACACTTATGTGAGTAGTAGCACCAGTATCTATCCACCAAGTGTCAATGGGTACAATAGCCAAATTGACTTCTGAACTAACAAAGTTGAGAAGTTTACCCTTCTTTACATGCCAGTTGGCGTACTTGAGGCAGTCTTTCTTCATATGACCTTTCTTCTTGCAAAAGTAACAAGTGGATTCCTTATCCTGCTTCTTTTACTCCTTATGGTCATTGCCTCCAGAATCCGCAGTTTGCTTTCCCTTACCTTTGTTATTGATCCACTTTCGCTTCTTGCTCGCATTTTGAGAACCAGATGCTAAGTGAGCACTTTCAGATGTCTCAATCTTCAGTCTCCCCTCCTCTTGCACGCATTGAGCAATAAGCTCATTCAATGTCCACTTTTCCTTTTGAGTATTATACGATATCTTAAAAGGAGTGAACCGTGCAGGCAGAGATATCAAGACGAAATGCACTAACATACTCTCAGACATATCGAGTTTTAGTGCTTTTAGACTTGTCGCTATATTGGACATCTCCATAATGTACTCCTTTATGTTTCCTTTACCACTATACCGCATGGTTACCAACTTCGTAAGAAGTGTGGTAGTCTCGACCTTTTCATTTGAGGTAATCGGTATGCCAGTTGGTTAAGAAACTCCTAGCATCTTCACTCTCTGTTATTGAGCCCTTTATTTGTGCCGTATGGAAAGCTTCATGATGCTTAGACTCATGCGATTGATCTCTCCCACAGCTGAAATTCAGCTCTCTGCTCTATAGTGCTAGCACTTGGTCAAAGGTGCGGGACGATCATTCCTTAATGCATAGTCCAAGTCTATGCAGCCTAAGATACGATCACGTATTCTTCCATTCAGCAAAATTCGAACCAGTTAATGTTGGGATGTTATTAATGTTGGCAGTTACAGATTGCACTGAAAAAAAATTTATTTAAGCTCACGATTTAACTAAAGCCAAGAACATATATATATATAATAAAATTATGCAAATAAATAAAATTTTAAATGCATTTAAATGGGCTCCTTATGAGATACCAAATACAACATTGTATTTTAGTGTAGATTAAAATATAATTTGTTAGCGGTACTCTCTGATATAACTCAACCTTTAATTGGCCACACAATGTGCCTTCCTTTGGGCCGACCATTGTGCGCATAATATGAACTTTATATGAGTTATATATTGGTCCATAGCTTACAACAACTTTAATCTGCCACGCAATATGCCTTCCTTTGGGCCGACATATTTTGTGCATGATCAGAACAAAANACATCGAAGGTCGCTCATGGGGCCGGAGGCCTTCCAAGAGCAACAACAATTAACTATTCATTTTTTGAGGGTTGTATCTTTGCTTTTGATCTGGAAGATCCACTTAGAGTTTCTGTTGAAATTTTAGACAAGGGTACATTTGAAACTACATATAAAATACTATTGGAGGATGCAATTGATCTTATTTTTGTTCATAGCTAAGGTGAGCAAAAGTTGATAAAATCAAATTAATCGAATTGAACCGAGAAATTCGATTCAGTTAATTTAATTTTTAATTTTTTTTAAATTCGGTTCGATTTTCAATTAATTCGGTTCGGTTTCGATTTTAAAATTTTTAATTCAATTAAACCGAATAAGAATATTAATTTTAATTATTTTTAAAAATATAATTAATTAAAGAAAATCTTGTTTTTTTTATTTAAAACTAATAAGATTTTAAAATTTGGATTAATTCAATTAATTCAGTTGACAATCGAATTAACATATAAAATATCGGTTTAGTTTTCGTGTAAGTTCGAAAAGAATCGATTTGTTTGATTTTCGATTTATTCGACTCAGTTGGTTCGATTTAATGGAATAGTCAACCCTATTCATAGCAACTATGCACATGGATGTGGGTGTTAGGGGGGGTCATGGCCCCCCTAGTGTTGGGATTACAAGGTACAAATATAGTCCCACATCAAAATATATAGGCTTATAAGGAAAAAAAGATATCTCCATTAACATGAGACCTTTTGGAGAGTCCAAGAGTAAAATCATGAGGGTTTTAGGCCCAAAATAGACAATATCATACCATTATGGAGATATCTAAATTCCTTTTCGGTCCTCCTAACAATTGGTATCAGAGCCAGATCGCTCTTCCACCGAACTAACCGCCGGAAGAATCATGAGCTAAGCCATGATCCAGACCTAACCATGTGGGTTAAGCCTTGAATAAAGGATATGTGGGCTCTCGTATCTTGATCAAGAGGACCAGACACCAGCAGAGAAGTCCTAGTTGCGGCTAGGCGGTGAAGTCCTAGTAGGTCGGGTGAACCGAGAGCAGAAAGTCCTGATGGGTTGAGGATCGGACATCAAACAGAAACGTTTCCGCTTGAAGGGGGCTTGTGGTTCTTTATTTGAGGGGGGATTGTTGGGGTTGCAATATTACAAACATAGTCCCACATCGAAAATACATGGGAAAGATTATAGGATTATAAGAAAAAAAAGATATCTCCATTGGCATGAGACCTTTTGGGAGAGCCCAAGAGCAAAACCATAAAGGCTTATGCCCAAAGTAGACAACATCATACCATTGTAGAGATATCTAAATATTTTTTGGTCCTAACACCTAGTCCTACTTTGAATCCTCTCCTAGCTGCACGATTATATATTTTTATTAAATTTATGTAAAATCAATTAAATAAATAAATGTAAATACATATCAAACTAAATGAACAAACTTGAATATATTTTGTGTTTGACTCGTTAATATTAATAAATAGATATTGTGAACTATTCATGAATAATATTCCCAAACAAATTTATTATGTTCATTAATAAAACTCTTATCAATTTAGTAAATAAATAAGAATTTTTAAAATAAATAAATAAATTTATATTATCAAACTCAACCATCAATCACTAGTTTAAAAATATAAAAGTTTCATATAATCAAATAAGATTGAAATGGTTGAAACCCGATGGTAAAAATATAGAAGTGGTTGAAAACCGCTCTTGAAAGTAAAAAAAATGTTCTTATATTGATATCTTTTTTATAGTGTATATCAAAATTACATCCTTAATTGTTATGTTGAGTCACTATACTTTATGTATAGCACAAAGAGAATGACCCAGGAATTATGGAAGTCCGTGGATAAGAAATACAAGACGCACTATACGGAGGCCAAAAAGTTCATTGTTTGTCAAATTCTGAACTATAAGATGGTTAACTCCAAGATGATGATAAACCAAGTCCAAGAGCTTCAAGTGATCTTGCACGAGATTCACTTGGAAGACATGATGCTGAGTGAAACCTTTGAAATGGTTGCTATCATTGAGAAGTTGTCTTTGTTAGTGACTCGGGTTTTGATATATGGCAAAAAAAATTAAAGTTAGATGTTGTGTTTGTCTAATTTGTTTACCAATTGTGCAAGATTGAAAGACTTAAGACTTGACACCAGACTGAAGTCCAATTAGGTCTAGAGAACCTGATAACTGGCAGGAAGTCTAGTTGGGTACATGAGATCTTACAACTGGCTGAAGTCCAAGTAGGTTGATACCTGACAGGAAGTCCAGTTGCGTCCGCAAGACTTGACAGCTGCTGAAGTCTAAATGGGGCATCTGGCAGGAAGAGCTGGTGGGTTAAGAAGTTGAGTAATTCTGCAATTGGTAAGTGGAGATAAGTCACTGGAGGAGAGAGATCCAGTGAGGAAGTCTCAGTGGGACTATAGGCGCGATCTAACTTAGATCTATTTTGGATGTCTATGTGAAGACCATAACTAATTCCTGATCTTAGAAAGACAGAGTCTAATTAACTCTTAAATATATTGATATACATATGTTTTTGTGCTAACTTGTTGATGTAAGCTTTTGAGTTTTAGACCAGGGCGGTCCAGGCACCAAGAAGGGATCCAACTGCTTGGAACTAAGGCACCTCAAAGGGATAGAGGTGTATGAGAATGGATAAAGTCTCGGCGAGTAAACTGCTATCCACAATGGTTGAGGTGCCCCAATGTGATAGAGACACCTAGAATTAAGACGCCTCGAAGAAACGGAGGCACCTGGATGCGGATAAACTAAGATGAGCCCGGATCTATATCAGGTTCATTTGGATAGAGGCGCCTTGATGGTAATAGAGGCTCCTGGATGACCCTATAAAAGAAGGGCTCAACCAGCTCTTTCAATACAACTTTAATACAAGCTCTGACAATCACTCTACTATTCCGTCTTCACGCTACAATCATACTACTGCTCTACTATGCTCGATCGCTACCAGAAGACCGACACCAACACACGAGGGCAACTATATTATCATCAACGTGTTGGTAACGAGTTTAATTTTGTACAAATTTTTTATACTTGCAAATTAAAGGGAAAGTGTAGGTTGTTACACTTTCATATTCTCTTGTACTCAATTATTTTACCAGGAGTTTGCCAATAGAGAAGTTAGTAGATTACTTGTTAGAAAAGTCCAAGGGACCTAAGTTTTGGAGTAGGAGTCGGCGAAGACTCTAAACCAAGTAAAAATCTTGGTGATCAGCTTTTTGTGTTTTCTTCTTACTTAGTTATTTTTTTTGCTACGCGTTGTTGTCAAAATATCAACTGTTTTTAAAACTCATGTGATCCACCCTCCCTCCACCCCCCCCCTCCCCCCGCGCCTCCCTTCCCCTCTCTCACGTACATCGGTCTTAAAGTCTCTTGGCTAAAAGGACTTCATAAATTTTCAAAAGCATAAACAAAAGGAGTTGAATGTGGAGGAACTCATTGTTAGATTTTGCATTAAGGAAGACAACAAGAGTTCAGAAAAAAAAATATGTTCTCTCAGACTACTATACAAGCCAACATGGTCGAGCACGATCAAAACTTGAAATGAAAGAATGTCAAATCTTCCAAAATGTGACTAGAGGAGGCATAAACAAGAAGTTCTCTGGGAAATGCTTCAAATGTGAAGGAGTCGGTGTCACGCCCCGAGACCTCAGGAGCCGCTGATCCAATAGAAAATTGGATAACACCTCCCCTGTCCGGCGGACAATTACACATACATACACCAAATAAAATCACGCCCACGCAGTTTAAATGGCCTCAGGCCTCAAATCAAGACAGAATATGAAATAAAACTGGGTAACCATACCTGACTGCGGACCGGTCCGACTTACGACAAAACACAAAGCATAAGGGTCTCACAAGAGTACAACTATACTGCCGTATAGTATGACTAAAACCCAACACCAACACGACAGCGGAAGAAAAACATAGACAGTACTACCAACAGAAATAGACGAGAAATCCGAAAACATCTCAACGAGTACGCGAACTGGGACAGGCTGTCGGGCACGCTCCAGTCAATCATCCTGAAAAAAAAACAAGGAGCTGCGGGATGAGTTATAGAACTCAGCGAATATCTCTTCATATATATACAAGATATTCTAGAATAGCAACAGGGTAATAGATTACCGAAATAAACATGTATGGGCAGTAATAAGAACAATTGCATAAGAACAATAAGAACTACCATACCACTGTCGCAGAGTCGTCAAGACCAGACAAAAAAAGTCTCCTGTAGGTGCATGTCAATCATAATGCAGCATCAAGTAAACATAAGCACAAGTAAGGGCAAAATAAACGAATACACAAAGTGCAATGACATGGTCACCCCTGCCGTCGGTCAGACATCGTCACCTATGTACGGGAGGAAGCTGAACGGAGGCCACCCTCCGACGTAGGGCTGTGACTGCCGTCCATACTCTGCCATCACTACTCTTGAGCGATCGAGTAGACGGGATGCTGCCGGTGTAACACCCCTACTCCATGGCCTATCCTAGCGAGGTAATCCATCAGCCTAAGGCCATCTGTGGAGGACATCTCTGTCTGAGTGTTAGCCCTACCCCATATATATAAATGGGGGAGAGAACTCTCCCTCTCATCTCCTGGTATCTGGACAACTCAAGGAGGGACATCTGCCTGCTATCACGCTCCGATTCACTAACCCATGAGTGCACGAGCGAAGCAGCACAGAGCACACTACCTATACTCCGTCAACCACTAACCCATGAGTGGCCGTATGGGTAGGTCAGTATGACTGTCGACCTAGCTCACCCAAAAGGGGCCCCTGCTCGACAGTGATGCACAGTGCACGATGATGCATAACACTGGTCAAATAGTATCCACTATCTAGTCCACCTATATCAACATGATATGCAAGGATCGTGGATAATGCACCATAACCTAAGTCCTAAAGGTATAGGTATCACATGCCAGTGGTGGCACAACAATATCAGCAAAACAAATATAAGAGTCATGCCACACTCTATTACTCTATTGCTAAACAAGTCTATCAAGTATATATATATCTGTGACAATTCTAAAAGAAGAGTCAGAGATACCCGCCTCCGATACAGAAGTCCGTGTGCGTAGGAAACTCCCTTCCAAAAATAATATCCGCAACCAGTAGAATCCAACCAATGTCCTGCATCCAAACAAATAGCAACTACCACTTAGCTAATTGTATAATTCACAAAATGACCGAGCCCAACCAACCAAGATTAGGTTCAAATTAGGTCTAACATAACCTAACCCAATCGAATCAATTTATCCAAACTAATCCCAACCGAATCAACTCAACATACCATCTGGATTAACTAGGGTTAACTGAAATTAATCAATCCCAATTGACCCTTTAATTCCTAACCACCCACTCAAAGCTCTCATGGACAGAGTCACAACAACCAAAACAGATCAATCCTCAAGCGAATCCACACAACATAGCTAATCAAAGAAAACCCATTAAATCACCATCACAACCAACCTACACAGCACACTCGGCTACACCAAGCAATACAAAACAGATCAACTACAAATCTACAAACCACATATCTTGAATTCGCTTCAAGAAACAGAATCGACGTATTAACCTACCGATCCAGACAAAACAAGAACAGGAACTCATCCAATTCCATACCAATCCTACCCAATATCATCCAGCGAGGAGGATTGCAAAGGACCACTGCAATAAAATCCACCAAACTGAATTCGACCAGAAATCCAGTCATCCATACAGATCTAACACCGGACAGATAGGAAAAACCAATCCCAAGCATCGGCTCAAAAACGAACTCACGAACCAAAAATGAAAACACCAATCATACACAGATCCAGAGTTCCAACTTAGGTCTATCCTCATCCTTACCTTGATTTTGTGCCTCAGAGCAGATCATCGCCCAGAGTGCTCGCGTGCCCTAGCCCCTTCCCACGCCGACGCTTGACAAATTGAAAAGGAGATAAATCGTCGACGCCCAACCCAGTCTCCCTCGTTTGCGCTTCACTCGTCTGGAGAAGAACCTGCTGACCCGAGATCCTCCGCTCGCCCGAGAGGAAGAAGAAGCAGAGGGAAGACGAAGAGAAGGAGGAAGAGGGAAAAGGTCGGCTCATGATCAGCCTAGGTCGGCTCACAATCGGCCACCAAAGGAAGGAGGAAAACCCGACGATTCACGGCGCTAGGTCTCGCGCAGGAGATGGATGGCTCGGCTTGTTTGGCAAAGGAATCGACATTTAATGGGTTCGGCCGAAAATTGGGAAAGGAATTAATTTCAAAGGATTCAGCCATTTTGTAAATAGACCCCTCTTACTTTTGGCCTATTCGACATAAGCCCTTAAGTTTAGGAACTTTGCATTCTAGTCCTTAAATTTCCAGTATTTTAACAGTCGGTCATAAATCTTCGGAGTGTAGGAAGTCGAGGAAAAAACAAGAGGCCAACCTGAACGAGGGACAAGAAATGGACGACCTCTGTGTTGTTGCCTCTGAGATAAACTTGGCGGATTCAAACTCACGGCAATAGTGGATCGATATCAATGCCACCAGGCATGTGTGTTGCAACAAAGAGTTGTTCCACAACTATGAAGAAGACAAAAATAAGGACAAGTTGTTTATGGAGAACTCAGCAATCTCAAACATCAATGATCAAGGTAATGTGGTGCTAAAGATGACCTCATACAAGGAGGTCACGCTCTGTCTAACAATATATCATTATATTTTATGTTTTAGAGATTTGAAAGAATATGATATCCGGATCATTTTTGTGCAAGTATGACTTCTGTTTCTTGTTAAGTCAGACAGTGTTGTATAAGTATCCCGGAATAGTTTTAATCTGGTCAACCAATTCAAGTTAGGTTGTGTTAGGTTTGATGTCTTGTGTCTATGTATATGCAAGAACTTAAGAGCACAAGAAGTTGAGCGGAAGACACAGCGATCGAGAAGGATGGCACAGGAAGGAAGTCGATGGGCTCAGTGCATCCGAGGGGCAAGAAGACTATGGAAGAGTACACTGATGGACGAAAAGGGCGTGTGCGACGTTCGAGGGATGAGAAGCCGGGGAGGAAGACTCCTCAAGGAGAATGTCGGAAGTTGGATTCAGGTGAGCTCAACTTCGGATAATCAGAAATCACTCAGAATCACTAGAAGATTGGTTAATCAAAGGTTGACCAAAATCAGAAGAACTAGGCGCCCGAGTCAACTCAGGCACCTGGCCAAATAGGCGCCCCAGTGGACTCGGGCGCCCGACCACACAAGCGCCCGAGTGGACTCTCAGTATCCAATCGGGCGCCCGAGAACAACTTCTATCAGTATCCAACTGTTGCACAGTGGATCAACATTGACCAAAACTCAGGCGCCCCTATTCGCATAGGCGCCTGAGATGTGCCACGTCAGCAGCGGATAAGATTTTCAAGGGGCTATAAATAGACTCCTTGAGTTCAGAAAGAAATACAAAACTCTGTATTCAATTTCTAATTTTGTTCTATACTTTCAATGAGTGTAAGAGGTTTCTCAGCCATTAAGGAGTAATTTAGTTTAGTTTTTTATTGCCTTGGATTAGCAACCACCTAGGTTGCAAGCCAAGTAAATCTTTTTGAGTCTCTTACTATTTTTCTTAAGTTGTTTTATGAATTGCTATTATCTGTGTAACTAACTCTATCTTTGTTAAAGAATAACAAATGATCTTATTTTAATTTATAGGGCTATTCACCTCCTCTAGCAGATCAACACGATCCTCCAATTGGTATCAGAGCAATGACGCTTGAGAAGCACTAACCGTCGTCTGAAGCATCAAAGAAATGGTCGGATCAAGCATCTACCCACCAAAATTCGAGGGGAACTTCGCATTTTGGAAGCACAAAATGAAGGTATTTTTTAAAATAGAATTTGATATCTTTGTAACAATCAACTATGGTTTTAAAGTACCTAAAGGAACCAACATAGATGTAAAAGAAAAACATCTCTAGGCCAAGAAGGTGTTGATGCAATCTGACCTGATTGTTGTTTTGGTGTTGACACCGATTTAAGTTTAGTTGAGTGAGATTAGATAGTTAAGTTAGGATTAAGTCCTGGTCGAGAACTGGGCACGAAGTTCTGGTCGAGGACTGAGCACGAAGTCCTAGTGAGTGAAGCTGGGTAAAAGGCCTGATGAGTGAAGTTAGGCATGAAGTCCTGGTCGGGGACTTGGCACGATGTCCTGGTGAGTGAAGCTGGGTAAAAGTCCTGATGAGTGAAGTTAAGCACGAAGTCTTGGTGAGTGAAGCTGGGCAAAAGTCCTGGTGAGTGAAGTCGGGTCCTAGCAAGGGAAGCTAGGTGAAGGAAATCCTAGTGAGTGAAGCTAGGTGAAGTAAATCCTGGTGAGTGAAGCCGGGTCCTAACAAGGGAAGCTAGGTGAAGGAAATCCTAGTTAGTGAAGCTAGGTGAAGTAAATCCTGGTGAGTGAAGTCGGGTCATAGCAAGGGAAGCTAGGTGAAGGAAATCCTAGTGAGTGAAGCTAAGTGAAGTAAATCCTGATGAGTGAAGCCGAGTCCTAAAAAGGGAAGCTAGGTGAAGGAAATCCTAGTAAGTGAAGCTAGGTGAAGTAAATCCTGGTGAGTGAAGCCGGGTCCTAGCAAGGGAAGCTAGGTGAAGGAAATCCTAGTGAGTGAAACTAGGTGAAGTAAATCCTGGTGAGTGAAGCTGGGTCTTAGTGAGTGAAGCTAGGTTGGACTAAGTCCCGGTGAGTGAAGCTGGGCATGAAGTCTTGGTCCGGGGGACTGAGCATTAAGTGTACTGGTCAGAGAGGGCTAGGTAGCTCGTTCTCCGGGACCAGACTGAGTCAGAGAAGGCAAGGGAGTCTGTTCTCTGGACTCAGGGTCGAAATGATCAGAGCTGGATCAGTCTGAAGTCCGATCAGGGAGTTGGCACGAACTCTCTCGATTGAAGATCGGTCTGAAGTCCGATCAGGGAGTTGGCACAAACTCTCTTGATGACTGATCGGTCGGTTGACCGATCCAGAGTCGATCCAAAAAGTTTCTGAGGAATCAGAATGCCTTCTGAACGAACTGGTGACTGATCAGAAAACGATCAGAATGATCAGAGGGATTTTTGATCGGTCAGTGGGACCGATCAGATAGGCTCTGGACCGATCAGGAGGTAGCCTGATCGGTCCAACATAGGGCTGATCGGTCAGGCTGAGAACTCAGTGGGTTTAGGATCGGTCTGGTGACCGATCCTTGATCTCTGATCGGTCAGTGAGACTGATCAGACCTTTATTGGTTCGATCAGAATGGAGTCTGATCGATCAGGAGAGAGTATGATCGGTCAGGATGGTCGATCAGCGCCCCAGAACTTTAATTCAAACAGTTATCAGATTCCTGATTTGCTTCTAATTCGATTCTGATTTGCTTTGCTAATAAACTTGTGAGTGTGCAGATAATACAGAGTCAAATGGAGGAGCAAGGAGAAGAGTCAAGGGTGACTTTCTCTGGTGTCTTTTTGTTTGATATATACTTGCAGGTTTTAACGGCACCTGACGACCTGAAGCTTCAGCTGAGGAGGTAGGCTGAGTGCGCAGTGGGTAACGACTGACCTGAAGTTTCAGCTGAAGAGGGCTTAACTGAGAGCTCAGAAGAAGTCAATGGGTGATGCCTGTAGGTGTGCAGAAGGAAAATTAAGAAGAGATTGGCGAAGCAGAGAAGAACAAGAGAACTCAACAACTCAACACCAGACCCTTTTATATATATATATATATATATAATTTTATGGCCCAATATAACAGAGCTCTAGCATAAGTCTTAATGGCTTATGTCTTGAGACGATACTTTCATCTATATAAATTTTTTATTTAATCTACTAAAATTCATTCTTCCATACTCGAAGTCCAGTGTATCTTTGATTTTTTATTCCATCTGTATCTCGATTGGACTATATATCGAATAACTTGCCCCGGTTTATGATATAGCGGAAAGATGATTAATTATCATTCCATATATTCACCGTTCGATCCCTAAGTATAGTGTATTTTGCAAGAATTGTTATTCTAAATGGAGCATGAATCTTGGAATGTTAGGCTTTTGGACCGTCTGTCGTGAGCACTTTTTTATTTGTCCTGACGATCGATGAAAATTATATATATATATATATATATATATATATATATATATATATATATATATATATATTGAATAATCTGATTGGTTCATCCAACTCATCTAGCGTATTTTTCTGAACCTGATTGTCTAAATAATTTTTTTATTCATAAAAGAGTTTTAATCAGATGACTCCATAATTTGTGATGCACGTCATGAAGTATGTATTCTTACGATAGAGTGAGTCAATTTTTAAATAAATTTATTCTACCGACCACTCAAAAATTAAAAAATAAAATCGACAAAATGAAGGTGTAAAGGTCAAATTTAATTATGTTCTAATTTTTCTTTTTACTATCGAATTTATTCAAACTTATTTATTAAAAATTTTAATGAGCTTAACTAAACTCAAATTTATTCATGAATTGTTTAAGTTTTGAATGAGCTCCGCTATCAATATCGTTATTCTTGTAATTAATCTATTCATGAAATTTAAAAGGAATATAAAAAAATCTATCAAATTATTCACAGGTATCTTCGTGTATAATATTTGTAGTAATTAAATTAAATATAAATTAATAAATAAGAATACTCATGAACGTTAATAAATCAAAGTCACTAATATTCAAATTTATTTATTTAATATACATATTTTATAATTGAACAAACCTAAATAAATTTTAACAAATTAATCACCAAACTTATCCATAAGTTTTTTTACCTGTAAATTCACCGTTGTTGCTTTAGTATCACCAACGATCAATGATCGACGCTATCTAGGGATGATAATTTTTCCCATGGGTTTGGGGCCCCGTGAGGAAACCCCAAAATGGGGATGGGTTCGGGGAGTCTTTTAGGGTTCGGGTTCGGATTCGGAGATTTTTAAAAGATCAATGATGGGGAGAGTGAAAACCATAATGAATGATGTGGCATGACGTGACACTTTATATGCACACGTCCGATTATCGCTTGAACACCATCGCCGGCCTTCGGCCGCCGCTCCGAATCAAACTATACCCTGGGGGGCACGGTGAACCCGTCAGAAATCGTGCATGCAAGGTGTCACGTCATTCACTATGATTTTCACTCTCCCATTTTCACTCTCACAATCATTATTCTTTTTAAAATCCTCGTAAATTAAATAGGGTGGGTATGGGAATGCTATCCCCATTCTCGAGTAATGATAGGGAGAGTGAAACTCGCTCAGTGAATTGTGGAGTGAATGAGTTGGCAGCTGATATCAGCGACCACCTCAGCGAACCGACTCAAAGAAAACCCGGCCAACTGTGAAATGCAAGAACCATCTTCCTCCTTTGCGTCGCCATCTTCCTCGCGAGCGCTTCTCTGCATCGCCACCTCCTCGCGAGCTCCGATCCCGCACCGAAAGGAGAGTTCCGATCTCGCTGCCACCTCCTCGCAAGCTCCGATCCCGCGCCAAAGGAGAGCTCCGATCTACGTCGCCACCTCCTCGCGAGCTCCGATCCCGCGCCTGGAAAAGGACTCATCGCGACCCGAGCATCTCCGAGCATACACAACCTCCGAGCATCCATTACTCAACCAATCTATTCCCCTTCCCATCGCTTCTACTCTCTCGCGCGCGGTGGCTGGCAGCGGAGAAAGCGGTAGCAACAGAGGTTAAGGCGGCGGCATAGCCGGACGTGAGCAAAGTCGGTGATTGCTCTGTGTTTCCTTTTTCTTTTTCTCTCCCTCTTTTACTCAACTTTGTTTTCGATCCGTACTCGCCTCTTGGCTTCGTTATCCCTTTTGGACTCCGACCTCGATAGTCGGAGCTCGAAGATCGCATCGATCGGCCCGTAGAAACCAGCCTAGTTCCTCTGATTCCTTCGGCCGCTGTTGCAATAGGGGGGAGCCTTTGCATTTTTTTTCCGCTCAATTTGCCGCTGTTTAGGATAATGTTTGAGCTCGGATAGCGTCTGAGCACTCTGTTTGTCACGCCCCGAGAAGCCGCCCGTCCGATACCAACCGGACTGCCACCCCCTCGACCGACGGACAATTCGTAAACTAGCCTCTACGACCACCCTCAGTCGGTTGTACCACAACCTATAGGGCTGGAACAACCGTCCGAAATACACGAAAACGAAACGACGATAAAAACTGCGTACCGGTACGACTTACGACAAACGCAAAGCACAAGGCCTCCATGGCTCACAAAAATACAACTATACCGCCGTAAAAATGACAAAACCAAACACGAATACAGCAGCGGAAAAGTAAAGTAAAAGAATAGAAAATGGGTATCAACATGTACCCCCAACAAAGTAAAGGAAACATCCCGGAATCATCTCGAAAGAATACGCGAACTGGGACAGGCTGCCGGGCACTCCAGACAATCATCCTGAAATAAAAACAGGGAGCTAACGGGGTGAGTCACAGTACTCAGCGGATATCTCATCAGATATACAAGATAGTCTAAGCTAGCAATAGTGTAACATGCTGTCGAAATAACACAGGTACAGGTAATGGTAAGAACAACTGGACAGGAACAGAAAATACCATACCAATGTGGCTGAGTCGCCGAAACCAGACATAAGGGTCTCCTGTATGTGCATGTCAAACATATGCAACATCCAAGTATAACAAGCACGAGCAAATACAAAATATACGTATGCACATGGTGCGATGACATGGTCACCTCTGTCGCCGGTCAGACATCGTCACCTATGTACGGGAGGAAGCTGAACGGAGGCCACCCTCCGGCGTAGAGCTGTGACTGCCGTCCGTACTCTGCCATCACTGCTCCTGAGCGACCGAGTAGACGGTATGCTGTCGGCGTAACACCCCTACCCCATGACCTATCCGGGGGATATCTCTACCTGAATGTTTCCTCACTGTCGGAGTAACATCCCTACCCCAGGTCCTCTATGGGGGATATCTCTACCTGAGTGTTAACACCTACCCCATGTATATAAATGGGGGAGAGACCTCTCTCTCTCATCTCCTGGTATATGGACTACTCAAGGAGGGACCTCTGCCTGCCACCACGCTCCGATTCACTAACCCATGAGTGCATGAGCTGAGCAGCACAGAGCACACTACCCATACTCCGTCAACCACTAACCCATGAGTGGTCGTATGGATAGGTCAGTATGACTGTCAACCTGATTCACCCATAAGGGGGCCCCTGATCGACAGTGATGCACAGTGCACGATGATGCATGACTCTGGTCAAACAGCATCCACTATCTAGTCCACCTATATCAACATGATATGCAAGGATCATAGATAATGCACCATAGCCTAGGTCCTAAAGGTATAGGTATCATATGCCAGGTATATCATAAACAGTATCAGCCAAGGTAGAGCAGGTATAAAATACTATATTACCCTACCGCTAAACATAGCATATCAAGTATATCAACTATGACTAATCTAAAAGATAAGTCAGAGGTACCCGCCTCCAATGTAGTAGATCGTAAACGAAGAGAACCCCCGTCTGGAATAATATACGCCGCAAGTGGAGTCCGAAAAATCGCGTCAATGACCTGTATCACACACACAATCTTAGCAATTTATGTGAGTAATAAATACACTAGATACCAAGATGAAATTCGAATTAACCAACCAAACCTTAAGTGTGGTTCATGGTAATCCCAAATCACCTCATTAGGCTAACCCCAAGTTCAATTAGAATTAACCTTAATTAAGGATTAATCCCACTTAATCCTAAATCCTAAATCCCAATTCTTTCACATATTAGCTCACTCTCAATCAACAATACTCAGGGTCAAGAACAGGAACACATGGATTAACCTGAACAATCAATGACTGCTAGTCAAACCCTAACACAACATCTGAACCACCCCCCCTTCGATCAAACACAACCGAAACCAAGCTAGAATTCCAAACAGAAACCAAGATTTCCACTCCATTCCAAGATACAAACCACAACAAATCAATTAACATTTCATCTGTAAGTCTAACCCCAAAACTCAACTCACCTCAACCTCCACATCGAAGAACACGGCAGAAATCGATCATCAGAAATCCCAACTACGAACCACAAGAACAACCACACCCAATTCATCCCGAGGTTACAACAAAAGAACCGTAAAAACATAAGAATCGAAGCAATAATCCAAGCTCACCTCTGTGTGTTTGCTGGCAGAAACCTCAGCTCCAAACTTCCATCAAATGCCTAAGATTCGACTCCCCCTTTGAAATCGCGCAAGGAGAAAGAAGACAATTGCTGGAAACCGAGACACTCGGCCGAGAAGAAGGGAGATCTGCCATCATCACAACGCGAATCAACCCTAAACCACTAAGATCTACTCGATCATAACCGAAAGAGCACAGAAGAGAAACTTACTCCTTTGGTTTTCCCCAAATGGCGAACCCTAGCGGAAAGAAACCCCCAATCACCGCCTTCTGGATCGCGTCCGCTACCACCTTCTAACTGGATCGTCCTGCTATGAACCGAGGCTTACCCTCCGGCGAGAAGAGACGGAATCGCCGACTCCGACTGAACGAGCAGCGACAGGCGATCGGAGGAGAAGAAGAAGGACGAGGAAAAGAGAAGAGAAGGTTGCGCGAGATCTGAGCCTGCGCTCGGCCACAGAGGAGACTTTAAGGGCTGTCTATTTGCACTTTAACCCTCCAAAATTTCGACATTCCCAAATTAAACCTTAGTTTAGGAAAAAATTACACTTTAGCCCTTAAAGTTTCCTAAATGTTAACATTCTCCCCCACTAACAAAAATTTGGTCCCCAAATTTATCATAGCCAATAGTAAATACTAACAGCAGTATATATGAAGTATGCCTACTGAAATGAACTACCAGTACATACCTCAGTCGAATAAATGGGGATATCGAGCTCGAATAGTGTCCTCGAGCTCCCAAGTCGCCTCTGCATCCGAGTGATGCTGCCATCCGACTCTGACCAGTCGGATCGTCTTGTTCCGTAGCTGCCGCTCCCAGAACCCCAAGATCCGTACAGGTATCTCCTCATAAGTACCGTCGGGCTGGAGCGGAACCGGCACCACGGATAAGATGTGTGTGGGGTCTGGCACATAACCTCTCAACATGGATACATGGAACACGTCATGGACGCCGGCCAAAGACGGTGGAAGCGCTAGGCGGTAAGCTACAGCTCCAATCCTCTCCAAAATCTGAAACGGGCCGATATATCGTGGAGCTAGCTTACCTCTGAGACCAAAACGTTTCACCTCCTTCGTGGGTGAAACTCGAAGAAAAACATGGTCACCAGCAGAGAACTCTAAGGGTCTGCGTCTCCGGTCAGCATAACTCTTCTGGCGATCCTGTGCTGCTGATAATCTCTGTCTGATAGTCCGTACTAACTCTGCCTCCTGCTGAGCTCTCTCTGGTCCTATCAGCTGGGCCTCCCCAACCTCCTCCCAGAGGGTGGGTGTCCGACATGGCCTACCATACAACGCCTCATACGGCGCCATCTGAATCGCCGAATGATAGCCGTTGTTGTAGGCGAACTCCACCAAGTGTAAATGATCCTCCCAGCTGCCTCCGAAATCCAGAACACATGATCTCAGCAGGTCCTCCAATGTCTGAATCGTACGCTCTGACTGACCGTCTGTCTGCGGGTGAAATGCCGTACTGAACCGAAGATCCGTCCCCAAAGCTCTCTGCAGGCTCTGCCAAAAACGAGAAGTAAATCGAGGATCTCTGTCCGATATAATGCTCAGGGGTACTCCGTGCAATCTGACGATCTCTCGACAATATAACTCCGCTAACCTGTCGAGGGAATCCGTCCTCCGCATAGCTAAGAAATGTGCCGATTTGGTTAATCGATCAACGATCACCCAAATCGCATCGTGCCCTCTCCTAGTCCTGGGCAGTCCCACCACAAAATCCATGGTAATGTGTTCCCATTTCCACTCGGGAATGGGAATCCTCTGAAGTAACCCAGCAGGTCTCTGGTGCTCTGCCTTAACCTGCTGGCAGACGAGACATCTAGCAACAAAACTCGCAATGTCTCTCTAAATGTTGTTCCACCAATAGGAACGCCTCAAATCACGATACATCCGAGTCCCGCCTGGGTGTATAGCGAACCGCGAACGATGAGCCTCCTGTAACAACTCCTCCATGACTGGGTGCGACTCTGGCACACATAGTCTCCCTCAGAAAAACAGAATACCCTCATCGTCCCGCGTAAAGTCAGACGGCTGCCCGGTGGAAATGTGACTGCCCAGAGACTGCAGGTGCTGGTCACTAGCCTGCGCCTCTCTGATCCTGGACCTAATAGCTGACTGCGCAACCATAGTCACCAGCAAACCCTCTCTGTCTGGGACCGCTCCTCTAATCCCAGCTCCGAAAAACTCTGAATCAACTCTGTGACAATCACCCGCTGACAGGCTAAGACTGCTCTGGTCTTCCTACTCAGTGCGTCCGCTACCACATTGGCTTTCCCAGGATGATAGCCAATGGTGCAATCGTAGTCCTTTAGGAACTCCATCCATCTCCTCTGCGAAGATTCAGCTCTCGCTGAGTGAAGAGATACTGAAGACTCCGGTGGTCCGTGAAGATCTCGAAGGTATCCCGTAAAGAAGGTGCCTCCAGATCTTCAGCGCAAAAATAATAGCAGCCAACTCTAAATCGTGACGGGGTAGTTCCTCTCATGCTCCTTCAGCTGCCGAGAAGCATAAGCAACCACCTGTCCATGCTGCATGAGTACCGCGCCCAATCCCAGGAGTGATGCATCAGTGAACAGAGTGAATCCATCCTCTCCTGAAGGTAGTACTAAAACTGGCGCAGATACCAGCCTCCGCTTCAGCTCCTGAAAGCTGGTCTCGCAAGCGTCAGTCCATACAAACTTCACGCCCTTCCTGGTCAGGCGTGTGAGTGGAGATGCAATGCTGGAGAATCCCTCGACAAAACGTCGGTAATAGCCAGCCAAACCCAGGAAACTGCGCACGTCATGGACTGACTGGGGCTGCTCCCAACTGGTGACAGCCTCGATCTTCTGGGGGTCTACTGAGATGCCTCCACTGGATACTACGTGTCCAAGAAAACCCACAGAAGATAGCCAAAATGCACACTTGCTGTACTTCGCATAGAGCTTCTCCTTTCGGAGAACCTCCAAAACGATGCGAAGATGGCGAGCGTGCTCCTCCTCGGACCGAGAATATATCAGGATATCATCGATGAATACTATAACAAACTGATCCAAGTACGGGAGGAATACCCTGTTCATGAGATCCATGAACACGGCCGGGGCATTGGTGAGCCCAAATGGCATCACCAAGAACTCATAATGCCCATAACGGGTGCGAAATGCCGTCTTCTGGATGTCTGAATCTCTGACTCTCAGCTGATGATAACCAGATCGCAAATCAATCTTGGAGTACACAGAGGTACCCCTCAGCTGATCAAACAGATCATCAATACGCGGCAGAGGATACTTGTTCCTGACTGTGACTGAGTTAAGCTGTCTATAATCAATGCAAAGTCGCATAGAACCGTCCTTTTTCTTCACAAAAAGAACCGGAGAACCCCACGGAGAAACACTCGGTCGGATAAATCCACGATCTAGTAACTCCTGGAGTTGGACCTTCAGCTCGTCCAACTCTCGCGGTGCCATCCGATATGGTGCCTTCGATGCCGGCGCAGTCCCCGGTATCAACTCAATAGCAAACTCGACCTCCCTCCGGGGAGGCAAGCCCGGTAACTCATCTGGAAATACATCCGGAAAATCCCTGACCACTGGAACGTCGGAGATCTGAGGAGTACTACCCTCTGAGGTGCTAAGTAATGACACCAGAAAACCCTGACAACCCTGCGTAATGAGTCTCTGCGCCTGTAGTGCGGAGATAACTGCTATACCATCATCCCGGATGCCAAGGAATTTCCACGAGGGTTGGTCTGGAGGTCGGAAAGTGACCACCCTCGAATGGCAGTCAACGGTGGCATGTGATGTCGTGAGCCAATCCATGCCCAGAATGATGTCGAACTCTATCATATCCAGCACAGACAGGTCCACGGTAAGGGTGACCCTCCCAAAATCCAAGGGACACCCTCTGACCTCCTGGGTAACCTCCAGAACATCTCCTGAAGGTAAGGACACTGATAGCCGCTGTGCCCTAAGGGTCGGCAACCTACAGATCTTGCTCAAGAATGCCCGTGAAATAAAAGAATATGAACTACCAGTATCTATGAGCAAATCTGCAGGGAATGCATAAAGTAAAATTATACCTCGGAAAATGGATCCATCTGCTCGATGAGCCTCATCTCGGGTAACAGCATACACTCGACCCGACTCTGGTGGGGGTGGAGGTGGGGGTAATGCCTGGACAGTCGGTACCGAAGGTAGCTGAGGCACCGGTGCTCCAGAAATCTGAGTCTGCTGATAGACCGGTAGCTGATACCCGGCATACAACTGCTGATGAGGCTCTGAAACAGAAGGCTGAAATGGAGACTGGGATACCACAGATGATGATCCAGCCTCCTGACCCTGACCAAATAGGCAGTAGAGCTGAATCGGCGGAGTGGCAGTCTGCTGCTGTCGGGTAGAAGTCTGGGCCTTCCGGCCTCCTCGCTGGGCCCCCGACTGGCCAGAAGATCCTCCTCCAGCTGTGCCTCTCGTACCCGCATCCTGTACTCTCTGCGGGCAGTCACGCCTCTGATGGCCAGGCTGTTTGCAATGGAAGCAAACAGCCCGTCCAATAGTACAACCCGACTTACCGTGCCCCTTGGAACCACACCAAGTGCACTGATAAGTCGTGGTCCTCTGCTGGTCCTGTCCAGAGGCCTGAGCAGCTCCTGACGTAGAACCTCCCTCCTTCCGAGGCCGAGAGGCGGCCCCAGAAGCATCCTGTGTCGACTGCTCCTGTCTGCCCCGCTTCCGCGAGGACTGAGACTGAGAAGTCTGTGAGGTCTTCTTCTCCTTCTTCCGCTCTGATGATAGTCTCTGCTGCATCGCCTCGACATGTAAGGCGCGGTCCAGTGCCTGTCCGTACGAGGTCAGATCCCAGGGAGACATCCGAGACTGGATGTAGGAAGCCAACCCTCTAATGAAATGGCGCATCCTCTCACGATCTCCGGGAAACATCTCAGGACAACTCTCGGACAGTCGGTGGAACTCTGCATCATAATCTGCCACCGACTGCTCTCCCTGACGAATCTCCAAGAACTCCTGCCATCGGGTCAGCTGCTGGGCAGCTGGGAAGTACTGAGTGGTGAAGGCCTGGCGAAATCTCTCCCAAGTGACCGGCTGAGTGCCCATAACCGATCGCTGAGTGATCCACCATGTCTCCGCTCGACCGCGCAGATGATATGCCGCAAGCTCAACCCGCTCCAGGTCAGTACACTCTAGGTATGGGAATGTCCTCTCTAGCGTCTCCAACCAAGAGTGAGCCACGGTCGGATCAGCAGCTCCCTGGAACAGGGTAAGACAGCCCTTGGCCGCCTGTGCTAATGCCGGAATCCGAGCCACAGATCGGCTCGGAACAGTAGTAGAAGAAGAAGGTGCCGCCGGGGGTAATGCAGAATCTCCAGATGGTACAGTCAGTCCCGACGGCTGTATCGGCTGCACAGTCTGAGGCTCTGACTGAACAGGAGCAGATGCTGGTGGAGCAGATGGTGCGACAGCCTGTGTCTGAAACATCTGCTGCATCATCTGCTGCTGGTGTGTCAACTGCTGCATCATCTGCTGATGCTGCGCCATCTGCTGCTGCATCATCTGCTGCATCATCGATGATGTAGTATCCTGAGGAGCTGCAGCAGGCGCCACTGGGACTGACGCTGGGTGGGTCCTACCGGAGGTACCACCGGTACTGCAGTCAGAAGTGGCGACGGTATCCGTGGGGACTGAGATCTCCGATCATCATGAGTCTCGGAAGAAGATCGTCCTCGGCCACGAAACCCTGTCCGTGTCCGTCTCACAGGAACCCCCTCTGTCCCAGACACCGTCGCTCGCTGAGACACTCGCGTCGTCCGATGCGAGGGTCGACCCGGCCCACCAGGTCAGCGGGGTGGAGTCAACTCAATGCGTCGCGGCATACCTGTAGGGATACGCCAATTATTATTACTTGCCTTAAAAATTCTAGAACTAACAACAAAACCTGCAACAGAATGTAAGATCGTCGTCTGGAGCTGTCCTATCGCCGCCATGTCCCAATCACGTCCAACGAGAAAATAACACCGACACAAAATCCAAAAACACCCACAAGATCACAAGGTATTTCGAGAACCTGGCTCTGATACCAAATAAATTGTCACGCCCCGAGGAGCTGCCCGTCCGATACTGACCGGACTGCCACTCCATCGACCGACGGACAATTCGGAAACCAAGCATCTACAACCACCTCAGATGGTTGTACCCCAGCCTATAGGGCTGGAACAACCGTCTGAAATCAAATGAAAACGACGACAAAAAAAAATCTGCGTACCGGTATGGCTTACGACAAACACAAAGCACAAGGCCTCCATGGCTCACAAAAGTACCACTATACCGCCATATAAAAGAACACGACCAAACACGAATACAGCAGCGGAAAAGTAAAGTAAAAGAAATAGAAAACGGGTACCAACATGTACCCCCAACAAAGTAAAGAAACATCCCGGAATCATCTCGAGGAAATACGCGAACTAGGACAGGCTGCCGGGCACTCCAAACAATCATCCTAAAATAAAAACAGGGAGCTAACGGGGTGAGTCACAGTACTCAGCGGATATCTCATCAGATATACAAGATAGTCTAAGCTAGCAATAGTGTAACAAGCTATCGAAATAAACACAGGTACGGACAGTGGTAAGTACAACTGAAACAGAAATAGCAAATACCATACCAATGTGGCTGAGTCGCCGAAACCAGACATAAGGGTCTCCTGTATGTGCATGTCAATCATATGCAACATCCAAGTATAACAAGCACGAGCAAATGCAAAATATACGTATGCACATGGTGCGATGACATGGTCACCTCTGTCGCCGGTCAGACATCGTCACCTATGTACGGGAGGAAGCTGAACGGAGGCCACCCTCCGGCGTAGAGCTGTGACTGCCGTCCGTACTCTGCCATCACTGCTCCTGAGCGACCGAGTAGACGGTATACTGTCGGCGTAACACCCCTACCCCATGACCTATCCGGGGATATCTCTACCTGAATGTTTCCTCACTGTCGGAGTAACATCCCTACCCCAGGTCCTCTATGGGGGATATCTCTACCTGAGTGTTAACACCTACCCCATGTATATAAATGGGGGAGAGACCTCTCTCTCTCATCTCCTGGTATATGGACTACTCAAGGAGGGACCTCTGCCTGCCACCACGCTCCGATTCACTAACCCATGAGTGCATGAGCTGAGCAGCACAGAGCACACTACCCATACTCCGTCAACCACTAACCCATGAGTGGTCGTATGGATAGGTCAGTATGACTGTCAACCTGACTCACCCATAAGGGGGCCCCTGATCGACAGTGATGCACAGTGCACGATGATGCATGACTCTGGTCAAACAGCATCCACTATCTAGTCCACCTATATCAACATGATATGCAAGGATCATAGATAATGCACCATAGCCTAGGTCCTAAAGGTATAGGTATCATATGCCAGGTATATCATAAACAGTATCAGCCAAGGTAGAGCAGGTATAAAATACTACATTACCCTACCGCTAAACATAGCTATCAACTATGACTAATCTAAAAGAATAGTCAGAGGTACCCGCCTCCAATGTAGAATCTGGAAGCGACAAGAACCCCCCGTCCAATATAATAACCCCAACAACTGAGCTATGTCAATGCCCTGCATATAGAGAACAATAATTATTTAGCTAAAATCCAACATGATATGTAGCTAAATACTATTAACATTAACCATGACTAATTAATTAGCCCAATGTTTATACCATTCACTCGCCAAGTTAATCACCAATCACTCAAACAGATTACTAATTCCCACACGATCAGAGCACAAATTGCTCTAGTGGAAGCGAACGGTAATCCAACCCAAGCTCACTGAGCTCACTGAATAACATAGAAGATGATTCCCACAAGTCCGAAGCTTATGAACAGAATAACCAAAAACTAAACACAAACTAATCTGATCTAAGGCTTACGGCAAATCTAAACAGATCAATCTTCCCTAACCACTCACAGCAGAAATCTAAGCACAAACAGAGCTCAAGATCGATCAGTAATTGACCAAAAACAGTAGAAAACAAAGGAACATTTTCAAACCAAGAACACTGAATTTAACCAGACCTACCAGATTCAGTGAACTCACCAACTGAGATCTCGCACCTGTGAAAGAGAGAATTCCGTCTTCAGATCGATACACCCAGCTCACGATCAATACGATCACAGAACTCGAAATCCGAATACCAACTCAAAGCCCAAGCAATAGATCCAATTCGGCACCACTTCAAGATCAATCAAAAACTCAGCCAAGAACTACTTCTTTCCTAATTCAAAAATCAAAACCCCTATCAGCCACAAGATCGAATCCAAGCTTGCACATAACAGACAAACTCACCTGGAAATCTGCCTGAAGAACTGTTTAACCCTAGCTAGAGATCCCTCCTCTACGATCGCGCAAGGAAGAAAAAAACACTGTGCTGGGAACCGAATCACTTGGTCAAAGAAGAAGAAGATCTGCCACCACAACATCGCGAATTAACCCTAATACCTCCACGCCTCATATCCAAACTCGGAAAGAAACCTTACCTCGATCGATCGCAATGGAAGAAAAGGAACCCGAAACCTCGATCCGCGCTTGATGAAGAAAAGGGGAAAATCGGAACCTCGATCAGACCTAACGGGGAAGAGGAAGTCACCCTCCGAGGTCGCCTGGACGCCGCACCGAATCGATCGCCGCAGCTCCGATCGCACGAGAACGGAAGAAACAGAGGGAAGAAGAAAAGGGGTCGAGATCCACTCTGGTTCGCGTTCCCGATCGGCTGCAGAACCAAACCCTTAAATGGAAATCCATTTTTCAACTTACCCCTTCCTGATTCGAATTTCCCACAGAAACCCGAAATTTAGAAAAAATTTGTATTTTATCCCTTAAAGTTTTCCGTATTTTAACATATATAGATATTTAAATCATTTTATAATTATATATATATATATTAATTTTAATATATTTTTGTTGAAAGATGATAGTTATATAGAAAGAGAAAAAAAGATTATATAGATAATATCTGAATTCTTAATCAATGTGTACATGAAAATGGACATTTGATCCCAATAAATATAAAAATGAAAAATATAAAATCCAATCTAAATCCGATTTATCATCGTTCTTACTGTCACGCCCACAAAGATCCGTGCTCGCTCAGAAATTGGGCAGCATCTCCCCTTAACGACGAACAACATAAAGAGTGACAAGAAGCCAAATAAATAAACAAATGTTAGACCTTGAAAGAATGAAAATAACAAGAGATCTAATCTTTCAAAACCTCTTTAGTTATGTTAGATATGGAAAACAAAAAAAATCGGTTCCTTAAAATTTTCGAGATGATGTTAGGAATTTTGGGAGGTTGGGTGAAACTGTGAGGGTTTGATTACTTAAAAATCTAAAATTTACTAGGGTTAATATACTTAAAATCCTAAAGAAGAGGGTGTGATATGGATGGGTTAAAACCTAGGGGCCTTTTTGCATAAAGGTCAACAATTATATTCCCTTTTTTCTTTCTTCTTCCTCCCACGATCACAACTAAACCACACCCTTTCCCATCTCCTTCGCCTAACCTATTCTTCCCAACACATCACACAGTGGATTTCTCTCCCAGCCTCGATCTCTTGCCTCACCATCGTCGGCATCGTCGCCGGCCTTGCCTTGGTCAAGAGCGAGGATGATGAACTCCTTGCCATCGTTGCTTGCTTTCCCCTCTCCATCGCCGACTCTGATCTTTATATCGCCTTCGCCAGTTTGACCCAACCGCAATCGGACTCTAGTTGTCGGCTCTCTCTCCATCGCCAGTGACCTCTTGGCCCTATCCCCGATCACGAGCAGGTAAGGTCTTTACCTTTTGGGTTTTGATTTCTTTTCCTGATCGCAGCGAGCAATCTCATCCAAAACGACGACCCCTTGACCATCTTGTGTGCCGGCCGTTCATCCCTTTTCTAGGGTCGATCGGGATAGGAGTGGCTGATCGGATGAAAAGAGTTTCGTCTGGTGCTGTGGTTGCTGATTCCAACAATCAAACAAGGGAAAATAAAGGAGGGTTGCGTGCGTGCACTTAGGTAAGATAAGATTGTTTTGTGTCATCTACTTTGATCAAATTCTAGATAATTGGTAGATGTAATATGCTAGACCAGTAGGAATGCATGAATGTGTTGGACTAAACTGTCAGCTTGGAATTGGATTTGGTTTAAATTGGGTTTTAGTGGGATTATTCATTTGATTACATATTTGTATTGTAGGAGTTTTGTTTTAGGTAGGTTTTTATTGTTAGGATCTTACCGTTTGTTAGAGGGGTGGTGAATAACAATTCTCGATTCTTCTTCATACAATGTTAGCGTGCGCAAGCGGAAATACTAATAACAAAATCAAACAATCGCTAACATGTCACCTTTACGTGGTTCGGAGATAAATCTCCTACTCCACGGCTGTCCGTAAGGTGGACGATCCCGATCCGTCAGTGGATGACTCCCCGGAAGATCTCCGGCTAGCTCGTGTAGCTCCTTGTGGGTGGAGAAACCTCGCCACAATCCGGACAACACTCCTGAGCACAAAGACTACTAATTGGCCTTTAACCAAAGTCGATTTCGTCAAGAACTCTCAGCCAAAATCGAGCCCTTTTAAATAGTGCTCAAGGTTGAGAAGACCGTTACCAGTCGACTGGTCCCACTCAAATTCGACCGTTACATCTTACCGTTCAAATTGAGACTGTATCTGTTTACTTTCATTCTGCTATTGTATAACCTTTTTATAGGCATACATATCTACCTAATTATATACCCGTGGAGTCTTTCTGGACTCACAATCGATTGCTATGTTTTTCTTTAAGGCTAGAATACTCTGAGTCGCCAGGAGAGAGTCATGCCGCTAGCCCCACTTCCCATCAGATTGAATTTGTCTTGGTATTGGTATTTACGAACGTTTTATTTACATTATTTTCTATTTCTATAGATATGAATTCGTGTTTTGTGTTATTCATGTACCCTAGAGGGGCTTTTGGAGTTTTTATTACTATTAGTCATATCGGTATGCATTTTTCATGTTTGAGTTTCATTTTATTTCTTATTATGCGTTAATTTTTCAATCGTGTTAGCTGAGGATAATGAGATGACCGTGTAGGTTTTGTATCGAGGATTCATATTGTCCATTATATAAAAGATGTGCTGTCCGATTTTATCGAATGAGCCTGCCCTCGGGCATGACAAGTTAAATTCGGCCTATCAAAGCTAACATCAAGCAAGCAAAGGGAAAGACAAGGGCAAGTCCGAGATGCAGACCAGACCATTCTTGCAATGAGTAAAGCCTTCTATAAAAGTGTACTTACTCCAGTATCCAGAATGCCAACGAGTGGATCCGTCAAGGAAAGATAGAGATGGCTTTAGCTTGACGGAGACCAACATGGGATTGCGCCTAGTTTTTTCCTGCAGAACCTTCTTTCTTCTTTAGGCTGAAGGCTGAAATTATCCATGAGTTGTTATTTGTTGATAATGAGCCGGCCACATTTGGATAATTTTATGAACGTTGGATTGAGGCAAGAGCAGTTAGTTATTTTGATTGAACGCATATTCGGCAATGAGTAATGATAGAGAGAGTGAAATTGGAAGAGTGAAAATCATAGTGAATGATGTGGTATGACGTGGCATGACGTGACACTTTACATTTACATGTCCGATTATCACTTGGACACCATCGACGGCTTTCGATCGCCGCCCCGAATCAAATTATACCCTAGGAGGCACGGTGAACCCGTCGGAGATCGTGCATGCAAGGTGCCACGTCATTCACTATAATTTTCACTCTCTCATTTTCACTCTCTAAATCATTATTCTTGGGCAATATCTAACTTTGTGTTGTCTTCTAATATAATAATTTTAATCAAGCAATAAATTATGATTTGAAAATGTGCAAGCTAAATTAACGCGAGTTAATCTCGTGTCGATTTTTTTTATCGAGCCGTATAAATGTCTCATAAATCACCGGTTATTCGTTTCTTTGACTTGTAAGTTTGTGGCGTGGAAATTGGTGAAAATTCTCTAAAATAAAATTAAATTTTATATGTAATCCTCGACTCATAAAATTTTTAACTATACTCCCTAATAAAATTAACAAGATGATTTGTAAGTATTGAGTATTATTTTAAAATTTGAATATAAACTAATAAAAAAATTTATAGATTGTAAAAATTTAAATATAAGTTATTTAAAATTTATACTATTAAAAAAATTAGAATATAAAATTTTAATGGTTCTGCATCGTAATTATGATAGAGATGTCATTGGAATTTTATACTTAAATTTTTTAAAATAATACTTAATCTAAAATAATTTATACTTAAATATTTATAATATATATTAAAATTTTATTATTTTGTATTAATAGTTCATTGAAATTTTATACTTAAATTTTTTAAAATAATATTCAATTTCAAATAATTAATAATTAAAATTTTATAATATATACTAAAATTTTTATTATTTTATATTAAATTTTTAAAATGATATTTATTATATATAAAATTATCTTATTAATCTTATAAAAAAGTATAATTAAAAATTTTATGTAAAATTTAATTTCATTTTGAAAAAGTATAATTAAAAATTTTAAGCAAAATTTAATTTCATTTTGAAGAGTTTTCGTCAATTTCTCCGTATGCGGAACAGACGGACAGTTTGTGCTTTAGTATTCCACCTAATTTATGACCGGAGTCAGATGGCTACTCATGGCTTACACCCAGTCGATGAGCGGGGGCCACCCAAGTCGTGTCCCATCTGGTGAAGAAGACGCGTCAATCCATAATTCCCAAATAGTATCATTTTTGGCAGAAATATTCACAGTACGGTGTAATTTTGATAAATCTGCACCAGGACAGGTGGATATTTCAAGAATAAATTATGAGTGAAATATTATTTTTTATAAGAATTTTTTAATAGAAAAATAAGGATGTGGGATTAGGGGTCGTTTAAGTCCTTCATGAATTATTTAGGTTTCAATAAAAAAAATCATTTAAATTCGTTTGATTAAGATAACTAATTAAATTCGAATTTAATTTTGAAGTCGAATACATTATCGAATCGGGACTTGAACTTGATAGTATTTTATTGATGAATATATTCATTTAAAGGCGACCGTGTTCATTAAAAAAATTTACAAATATATTTATTAAAATACTCATTTAAATATCATTTTCAAACTAAAAAAAATTTATAAAGATAAAATTAAATATATAGTGAGGATTGATCTCCTCCTACTCTCTCAATTCATTCACTATACATGAGCTCAAACTCAAGCTCAATTATGTGCCTAATGAGTTCAAACTAAACTTATTTAACGAGTCAAATTTAAATTAAACTTGTTTAATTTTTAAATGAGTTATTTTAAACTCGTTTAATTTTTAAATGAGTTATTTTTGAGCCGAGCATGAGTAGTTCATAATCTCTTTAATATCATTATGAACCAAACTCAAGTTTGAAAATTAAATTTCAAATCGAATTCAAATTTAGGAAAAAGCTAATCAAACCAAATTCAAATATCATATTATTCAACTCGATTATACCCTTAAGTGTCCCAACGGGATGGATTGATGATTAATACGTATATGTTGTCATCTTGAAATCTAAGTCAAAACCTAATAAAACTTTGCTCTCCCGACGCACTAGCTACAATATCCGAGCTAGTAGTACTAGTGATTTATCTCATCGATATTGATCCTAAAACAAATTGAAAGGATATTAGGATGAACGAATTATCTTTTATCATCTCGATTACACCCTCTACGTGGGACACATGCACAAAGTGGTTCGTTGAATGCGACTATACCAAACGGCGATCCCACTACGGTTCCCAGAAGCCTCTATGAGTGCAGCAATAATTCAAACACGAGAAGCATTCAGTGTGAAGGACGACACTGAAGCACCGGCGGCACTTTCACTTTTCTGGTAAGAAACTAAAGCCACTGTTCTGATCTACAGCTATGGTAAGAAACGAAAGCCACTGGTCTGATCTACACCTATCTTTAGACTTTAGAGGATCATACCTTTGGCCCACACAGATCTCACCATCTGCCACCTTGTCGTTTTTTTGCTACTGCAGTTTGCAACCTTTCGCCGCAGAGGATTCCTTTGCCATTTAGATGTTCTTGCTATGAAACAGACTGTGGCAAAAGAAAGCGAACTGAAAGCTACGGCAATGAGTTGGTTGATGACAAAAATAATAATAATAGAAAAAGCAGAGGCGACACGTAACATAGACAAGGATTCTTTAATCAAGCGGATCAATCGAGATGCCGACTAATGATGCAACTTTGTGGATACTTTCAGAAGGTTGGACATCGGAGAAGAACAGAGTTGTTCTTTTATACAGGTGTTTCAGGCTTATACAGTAAGCCAGAAAGAAATCATGCTTGTCAGTACGACAAACTCGATCTTTATCAGATTGCAGAGTTAAAATAAGAGATTCTACATTCATATATTAAGCAATAAAAGCTACCTCAACCTCGGAATGCATCCCATTCAACACCCAAAACAAAGTTACAACGGATTTAAACTTTTTCGTTACATTATCTGACGGACTGACTTTGATGACTATGAAAAACTCAAGCATTGCGGCAATGATACTAAGTGACTCTCGGAAGCTTAGACGATGATACTCATGGTGATGGAGGCCAATCGAAGCCAGTGACCACGCCACTAAAGCCACCTCCGTAGAATCTCACTTGAAACCCGTCCAATTCAATTCCATTCTCATCCTCCCAAATGACGTCGTCATCGAAAGCCTCCTCCTCGTAGCCAGAAGAATCCGAGTAGGAGTCCGCCCAGTCATTCCAAAAAATTTGCTCATAATGGTCAACAATGTCCGGTCCGAGCACCTTGAGACCGGAATGCCTCTCCTTTAGGTACTTCTCATCTAGTTTCACATCCCAACAACCTCTTAGGTCCAAGTACTCAAGATCCCTGCACTTTGAGAGGATTTCGAGTACGGCTTGTGTCGTCAAGGGTTGGTAAGACATTTCCAAATGGCGCAACTTGGTCATTGTTTTGGCAATGGCATAGGCCTCCTCTTCTTGGCATTTGTAATTTCTGTCAACCTCTAATGGATGCATCGTCCGGCGAAGGACAACCAAGGATCTACAATGCTTACCAAATGCTTCGATCGCACAGGCACCTATCTTTGAGCAGTAGCTGACATCCAAGTATGTCAAATTGCACAATCTTGGTGCAACGAGTTGGACAATCGCATCATTCATTTCGCTTCTTGGAAGCTCCAACCTCTGAAGGGAACCAGCACTAGACAGATAGAAGAGCAGCCATAGTGACGATCAGTCATCAGAACAAAAGTTCACCCAAATGTGCCAAGAGATGGCATCTAGAATTGTAAGTTACAGTGTGGTAATTGGTGAGAGGAATTTATCAACAAACTAAAAAAATCAGTAAGCATAATATCCTTTGCAACTCTAAAATCGACCGTCATTAAAAATATGAGATTTCAAAAATTGTCGCTGGCACATGTTACCAACAGTTCGCCTCCTGTTACTCTGCATGATGAAACAGAGAAGACACGATGCGAATTTTTGTCATTTTGTACCACGAGCTGGAGCTGAACAGTAAGGTCATCGCATACATGGGCATTTGTTTATCAACAGTTGATAGAGAGAGTGACAGCGATAGGCATAGCTATAAAATTGAAGGGTAACAACCAACTTGGATGAGATGAGATCTACATACTGGTCTGCAATTAAGGTGAAGATGGATTCGGTATGGAGGCCGGAAACACTGAGCCTGCGGAAGGAGCCACAGCTACGATCAATGAGCATGTGAAGCATTTTATCGAGTTGCTCTGGCTTGCAGTGCTGGCTCCACTCGTCGATGTCGATTTCCTGCCAGCAGTAGGGGCCCAACACTGCCCGCGACCAAGATTTGCAGACCCTAGGAATGACGGTGAGGATCTCTTGGAGAGGGAGGTTGCGGAAGATGAGGCCCAGGGCATCGGGGATGAGCTCCTCCCACGCCCTCGCATCACTCCCTTCAGCCATGTCGTCGCTCGCCGCCGAGAGGAATCAACCTACATTCCTGTTCGAGCAACCATATCAGGATCCAGAAACAAAAATCCAGGAAAATTATAAACAAATAAGACAACTAACAGATCCACAGAGTCATTGAAAAGGGGAAAAGGAGCAAACTAAGGGGAAAGCAAAGAGTTTTATGTTGAATTGAGCACCTCAAAGTTAAATGAAGTGCCATTGTTAACGAAAAAATAGGAGAACGGCTTGCAGAAGGGATCTAAGATGCAAAATGAAGAGATTCTGCCCTAGAATGCGCGAAGAACTGATCTTTCCCAACGTATTTTAGAAGGAAAGATCCTACATTAAAGAAGCATGGAAATGGAAGTATGGAACACGCAACCCCAATTTTGGGAAATGCCAGCAAGCAGCAGCCAGAGAAGTCCAGCAACAAGACGATATTTTGATCCACGATGAACGACAAATGAAAACAAGAAGCGAAAATGGGACAGAAATCGAGCTTTGCTTGATGAGCGTTCGATCTTCGGTTACCCGAACCAGAACCGCAAGAGATCGCCGGCCAAAAAGAGAGAACGCCCAAAGATTGCGTCTTTAATCATTTTCATTCGTCTGATTGAAAAAGAAATGGGGAAATCAAGGCCAAGTACGATTCCAACTCAAGCGAAGAAGATGCCGGCTTGCCAATCATGGAAAAGAGATACCATCTTGAGTATTGCAACCATTCGAGAGAAGAGAAACACTCGCAGAACCATATTCGTCATGGCAAAAAGAAAGAAACACTGGAAATCGCGTTACAGAGGACGAGAAGGTACCCAACATTAGGCACGCAAGAAGGAATTTTTCGACGAAACCAGATGCGGCGAACAAAAAAGAGAGTAGAGATGAGAGGGAAAACACCCGCGGAGAGAGAAGGTGAAACGCGCAAGGGAAGAAGCTCACACTGAACCCAAGAAGGTAGAGGAAGTGCAGAAAACTGGCAAAACCAAAAGTCGGCAAAGTGACCTCAATATTACAGGGAGGAAAAAAAATACAAGAAAGATGGCAAACAGCTAATAAATAGTTCTGTAGTTTCATTTTATCAGGAGTGTAAACGCTGGTTTTTGTGGTTTTTCAAATCTATTGGAAAAATATTGAATGTATTCAAAGTTTTTCCAATTCGAGTCGAACTTGAATACGTTCTAAATTTTTTTTAGTTAAATTCGAATTTATATTATTTTATTTAATTATTCATGATTCAAAATCAAAATAAATTTTAATTACTTTTATATAATTTTTATTTAAATTAAGAGTTGAATAATTTGATTAAAATTCAAATTTAAATCATTTCGACTATAATTCAAATATGTTTGAATCAAAGTTTAAATATTTTGATAAGATAGATTGATGATTAGTATGTTGGTGTTACTATTTTGAGATTGAAAAGTCAAAATCTGATAAAGTCAGTGTATCTGTAATTCTCACGTGTTAGTCACAACATTCGGCGTAGTAATTTCGTGATTTATCTTTTCTATATTGACCCTGAGACGGATTAACAAGAATACTAGAAGTGAACGAATCATTTTTTACCCCCTCAAATCAAAATTCAAACAATTCAAATTGAAAAACTATAAATCTTTTAGAATTTCAAATGAATCTTCCAATACCATATATACATTTTTCAAATTCAAATTTAAATATTAATATTTTACATTAAAGATTAATGTGTTCCCCAACATTTTACACTGTTGTGCCAAAATTTCATCGTGGGATGACAAAAAAATAACTCATGAAGATCATTAATCTAAATATTATAATTAATATATAGAAAGGATGAATATATTAATTTTATTAAATTTTAATTATTAAAACTTATAAAAAATTTTAATTATCAATTCATTCGCAAGGACAATACAATTTCAGATCGAGATTCCGTAGGAACAATAAAAATTTTATTTCGATATGTGACCGTGTGAAAGTGACTTGCAGAATCTCGACAATGAACAGCAGTCGAAATTTATTACTGATTTTTTTTTTTATTTGCTCCTTCTTGGGGGATTGAATAACCATTTCTGAGTGGAAGAAAATTAATTGCGTAGAAAGCACGAAACTAATGATAGAGACAACTTTTTTTACTTTGGAAATTATCGGGCCATTTTTTTTCTTTCTTAAAATTGAATAATCAATTCTGATGCTGGATCCTTTATGGATGGAAATCGATTCCAAAACAAGTACAGGATGCAAGGCAGAATCGATACCAAATCTATTAAGATTGAATTATTGGTAAAGAATAAAGATCATCAAATGTTAGGATCTTGTCTGGAATAAAGAGGATGGATTTCGCAAAAATAATCTATCCCTTCCTTTCGTTACCTAAACAGAAATTAGATAGACAATTTAAAGTCATTTTCTAAGAAGATCGCCAGACGAAAATGTAAAAGGGTGTTTGGTTTGTTCCATTTTTTATTTTCATTTTTTAGAAAATTATATTTTTTTTAATTTTCTGAAAAATGATTTTTTTTCATTCTTCAGTTTTCCAGAAAATGCTATATTTTATTCTGGAAAACAAAGCTGAAAAATACAAATCAAATATGTTTTTCAGAAAATTATATTTTCTATAGAAAATAAAAATGAAAAACATATTAGAAAATGCAAATCAAACGCCTTCTAATATTTGCTGTCATCTGTCTCAAACTCTCTTCTTCCTCTCATGAGCCATATGATCTTCAAAGAGGAAGAAGGCAACCCTCCTGAGCTGCTGTTTGTGATCTGAGATGTGATACTAGTTGAAAAGGAAAAACTCACCTAACAGCTCATCACAAATATTATGGACTGTTAGTTCATGTAATTATGTTACTATAAATTTAGGATCAATTTTCAATCAGTATGGAATGTCTCATTAATTGTCTCAATCTTTCTTTATATGTATTGCTATTGCTGAGCGTAATCTCCTGATTTGTTTCCCTTCCAAATAGTAGAGGCAACCTTGAGGACCCGCCTAGGTAATGGTCTCACCTTTGCTACCAATGAATATTTTAGAGGAGAGATAAAAATCCCAGGTGAAAACTAGATGAAAACAAAATGTGAAAATCTAAAGCATAGTGACTTTATCGAAAACTACTGATTAGACTCCTTTATCAACTATTCTATAAAAAAAATCTAAAAAGATAAAGGATGTCATCCTGGCGGTCTCTTCCGATTATCAAGAAAGTGAAGTTAATCATCATGTGGTAGGATAATTCATCGGACTTTGTCAAGATTCAATTTGACTCTTATTAAATTTTATAAATTTACCATATAATAACCAACTCGATTATACCAAACGACTATAATCATATAACATAGGGATATTTCCCTATCTATGCATGAATTCTATAGTTATTTTGTGTAAATTTTTAAAATTTAACATAATCGTCTACGTAAGTAGACTTCTCCCTCCGACGGTCTCATAGACAAAAATATAACAACGTTGCTAATATACTCATGACATGCCGATGAAAAATTTCTATGAAACCGGACCGATCACCTAAGATTGAAAAAATCTCGTTAATCATTTTTTTATATCTATCTCAGACACTAGTTGATTAAGTGCAGTTCCTATGCATGTTTGAATTCTCCCCCAATATGAAAGGATGGCTAACCTTCTCCAGTTTATTGCAAGAACAAAGTCAGAATCTGAGAACTATCTACGTCAGTCTGGCTGAGAGAATCAACTATGTGAGTGTGATACATCTTAGCATACAAATTTGGTTTCTCATCTAGAAAAATCAGTTGTGTGAGTGTGATACATCTTAGCATACAAATTTGGTTTCTCTTCTAGAAATTAGTTCGGAGTCCAAATATTGATCCAGCACTGCTGTTCATGTTGAAATTAAATCAATTAATTGTGTTTTTATAAAAGATTAAGTTAAAACCATCTCAATGCAAATCCATTGGGCTTCAAAGACAAGGGACAACGTTCACTATTCATCTCCCCTTCTCCAGCAAGATCACTATAAGTATATGCATTTCCACTATGGCTACTTGTCCAACATTGATCATTCCTGATTGGGAGGTTAGTCGTGGTCTATCACGTGGGCCAAAAAGGATTATGAGGGTGCCTGTGTGAATTCGTCCATGAAGCCAAATGGCTTCCCGGTCGGGAACATGAAGAGGGCTCTCAGTCGGGATATGATGTTGGCCCCGGTCGGGAATCATTATGTTCGGCTAGATTTTGATTATGTGCTATATGTGAAGGGTGAATATCTTAGATATAGTTGGTGCAGTATTTGTTTCACAGTCAAGGTGTTTTCCTGATCGGGGATGCCTGGGTGGCTTTTGGTCAATAGGGTTAGATTCTCTTCAGTCAAGACAAACTTCATTAAGCGCCCCGCATGAACATTATCCATTAACGGGAGCATTTAATATCTTGGGGGCACCATCAATATATTGAATAATGAGAGGGAAGTAACTATTGCACGCTTTAATGAGCACCGGTCGTTATAGGAATATTAACATAACAGTTGCATTGAATGTCATTAAGAGCCCAAGAAGGAGAACAATTAAGGGATAGAATAGAATGTAATTAAAGACCATTGGAAAAGTCAGAATTCTCTCATTTTTTTCAAATATACTATTTCCTTTTTCCAGAGGAACCGGACTGACTTAAGCATCAGAGTGGGATCGCTGGAAACCCTTCTGGCGCCCTTCTAACATTCCTTCAAGTTTCTTTCTCAGGTCATCTTCACCAGCTCCTCAATCGCATCACCAGGCATCGTCATCCCACCCATCAACTTCTGGATCATTTTGGCGTCGTCTATGGGAAACAAATTTAACCAGAGGCTGCTAACCGAATGGTGAATCCCGATAACTCAGCGATTGTAGTTCTTATACGTGAGGAATTAGACCAACTTATAGTATCAGTGGTATGAGGAGCGCTTGAGCAACATCAAATACAACAAGCTACTTCCATGTCCATAGGGAAGCAACCCTCGCCGTCTCTGCCTAAAGTGCAGGAGCGTAAGCAAGAGGCAGAAGGAACATCTCAGAAGGCTCGGTTCTCCGCCTCAAGCACCCCCACCCGCGGATGTCATGAAGGCATGGAGCACTCATGTCTCCCTTCCCTTTGATTATAGGTCCACACCCATTAATTGGGCAATCATGGAGGATCCTATGTCTCAGCATTTTCGTCCACCCACTATTACGAATATAATGGTACATCGAATCCAGAGGATCATCTGTGTATGTTCGAGAACACAGCCCTGCTACATCAATACACAGATGGGGTTAAATGTAGAGTGTTCCTCAACACCTTATCAAGAGTCGCTCAATGTTGGTTCAAGAGGTTGCCAATGGCTTCAATTGATAGTTTTGGAGAATTTCGAACAATTTTCTTACATCATTTTGCAAGCAACAAGAGATATCATAAGACTGCTTTGAACCTATTCACTCTGAAGCAAAAGAACAAGGAAACGTTAAATGATTACATCCAACGTTTCAATCGTGTGGCTCAAGATGTCTCTATGGCCAACTCAGAAATCCTGGTAAGTGCCTTCACTTAAGGACTTGTTGAAGGCGAGTTCTTACGATTATTGGTAAAGAAGCCCCCAACTAGTTTCCACAACTTACTTGGACAATCGATCAAGCACGTAAATATGGAAGAAATCCAATATGCGAGGCGTAAAAAGTCAAGAGGGGCTCAGTCTCATCCCAGTGTCATACCCGAACGAAAGCCTCCTCCAGTCCTAGCTTGGGCGAAGGATGGTCGAACTAATAGAGATCAAATACCGATCGGTGGGAAAAATGGTGCAAAAAGTCAACACGGGGTCACCTCTGTTGGATCTGGGATGGCTAGAGAGGGGGTGTGAATAGTCATCCACTTAAAGATTAGCTTCTTTTGATTCTTTCTGCACTTAGGTTAGCAGCGGAAAAAAAATACAGAACAGAAAGAAAACTAGAATAGAACAAACCAGACGCTAACAGAAGGATTTATAAGGTTCGGGGATAACTTGTCCCTACTCCTTGGCGTGCCCGTAAGGTGGGTGATCCCTTGATCATCGACAGATCAAGCCCCGGAATGAATCCAAATAAGAAAATCTCCTTCTCGGTGAAGTAACCTCTCCACAGACAGTCTCAGACAGATATCAGAGTAAGCACAGAGACTTAGAGAAGAAGCTTACAAATCAACCTTAAGCGCAAGCACAGAATGCACGAAGAAGAAGCTTAACACAGAGCACAACACAACACAACCCTAACACAAGACCCTTCACTCAGCTCTTGCTTCTCGTCGTGTCTGCTTGATTTCTGATGTATCTAACGCATGTCTCTGCTTCGCCAACCTCCTCATAAGCCTTCCTTTTGCTCATCACCAGGCATCGTCACCCACTGACCCACGACTTCGTCACCTACTGACCCATTGATCTCCTCTGAGCTCTTAGTTCACTGAAGACCTCTTCAGCCGAGCCTCAGGTTAGTCGCCAGCCGCTAGAAGCCATTGAAACCTGGAAACAGATAACAAACAAACCTGTCGTAGCGAAAGTCACCAATGACCCTCCTTCTTGGCTTGTATCGTCTCTGTATCATCTGCACACTCAACAGACTGATTAGCAAAGCAAATCAAAATATATCAGATGGTATCAGAAGAAAATCAGAACGTAATCAGAAGTATGAATGATGTTTGATCCGGTCGGATATGTCATCTGGCCTGGTAGGAAGTCCGATCGGGTCGCGACTTGGTCGGGTAAGGACAGTCAAGCGCCTAGGGTGTTAACCTAGCCTGAGGGATGCATTTGAGGTTACACAGGTCTGGTCCTGCAGGCAGTAGCCGGCCGGAGGGGCGGGCCCAGTCAGCAGAACCCGACCGGGAAGGTTCAGTCGGACGGTCGGAGGGGCGGGCCCAGTTGGCAGAACCCGACTAGGAAGGTTCAGTCGGACGGTCGGAAAACAAGACACCCTTTTTGAAAGGGAGTGATGTAAGTGAGTTCTGGGCGGAGGGTCCCGATTAGGAAAGCTCGACCGATGGATTAACCATCCTGTCCATCGAATTACTCCCCCGCTCTAATTGACTCACGGCCTATGCCCACCTGTCCGATCGGGTAGACCCGACCGTCCGGTCGGGCGCACCCGATGGACCGGTCGGGCACACCCGATCGACCGGTCCGGTAGACCGGACTGGTCGGTCATACTGGCTGGCACTGGGAACGACTGAGCTCACTCCGACGACTCGCCCACCCAAGAGTCGTTCTCGCCCGAGTGACCGAGCCTCTCAGGGTGATCACTCCCAGTCGGTCGGCTGGATCCATATAGAGTCATTGTCGCAACACATTATAAAACAAGTCAGGGCGGTCTCACTGTCTCAGTAGTTTAATTATGATCAGACCTTCATGATCTCCTCTATCCTCTCATTATGATGAAAAGACACCTGCCATAATCATATCTTTTCAGAGCATCAGACATTAATGAGGATGGACGTGACGGTCTAGACAGATCTTTAGGTGGTTGTGCCAGACCCTCGGGGAGATTAAGGCTGCTACGGGATTATGTCAGATAATTGAGTTTTAATGAGATAAGACAGCCCCGACAAGATAGGGACCTCCCCCTCCCCTATATAAAGCCTCATTGTGCTTCAGAGAAAGGGCTCCGCTGCTGAAATATTTCCTCTTCATCCTCTGTTGTCTATCTCCATTTTGGGTCCGACTCCGACTCAACTATGTCCTGTTAGTCTTTGATTCCGACTCCGACTCACACGCCGCTGCAACTCGTCCGTCTGATTGGGTCATCTGTCCGATCAAGTCATTTGAGTGAGAGCCCTTATCGTTTGTCGACAGGATGATCAATTTTGAAAGACAACGGGACATGAGTCTGAACTGATCTGCAATGACAAATTTAGGACGAGGAGAATAACTCAATGCAAACAATATATCTATCTTTTCACGATCGAGACAGTAATTTGAATGCTACGGCGCGCATCTATATCTTCTCCACTTGCCAATATTGGCGGATAAAGCAGCTCCTTCATGCCCACATCCGCCATTACGCCTGTGCCTCTGCATGTCATCCTCAAGACTCGAGAGGCTTCGTCGATTAGTAATTAATGAGGTTCGTGGTGTTGAATTTGCAAGGCAAGAATGTATTTCAACCTCTTGAAAAAAAAAAAAAATAAGTGTAGAAAATAAAAGCATAGGTGAGAAAAGACAAACTTTGCGGCCAGAAAGACAGGCTAAACTCTTTCCCCACGCAGGCCCATGAGCGACTCAATCGGGCCATAGTTTTTGCCTGTTATATCAATTACTCGTAAGTCTCGTGTCCTTGTATTATATTTCTCTGTGAATTTATAAACACTATGGAAAATAAGTTGATAAATGAAACTTGATTCATGAAATACCCATGAATAATCTTAACAAGTTTGTATTATGGGAGGAATATCCAACAGCTTTATGAGATTTATTACAGATATTTTTAATTATTTTTTTTTAAAAAAAAATCATTTACAAGGCCATAAATTTATACACCGGCAAGGGCAACGCAGACTTAAACCAGAGTGGAGCAAGTGGAGGTGGAGGGGTCAAACAGAGCAGGAAGCAGGTATTTCCTACCGTCGACCCCATTCGCGTTGTAGCTGGCCCCGGTGGAGGGTTCCACACTCAAGTCGCCGGGGTAGCCCGGATAGGAACCTTTGGCATACACCCCAGGGCACGCCGTGGCCGCCTCCAGCGGCGCCGACTTCGGCCCCTGGTAGAAGCCGTCTCCGAACGGGTTCGTGACGGCGCCGGCCACCATGCTCGCCAGGTTGATCACCATGCCGTCGGCCCCGACGTCGCCGTTGGGGGCTACCAAGGGCGGCGTCTGAGGGCCATAAAGGGGCTGGTGGAAGGGCCAGGCGCACTGGCCGGGGCACTGCTTCGCCGCGTTCCCCACCCAGATGTAGGCCGTGCCGGACTTCCTGTTCGACCAGTGCGAGCCGCACCGGCTCATGCAAAAGCCCTCGACGGCCACATCCTCGGCCGTGATAACCACCGCGATGCCGCCCTTCTTCGGACCGGCCTTGACCGCCAGCTCCGACACCTGCGACATCTTCAGCGACTTGCCCATCGAGCATTCCTCGTCCGACACTTGGCTGGCGACCACGATGCTGGTCTTCTCAATGTTCCCGGCCTTGGACAGGTAGAGTTGGCCGATGGCTCCCCACCATTGGTGCACGGAAGGGGCTAATGTCTGGGTCTGGGAGGCGGGCGTGAGGGAGAGGAGGAAGTCGGAGACGATGGCCTTCTGCGAAGGGCTAAAAGCCCCGTACCACATGACGGAAATAGGGATGTCGCCGTGGAGCACAGCTCCATTGTGGTACGTGAGGAGCTCCGCTGGCTGCCGAACTAAGCTCGTTAGCCTTCTCGCTCCCAGGCTCACCTGAGCTAAGCTCACAAGGACAAGTATCGCTACGGTTGTTTTAGAAACTCGGAGAGAAGCCATTTGAGGATTGAAGACTCGGAAAACTTGAGTTTAATTTGGTGCCTGCCGAGTGAAAGGGCGAAGAAGAGGAGTTTTTATAGCTTAACGAGCACGAAGCTTCATCTCAGTTTCCTGGTACACAATCGTTGGATTGAACACCAGGGGACACGTCGAATGTGTCATCGTGTCGCCTGTTCCAACCTACACTCTGCTGGCAACACTCGCCTATTCAAAATATTGAGGTGGTCAAAAAAAGACAGACATCAATAGGGGAGGCCAGGCCGGTCACGCAGATTCCGCCGCCGATTTATGGCGGGCGGCTGAGATTTGCATGTGAGAGCATAACGTTTCCTACGTGCATCAATAATTTGAAGCCGAGTGGTCCAATATTTTGTTGATATCTTGCATATTGATGTATGGATAAAGCGACACGCACGCCAGATTTGCAGAGTCACCAATCCATTGTTCTCATAAATATCTATTATAAACAATTAACATCGGAAACAGAGTAGGAATATAATAAGAGGAAGCATTAAAATCATGGTTAATGGACAGCTAGAACGCACAGTAGTGTCTGCATTCCAGGTCCACTCTTCCCCTTCCCGATGCTCTCAACGTGGGTGGCATGGCTGTTCGCTGCACTTGAGCTCGAAATTACGAATTCACGTTAACACCGCCGCTTAAATCTTGTTTAATAGGATCGAGAATTTGGTGCGGAGAAGTGCAGACCGAGGGGATCGAGCGTGCGATGAAACAGAGAATTTAACACTCGATATGGTCTCCTTGGAAGGAGCTAGGGCTGCAATTGAACCGAGCCGAGCCGAATATCTGAAAGTTTGAGTTTGGCTCGTTTATTATCGAGCCGAGCTCGAGCTTAATTTATCGAATATAGTGATGGCTCGCGAGCATATTCGAGCCTAATCGAGCCCTAAACGAACTTACCAAATATAAATTATTAATTAAATTATTCATCAATCTATTAAAAAAATAAATTATATATTCTAAAAAATATAAAATATTTACTAAAATCTATGATTTTATTCATACAAATGAGTTTTATTGGATATTTTATATTTATTAAATATAAAAGTGTCAAAATTATATATTTAATGTTAAATATTAATTTTATATTTTACGAACTAGCTCACGAGCTTATTAACGAGCCTGTTCACGAGCTAACGAGCCGAATACTGCTGAGTTTGAGTTTGGCTCGTTAATATTAACGAGCTTTATTAAACGAGCTCGAACGAGCTTTTATCGAACCGAGACCCGAATAGCTCGCGAGCGACTTGGCTCGTTTACACCCCTAGAAGGAGCCCACGAGTGCAGCTGTGCAGAGATTCCCTTTGCTTTAAGGCTCCCTCACGTCTGTTAATCCATTCCAATCACTCAATTAAAAGAATGGGACAAATATGCATGCAGCAATTGGTCTTTTAATTACGTCGAATAGTTGATGGGCAAGGAGACAAATTCCAGCTACAGTCTTAAACCACGGTCGCTTTTGCCGACGTCTAGGGGCGCGCGTCAAAGTGCGTGCATGACTCCTTCCTTCCTGATCTGTATTCCATGAATCATAGTGGAGTGGAGCTGTGGTCGGTTCGCCTCACCTTCCTACGCTTAAATGAACTAGTTTAATGCCTCCAACAAGCCTGTCTGTATGAAAGTCCAACCTCACCTTAATTAGGTTATATGTTAGTGGTTAAAATACAAGGATGTAGGATCGATCCATTTTTGAACTTTAAAAATTATAACTTATAATTTTAAATTCAGATATATATATATATATATATTTTATTGGGTGAAATTTATAATAATAAATTTTCATATTTGAAAAATACTATTTAATTTTTGGAAGCTCCAACTATCTATTTAACTATTTTTTTTTTAAATTTTTTTTGTATTTATGATATTTTTGAGAGTTTTACTTAGTCAAGAGTTTTAATTATATAATATTTATTTAACTATTTAAGGAATTATTCTCTATATTAAATAATTATCTTAGATAAAATCTAGAAAACTACGAATTTCACTTTATTTCTCTTATTCAATCACTATATTACCAGCGTCACATGATAATTATAAATTTATTTAGAATTTAAGGGGCATTTGGTTTGCTTGTTTTATATTTTTATTTTTCGTAGAAAATATAATTTTCTGAAAAACGTATTTGATTTGTATTTTCTCCGGTCTTGTTTTCCAGAAAAAGATATAGCGTTTTCTAGAAAACTAGAGAACGAAATAAAGTCATTTTCCAGAAAATAGAAAAATATAATTTTCTGAAAAATAAAAATAAAAAATAGAGTAAACCAAACACCCACTAAATATTTCAAGAATTGAAGTCGAGGATCTATCTCAACGTACTTAGTATGGAGAACCAATTCAAAAATGATTAAGATAAGAGTCTATCGGTTTTCTACGTCACCAACAAATTAGTTTAATTTTAGTTGACATTCGAACTGATTAATTTTGGAAATGGCCAACCAAACCCGGTACCATGATAGATCTGACAACAGTTTGGAATTGTCAATTCAGCAGCTCCAGACAGGTCAACATTTAATCTTAAGACTATGTTTGATAAGGGGTAATCAGTCTTGTAATGTAATCAAAATTATATTACAAGGTTGATTACTTTGTTTGGTACAGTTTTAAAACTGTAATGTAATATAATCTGCATTACAAAAACTAGTTAAAGTGTTATAATCTGGATTACAAGGTCAACAACATGTAATTTGAATTACATTACAGGCTCAATTATATTACAAACTAGATTACATTACCCCTAACCAAACGCAACCTAACCGTCTAAGATGATCAAGATTTACGATTCGAAACTGCTGATTCATAATTCGATTCATAATTTACCACAGTTCAAGATTATTATTATTATTATTATTATTATTATTAAAAATATAAATTTATAAATTTATAAAAATATATACATAATAGCTTGCACTTATTGAAATTGTCTACGTATCTCGTACTATTTTGAAATAGTATCTTGAACTTTAGAAGTATAGTCATCAATACTTCTTTGTATCTCAGTTGTTAAAATTTGTTTGGGCTTATCATCAATCAATTGAATATCTTGATATTCATTTAGATTTTTTCGCCCAAGCGAAATTAAGATGATGAACCTCCTCCTTCCATTATAATTAGAATATTAAAGTCAAAAATGATTATATTTCCAAATTAAAATATGAAAGTAGAGAAAATGGCGTAGACATGATAAAATGAGCTCTTATTTTTAAAATTTAGAGAATAATAAATATTAAATCGTGATTATTGATAAAAAAAATATCAAATAATCTAAATCATTAATAGCGAACTATCGAAATTTTTGATGAACTGTCGGTTTAACCATCGAAATTGCGTTTTACTTTTGTCCTCTAACTCTTAAACCATTATAAGCCAACTATTACAGAATTTAAATAAATTATTTAACCTATTAGTTTATATATTAATTAATTATTAAATAATTAACTCACACATATAGACGTCAGTTTATTATAGTGTATGATTCTGAATGAAATTGGTAAGAACTAGATAATTATTGAGCTATCGTTGTTGTTGATCAAATCATCGTGATCAAGAGGAAGAAGAGGGGTGAATTGTCTTTTAAATTTACTGAATCATTGAACTCCAAGAAAAAGTCGGGAGCAAGGAGGTAAAAAGTCGGGAGCAAGGAGGTAAAAGTGCAAGAAATTAAATCTCCAGTCAACAATATCTGCAAGTCTCCTAGAAACAAGGAGAAGAGAAACGAAGCATTAGATAGACTACCGGAGGTATCTCAGCTTGTCTATTCCGATGCTCGAATTAGTAGCGTAGATATGAAAGAAATGACAGATGAATAATAGATAAACAATAATATCTTAATGGAAATATAGATGTGTGTATCTATGTCCACGTATTTGTTGGGGCAATCGATCCAAGTATGATCTGGAGGATTATGGGATTTTGATGTGTGTGTCAATATGATTAAGATAGGGTATTATTGTATTCTAATATGTGTATGTGAGTGTGCATGTTTGCATGTATACATAGACTTAGTTAAATGTCTTCAGGTGAAGGGTGACATACATGAAGGCAAACCGTGAGCTTGCATGCGCATCCGAGGGACCATGGGCAAAGCAGAGACGATGAGCCGAGGGACGCAGACTTTGAGGCATACATGAAGGATGACATGGAAGCAAGCCGAGGGCTTGCATGCGCATCTGAGAGACGGGAGTCGAAGATGAAGAGGGTGTGAAGGCAACAGATCGAGACTGTTGATTGAAGAGTCAACCAGGTTGTAAGGGTCCGAGTGTGAGTGTTTGTACTCGGGAACTAAGCCGGCAGGGTTCGAGTGCGGAGAGAAATATAATCGGGAAGGGTAACCCTAGGCTCAGAGGAGGACCAGTCGACTGCCCCTGGTGATGGCTGGTGATTCAAACGTTGAGCTTGTAACGTTCGAATCTGAGTGGGACCAGTCGAGGGGCAGTCGACTGGTAGCGGCCATTTCAGACTCGAGCTCTATTTAAAGGAGCTTGATTCAGGCTTTTCTTTCTTGGAGAAACTTGCTTGGATAGAGCTGGTTAGTAACCTACTTTGCTCAGATAGTATCCAGAAGTTGCGGAAAGATTTCTCCACCCACAAGAAGTTATGAGATCTAGCCGGAGGTGCTCCGGGGAGTCATCCGACGAAAGATTAGGGATCACCCACCTTACGAACTACCATGGAGTAGGAGCATCATCTCCGAACCACATAAATCAAGTTGTGTTAGCATTGTTTTTATTTGGTTTATTAGATTTCCGTTTGCGCCTGTTAACGTTGTAGGTAGAAAAATCGAAAGACGCTATTCACCCTCCCTCCCCCCTCTAGCTTGCTTGTCACGATCTAACAGTATCTTGTCCCTCCAGGGGCAGGATTTTTTATAATATGAAGGAACAGATGTCATATCCATGGTGTCAGAATTTTTATAATATGAAGGAACAGATGTCATATCCATGGTGTCAGAAAGGATGGTGTGATTATGAAAAGATGATGTGTCCTAATAAAGAGGATGTCCTGTTCACTACAAAAAAATCCAAGTTTACCGACGGAATTTACCGACGGAATTCCGTCGGTACAAACCATTCCCGACGGAAATATTTTTGTCGGAAAATTATTCGTCGGGGATAATATTTCCGACGGAAAAATGGGTCCGTCGGAAAAAAAAACGTACCGACGGAAAAAAGGGTCTGTCTGCAAAAGAAACGTACCGACGGAAATTTCCATCGGTCAATATCGACGGAAAACCGACGGAAATACAGTTCCGTCGAAAAGTACAAAAACCGAGATAAAGAAGATCTCCGACGGAAACTCAGTTTCCGTCGGAAATCTCCGACGGAAACTCAATTTCCGTCGGAAATCTCCGACGGAAACCGAGTTTCCGTCGGAAATCTCCGACGGAAACTGAGATTCCGTCGGAAATTTCGGACGGAATCTTATTCCCGTCGGCGATTTATCGTAAACCCAGTTCGATATATTTCCGATGGAATTTTATTCCCGTCGATATTCTGTCGGAACGTAATAAAAAAAATTAGATTATGATAAAAAAATATTTTGATTGAAATAAATTCATATGACAAAATAATATAATTTGCATCTGAAATAATCATTGATAAAAAAATAATATATTAAAAATGACTAGTTCGCAAACAATACAATAATATATGTCAAGTACAATACTGAAGTACAATACATATTATAAGTCTCCAAATGCATACTGAAGTACAATACAAGTCAAGTACAATAATACATGCTTGCATCAAATCTCAATTGTTTGTCATCTAATCTTCTAACATTCCTTGTTGTTTGTGATAATAACACCTGTAAATCATCTGCACCATGAACGATATTATAACGATTCCTCTGAAACATGTGAATGACATAGATTAGATTAATAGAAACCAACTTGCTAGATAAATTTAACCAAATAATATCAACCATTTGAAGCATGTGAAAAAAACAGCAACATGCATGGGTTTGACTTAAAACAAGGACAAAACATAATGCAACTCATCTTAAATTTATATGATAAGCAGGAAGCAAAAACTAATTAGCAGTAGATGCTCATGATGCCATATCATGTGACTAGCTGTAGCAGTAGATGCATATAAACGTTGAAGTCTTGCAGTCAATGGAAAGTAGTACATGACTTTCCAAGCAATTTTTTTCTTTTTCTTCCCGGGTACGCAAGTAAGAGGCTTATAACGAGGATGACAACATATTTTACATTCACTCAGTTTATTGTCTTCATTCTAAAATATCATGCAGTTATTGATACAACAATCTATCTTCTCAAATGGCAAACCTAAACCGTTGACCAATTTTTTGGTATTATAAAAGCTATCAGTCATTATGTTATCAGCAGGAAGCAACTCAGACATCAATTGACATATGTCATCGTAGCATCTTTCTGAAAAATGATGTTCTGCTTTCAAATTTAATAATCTTGCAGTAGCTGAAAGTTGCGAATGACCAGAAGGAATGCCTTCCCACAATTCTCTTTCACTGGCCTTTAACATTTCAGATAATTATTGATATTCTTGTGTTGGTATATCATCTACATGAGAAAATTGAACAACATTGATTACATCCTCAACCATTGTTTGCATTCCAATATTAGTTGTTGTATCAGGTGCAACAACATTTATATCAGATGTCGAACTAGCAGAAGGCTCAATTGGTTCGTACACATAAGGTTCTCCGTGACAATACCAATTATAATAATTTGGCACAAACTCATTTCTACATATATGAACTCTTAAAGTGTCCTCATCACAAAAAGCTCTGTTTCTGCATTTTTTGTGATTACACGAACATCGTAATTCCGAACCATTCAAACATTCAGGATGACTTTTAGCAAAGTTCATAAAAGTTTCCAGCTCAGAAACAAAATCATCTCTGATAAATCCCTTATCTAATCGATTGTACATTCAAGCTTTGTTCATATACATTTTTTCCTAATAAAGAGTAATTTAGTTGTAGGATGAGAATATCAAACAAATAAAATTAAATTAAACCTATATCAAAATTTCATATCAATTACATGTCATAAATAAACTACGTACCAAGGTAACAACTAGCAAGATAACAAGTAAGATCAATGTATATAAACAGTGAGAACACGTACTAGTAAGATCAATCTAAGTAAGACCATTTATAATAAATTACTAATTTACACAAGATAATAATAACAAAAAAAATTTAAATAATAACAAAAATCTAAGTAAGATCAATCTAACACATAATGTAAGCATTGCAACCAAACTCAAAATAAAATATATACCTTAAATCAAGTGCACGTCTGGAAGGGAAGCAGCAACTGCGCAGTTACCTATATAAGTACAAATAAAATAATGTTAATAACAAATAATGGAGTATTAAGTTAACGACTTAGCCAGACAGAAGCCAAATTACTAAAACAACCGCCCGAGATACGAACAGACATTATCCATCCCAATAGGCCGCTGGCCCAAATGGCCAAGCAGCGGGCAAAATGGGCCGCTGGCCTTCCGGGGTTGCAGAGCTGCCCGGCCGCCAAATTGGCTTGCCCGAGTGCCAATTGGCACGTCGGCTAAACATTTGCCAGCAAGGACAAGTGGGCCGGCGTGGCCCTTGGCCATAGGGGCACACCGGCGAGTCCCCAGGGGTGGCGCTGACCTGCCCCCAGGGCCGCCGGCGTGCCCCCAGGCCGCAGGGGCCCGCCAGCGTGCCCCTAGGAGCGCCGACGTGCCCCCAGGCCGCAGGGTCGCGGCGACGTGGCCACAGGACCTGCGCCGAACCCCTGCGGCTTGCATCGACTCTCCTGGGCCAGCGGCGAGCAAGCGAGGAGAAGAAAACGCGTGCGTGAGGGAAAATTAGGTCACATGTGATCTAATTTTACCCATGGTCACCGACGGAAAGCACTGTTCCGTCGGAAATTTCCGACGGAATGCACTGTTCCGTCGGAAATTTCTGACGGAATGCACTGTTCCGTCGGTAACATTTTGGCGCCGATTATTTAGGGCACTTTCGTTAGCCGCCAAAAACCACGTTTCCGACGGAATATTGATTTCCATCGGAAATTTCCGACGGAAGGCACTGTTCCGTCGGAAATTTCCGACGGAAGGCATTGTTCCGTCGGAAATTTCCGACGGAAAGCACTGTTCCGTCGAAAATTTCCGACGGAGGCACTGTTGCATCGGAAAGTAAATACAAATTTTTCCAAAAATTTCCTCGGACAATTACCGACGGAAGCTCTCTTCCGTCGATAATTTCCGACGGAATACGACTTCCGTCGGGAATCAAATACAAATTTTTTACAAAAAAATTTTCATTTCCGACGGTATATCATTTCCGTCAAAAATTAAATACAAATTTTTTCGAAAAAAATTCCCACTTCCGACGGAACTTAACTTCCGTCGGAAATTTCCGACGGAACTTAACTTCCGTCGGAAATTTCCGACGGAACTTAACTTCCGTCGGAAATTTCCGATCGAAACTTTATTCCGTCGAAAATTTCCGACGGTTACCGACGGAAAATTTATTCCGTCAGCATATTCCAACGGAATTGAAATTCTGTCAGAAAAATACCAACGGAATAATTTTCCGTCGAAAATTCCGTCGGTAATCCTCAATCTTCTTGTAGTGGTTGTCGTATCAAAGGGTCACATCACTCATATTTAACACTATGGGAGATATGGTGAAATCACGCTATGTCAACATGCAACTACAAATGTCATGTGAGTTCATATACTATTGAGTAGCTGAATATTTGAGCCCGAGAGATGCGTCAGGTTGTAGTAGAAATTAGTTTGAGAGTCCGAACCACGGAACTGATCGGAGATGAACTAGGTATCTAGTCAAGAAGCTGATCCCAATTGGATTAGGATCAACGGAGTTAAATAGAGAGCTAGATCTACGGGGTCGATTGGTGCGCTAGGTACGCGGTGTTGGTGCTGGAAGCATGTTGGTAAAGGTTCAAAGTTAAGGTTTGTGTTGATCTAACAATGTTAAACTAAGTGTGCAAAAAAGTACTAGCTAGTTGATTCTAGGCACTAAGTCATGACCATGGTGACTAGGCAACGAAGACCTGGTTTAGAGAATTGGGCACTAAGACCTGGCCGTGGGTTGGCCATTAAGTCCTGATTTAGAGGATTGAGCAACGAAGACCAGGTTTAAAGGACAAGCACTAAGACCTGACCGAGGGTTAGACACGAAATTATGGTCTGAAGGACTGGACAATGAAGTCCTGATCTGAAGGATCAAGTAGAAGACTTGGTTGATCGAGGATAACTGACCAGAGTCGAGACGGGTCGATGATAGGATGTCGTGAGTTCCGGAGTCAAGATGGGAGGCTGAGCAAAAATCCAACCGTGGGTTGGAAACTGGTAAACTCTTCTGAGAGTAGTAGGTGATGATACGTTCCCCGAAGAGGGAATAATAGGCGTTGATCCGACTTAGGGAATACATGTACCTAGGTCAAGCTTTATAATGGGCTTTGATCAAGAGCATCAACAATCAATTCTCGACAATCTTCGCTCTTGTGTGTTATGCTAGAAATTGTTCAACGACAATTAAACGTTGCTCTAACGACAATGCATTTGATCTACAACTCTCCTTTAAGTCGTCTGTATACTTTAATTTTAAATTAGGTGCCTAGGTCAAGCTTTATAAGGGGCTTTGAGCAAGAGCTTCAACAATCAATTCTCGATAATCTTCGCTCTTGTGTGTTGCGCCAGAAACTGTTCAACGATGATAAAACGTTGCTCCAACGACAACGTATTTGATCTACAACTCTCCTTTAAGTCATCGGTATACTTTAATTTTAAATTTGTACTCATTCGATTTGATAGTGGATTGCCCAAAATAGTGAATTTCCCAAAATAACTTTGTACTCATTCAATTTGATAGTGGATTGCCCAAAATAAATGATCAGGGATCATGGGTCTTAAAGTAGGAACCGTCACAGACTGCAAACCAAGTAAAAAAGAAACCCATGTTAGCTTTGTTTCTTTTACTCTTACTTTTCCGCTGCATACTTGACTTGATTTCCAACTCGATTTCCGACACGAATGAGTGTTATTCACCCCCCCCCCCCCCCCCTACCGCTCTCCTCGATCCTACACATAGGGCGACAATGCGGTTGTGAAAGCTTAGAGGCCAGAGGTAGAGTAAAATGGAGGTGCACGATAACGAGGGCTCAGAGACCTAATGGCGACGGAGGCTCAAATGTCAGATTAGTGACAGAGGTAGCAAGGGCAATGGAATCTGCGGGTCAGTGAACCCGAATGGAGATGTGCGGCAGTGAGGGATCCGTGAGTGAAAGAGCTCTATGGGGCTCGGAAGCCGATTGTGGCTCAGACGCTGAAGTGGTCCGAGAGACGAAGCACGACCAAATGGTTTTGGGAGACGGGGCACATCTAGATCGACAACAATGGGGCACGCGGCAATAATGGCTAGATCTACTTTGATGGCGAGAGGCGACAACAACAAGAGGCGGCTGATGGTCGGGCACGAGGGAGGACTCGATCATCTGGCTGGCTACGAGAAAGGGGATTGAAGATGGTTGTGAGTCCTTCAACATAGGCGGCGTCCGGCGGCTGACGTGAGGTCGGTGGCGTCAGAGAGAAAAAAGGGGGCATCATTGGAGGAGGCCAGGGAGGCGTCGTGACTAGCGGCAAGGGTAGGGCAACATGGGAGGAAGGGGAGTCTGGTGTTGGTGTCAGGCGGAATCAAAGGTGTGAGCTGCAATGTCGACGGTGAAGACATGTGCTGTGAGGTTAGGCAGCGCATGCCCGTAGTGGCTAGATAATAGGGAGATCGCCTACGAAAAAGGGAAGTGGCCAAAGGTGATTGGCTTGCCCCCATCACCCCATGTCAACTCATCCCAGGACCAATACGAAGGAAGTAAATCATGATAATTGAGGAGGTAGGTAAATGGAGGGTGAGTTATACATGCAGGGATTTACATTCTGCTAACCCCCGCAGTATGACCCCTTGACCTTAAGTGGCAAATTACCATCTCAGCTGAGCTCGTGGAGGATCTTGCTAAAATGGAAAATCCCTAAGCATGAGTGAGAGGGAGAGAGAGGCGACGTTTATGAGCAAAGGGAAAAAGGGGGCCCTAGAAACCCTCAACAGCGATAAAATCCCCAAAAAGCCTTCCTCTCCACATGGCTAACTATACACCCCACATAGGGATGGAAACAGGCCAGGTCAGGCCAGGCTTTCACCTTAACAAGCCAGGACTGTATAATAGCAAACAGGCCTGAGACTGGCCTGTGGCCTGTCACAGGCTTTATTCTAGGTCTGAGCCTGGCCTGTTCAATAGCTTGGCCTGGCCTGTGGCCTGTGGCCTGTTTACAAAGCCTTTAATTTAATTCGAAAATATGATAGATACAGATATTCCGATTTTGGATAAGAAAATATCAAAGACTTGTGATTTGTTGGTTAGGTGGGTGTAGATAAGTATTTGCTTCGGCGGGAGTCCAGGGGTCGAAACTCTACATTTGCATTATATTTTGACATTTGGTAATTTATAATATACATGTTTAACAGGCCCAGGCTGGCCTGTCAGGCTTTATAATTGAGTCTGGGCCTGGCCTGATAAGAAAAACAGGATTTCAAAATGGTCTGTTTATTATTTTAATTTTTAACAGGCCAGGCCACAGGTCCCTGACAGGCCGCTTGGCCTATTTCCATCCCTAACCCCACATCAATGTTTAGGGTACTTTGTTGTCACTCAAGAAATATAAGTTTATGTTTGGACAACACAATTCATTTTAATATTTTTTTATTTATAAAAACATTATCTATAAAAAAAATTCATTAAACTTTACAATTTATGTATAGTAATCCGGTCAATGGATAACCAACCTGTTGACCTTGTTATGGTTCAGGCTTAGTTTACCAAGAGACCTAAGTTCAAATTCTCACAACTACACAATTCATGTTAACAAATTTTCATCTATAAAAAAAATTCATTGAACTTTACAATTTATGCCCGATAATCGGGTTAATGGGTAACCGATCTATTGACCTAGTTACGGTTCAGGCCCAATAATAAAGTAAATGGGAAACCTTAAACTAGTTGCGAGCTTGGATCTGGTCCTAATCATATCCATTTCATGGGAAGGCTGCCCTATGAAAGTTTTGCTATTAAGGTAATAACGTTATGATGTTTCTTAATTTTTCTATGAATTTTTGAACTTTTAGTGTATGACCTGACCCTGAAAAATACCCCTATCTTGGATACATAAATCATCCTGGCTGTTCATCACTATCCCATGTAAATTTACTGTATATGATGTAACAAAAGGTGATTCGCTCATCCTCCGTACTCCCCAACCCGTCTCAAGACTAGTACAGAAGAGGTAAATCACGAGTGTTACTAGCTCGGATGTTATGGTTAACATAGGAGAAAGCAGGCATACTGACTTTGTTAGGTTTTGACTTTTAGACCTCAAGGTGACACATGTTGGTCATCAGTTCATCCCTTGAGGATAAATTTGTCGTACACAGTGGTAGCTAGGATTTTAGATCACATGGGGCAATTTTTAAAAATTTAGTAGATCCATTTTCACCTTTCAAAAGTCTAAATTTCGAATTTAAAGAGTTAAAAATTACTTAAATTTAAAATTTTTGTTTTTTGTTCTTGGTTTTAGTTGAAATAACAATTCATCAATCTCCAGACCATATCTATGACTTAAATTGAAGAATTATTTATGATCTCGCTTCCTCATAATATTTAATATTCCTATATCTGATATTTTCACTCTGATCTAAATAATCATCTTAACTAGCAACCTAATAAAATAAAATTTATAACAATCTTCCTTTCAATCATATTATACTCGAAGATGTTTTTTCTTATCCAAGATTGCTAGGATACTCATTCGCGTCAGCATAAAGAAATGATGGAGGTGACAGAGGAGGAGGAGGAAATGATGGAGAGGAAATGCTCTATTTGAAGTTAGTTTATCTCTCATTTTTTAAAAATATCTCAATATTATTATTTCACCTAATTTATCATTAGCGTAATATTTTAGACATATAATCACCTAATGTAATCACTATCTTTTTCTAACAAGTCAAAAACAATAATAATAAAAATTGACAGCAAACCAACAGCATAATTAGCTAGCAATAAAAAAATAAAATATAAAAAAATTAACATTATATATTTTTTCAATACTTAAATCCGTAATCGAAGTAGATGCAAAAAAAATACCAACTCAATCAGAAGGTATTTACTGTGAAGTGCCGTGTGGAGTGTAGGTGAATCGATGATGACGACACTGACAGCAAATGATGGTGATATTGACAACAATAGCGCGAGATGATAATGATGTGGGGGTAATAGCAGTAATATGCGATGGAGAATTTTGAGAGTAAAATTAGAGTTTAGAAAAAAATATAAGAAAGCGATTAGAAGAGGAAGAAAATATGGCACAAGAAGAAAAATTAAAGGGTAGAATGTGAGGATGGACACAAAACAAATCAAAGAGAATAAAAATAAAAAACGGGAGAGAGAGGGGTAAAAGAAAACGTGTGTGTGAGAGAGAGAAAACAAACAGGTGGTTTTTACTTTTTATTGCATTTTTTATGAAAAAATCCAAAAGATATTAAATTTATAATTAGATTTTTTTTATTATTTTTTTTTTTTCAAATGTATGATTTTCCCATAATCAGCAGCGGCGGTTGCATTCTGTAGGAGGCAGATCTCTGTTTAAAAAATGTTCTTATCGATTTTCATGACGGTCGAACATCGATCCTCATGATATTATTAATATCACCGTGCCTAACAAAATATCCTAATTTACTTATATGTGTTTAATAAGTGGTCGATTTTTGATATCATCTTACATGAACATTTTCATCTCAGTGAGTCATCCAAACCATAGTTTGTAAAATCGTGATCCTGGATCATAGGATCGTACGATCCTACGATCCTGGGCCACAAAACGATCCAGAATCGCGCAGAATCGTTTTTTGTAGCAGGATCGCAGCAGGATCGGTAGGATCGGACAGGATCGTATAGGATCGGACAGGATCGGAACAGGATCGGAACAGGATCGATGAAAGCTTTAAGAGGTCATAACTTTTGACTCGGATTGAACCACGTGACTTATAATATATCAAATTGAAACTCGTTCAAAGATCTACAAGTTAGTTTTAAGATTGAATCCTAAAAAATATTGTTTAAAGCCTTTTCAGAGGCCCAGAAGATTATTAATCTTTTTTATTATTTTTTTTATCTTTTACATCGTTAGTGTTAGTGTTTTAAGATTATTTAAATATCTATTTAATTATTTTTTAGTTAGTTTTTGATTAATAATATTATGTTATATCTTTTTTCTAAAATGATGAATCTTTAGATGTCTATTATCTAATAGGTTGACAATTAAATTGGATCATCTTGTAATAAATAGAATATTCTTGAAGTTAAACGTGATTATTTTCATTATAGTGTTAATAAAAATTGTATATTTTTTCATTTTAAGGGTTTTTGATAGGATCGTACGATTTTACGATCCGATCCTGACCGATCCGATCCTGACCCCAAATCGATCCTGTGTAGGATCGTGATTCTACGAACCCCAAACCACAATCCACTGTCAGTTTGGTCCACCAGCGTTGGGCGTTGATTCGGATAAATAAGGTAGTTGCCAATTTTTTTTATAGCCCTCTTCTCCCTGAAGTTTGGTCCAGATGCTTGTACAACTTGCAAATCAATTTGTTTTAAAAAAAAAACACTTTATTTAATTTAGAGTATTTATTATAAAATTAAAGTAAATATTTTTAAACCTATGTGTTTTCTATCCAATAGTATTTTGTCTCCCTGTATTTAAAAAAATAATATTTAACACACTATGTCCAAAATTAGACGTAAGCAAATTTATTAAAGATAATTATATTCTTATTTTTTTTATCATTTTTCGATAGACCAACTCATTCATTAATTAGATTATTTTTTTTAAGATACAACTAACATAATATAGATAAAATAGTACTAAAATTGTTAATATGAATTTTTTTATTTTGATGTATTTCTTTTTTTCGTTAAAACTTTTTTATATTATCAAGAGAGTATTTTTCGTTAAAACTTTTTTTATATTCTCAATAGAGCTATTCATTTCTTTTATTAAGTATTGTAATTTTTCAATATAATTTTTAAATTTTTTAAAAGATAAAATTGTTGAAGTCTTATATTTTTTTTCTATTTAATCCATCTATTAGAAAAATTCACATTCATCATTTTTCTGTATATAAATAATAATTAAGATCCATTAGATATTAATAATTTTAGATTTATATGATATATTAATATGTTCAAGCACTAATTTTATAATCATAATAACTTATAAACTTCTTAGATTTTATAATAACTTCACTTACTTCAATGTATGTCGAAATTGTTAATGATTATTTAAATTTTAATAAACTCCTCACATGCTAAGTCAACTTTGCATGCAATCCCCATACAAATTTTTCTTTGTATGCAGTTCCTGATGAGATTGACAAGACAATTTGGTGAGTATTATTTGAAGAAAGTTGAGTATAAAAGTTAAAAAATTGAGTATGTAAGGTTGTATCCACCACATCAATAACCTGTGTACTCAATTTTCACTCTTTTATACTCAAGTTTCACTCTTTTATACTCAATTTTTACTGATGTATACTCAATTTTCACTCTTTCATACTCAATCCATCAGGGAGTAAATGTAAAAAAAATTTAGTGCATACAAAGATCAAATGACTATTGAGGAGTTTTCTATAATTTATCGTTATTTTATTTTAAAAGTATTTTTACTTTAAGATTTGTCAATTTAAATAACTCATTCTGAGAATAACTAATGCACCCAACACTGATCCATATCCTAACCCAATATAGTGATAATTAAGTAGTCAATATCTGCGGCTGCCTCGCCCACAACCGGTCAATTTAAATTAATTCCTACAAATTAAGCCCACTACTACGCGGCATCATGTCAAGGAAGCCAACTCGAAGGCTTCTTCTAGCCTAGTTCCTTCTGCTCTGTTCTCTCGACCGTCCGCCTATTTTTAGTCCCCTGCCTCCATTTCGATCGTCCACCCATCTCCGATTCAAGCTTCATCGTCCCATTCTAGCTTCGTACTCTTAACTAATGGCTTCTTTTGCCTCAATCCTGGCAGTACTTGTTCTTGCGAGCTTAGCTCAAGCGAGCGTGGGAGCAAGAAGGCTAAAGAGCTTAGTTCAGCAGCCAGCGGAGCTCCTCACGTACCACAATGGGGCTGTGCTCCATGGCGACATTCCTATTTCCGTCATGTGGTACGGGGCTTTTAGACCTTCGCAGAAGGCCATCATCTCAGACTTCCTCCTCTCCCTCACGCCCACCTCCCAGACACAGCCATTAGCCCCTTCCGTGCCCCAATGGTGGGGCACCATCGACCGATTCTACCTGTCCAAGGCCGGGAACAAGAAGACGACCACCATCGCGGTCGCCAGCCAAGTGTCGGACGAGGAATGCTCGCTGGGCAAGTCGCTGAAGATGTCGCAGGTGTCGGAGCTGGCGGCTAAGGCCGGTCCGAAGAAGGGCGGCATCGCGGTGGTCTTCACGGCCGAGGATGTGGCCGTCGAGGGCTTTTGCATGAGCCGGTGCGGCTCGCACTGGTCGAACAGGAAGTCCGGCACGGCCTACATCTGGGTGGGGAACGCGGCGAAGCAGTGCCCGGGCCAGTGTGCCTGGCCCTTCCACCAGCCTCTCTACGGTCCTCAGACGCCGCCCCTCATTGCGCCCAACGGCGACGTTGGGGCCGACGGCATGGTGATTAACCTGGCGAGCATGGTGGCCGGCGCCGTCACGAACCCGTTCGGAGACGGCTTCTACCAAGGGCCCAAATCCGCGCCGCTGGAAGCGGCCACGGCGTGCCCCGGTGTGTACGCGAAGGGATCCTACCCGGGATACGCCGGAGACCTAAAGGTAGACCCCTCCACCGGGGCCAGCTACAACGCGAACGGGGTCGGCGGTAGAAGACACCTGCTGCCTGCTCTGTTTGACCCGGCCACTTCCACTTGCTCCACTCTCGTATAGACTCTGATTCCTGTACATACTGCTAGCTATATCAAAGATTGTTTAATTCTTTTTATCAGCTATTAATAAAATAATCTCTATTCTCTATCGAATAAACAATTACTCCTGTTGAATTCACCACCATTGCCACTTTATGGAACACATCGAACAGATTCAAATACACAAGACATTTTCTGAACTATGCAAGTTCATATCAAAGAAATCAAGTTCAGTCTTTAAGACCTACAGGAGGACAATCACTGTTTCTGTTTGTGTTCATTTCTGAAAACAGACGATGTTAAAATTTGGTTTTAATCCTGGAGGACGATGTCAGGCGGCCGCATTTACTCGGTCAAACTCCAATTCCGAAGTCGATGCCAGGGTTAGAGTCCTCTCCCAATCCCTGAATTGATATGGTGAGGCATCTGTCACCTGCATGTACCTCTATTGATGTGGAAACATCCCATTTGTTGCCATTCCTACGCCTTGCTCTTTGGACTGCACTGTCTCCTTTCCTTTCTCCTTGGCATTTACAAAAAGACAGAGTAAGGAAGGTCGTGAAGTAACTGAGTCCTACCCTCTTCGCTCCATGACAAGTTCACTTCCCAGACATGGCTTCCTAATTCTCACGCTGCTAACTCTTCTCCTTGTGCTTCTCCGGCCGGCCTCCTCGCTGCTGATTTCCTCTTCCCAGGTACACGTTTGGCTCCATTACTTGTTGCCCCCCGGGTCTTCTTCTGTGCTTGCTACCGTCGGATTCATATCATTGGCAGCAGGGAGTGCTGGTGGATCAAGACAAGGCCCGGCTGGGGTCGGCGCCGCCCAACTGCCGCAACCGGTGCAACCAGTGCACCCCATGCACAGCGGTGCAGGACCCCGCGCCGCCGGCCGGGGCGCGGCCGAGGGATGGCTGCTCGTTGCCCATCGACAAGTACTCCAATTACAAGCCGTTGGGGTGGAAGTGCAGCTGCGGCGATCGCCTGTACAACCCTTGATTAATTTGATGCATGGCGGCTAGTTGGAGAGAATTCTCCCTGATTGTACTATTTTTCTTAATTTAAGTTGCAGAAAGCATAAGAAAACAAGTGGCCTATCTTTAGCATATTTCCAAGCATTTGCAATCACCTCCGTAAAATGGAATGACTATTTTCTTGACCATCTGAAAACAAAGGATTACCAAAGGGAGTTCACTTACAGGGAGTTCTTGATTTGTATCAGAAATTACAGAAAACCGACATTTATATACAGCAATATATGGTCGAGAGCATATAAGGGTATACAACTTTCACAACGAGCAGCTGGGTCTTAGGAAACTTGGACCTTATTGCGAGCAGTTATACAATTTTTTTTATTTAACAAATTCAACCATTATATAAGCATCTTCTTCCATGTTTGGGTGAAGCCTAACATTTGAACCGAATCACAATGCATGATATGTCATCTTTACTTCCTCTGTGGAAGGCTTCCAAAGTCAGACTCCTAGCTGATGCTAGTGGATCCTTGATTTTTCTGGCGAGATCAACAGCCTCTTCATTGCTCATAACCTGGCAAAAATCTACAAGAGTAAAGTTGCATCATATGTTGTAAACTAATATGATTACAGGATGCTCGATGATTGTTAAACAACCTTCCAGAGGCCATCGCTAGCAAGGATGAGCAGCTCTGTATCAGAGTTTGTATCTTGAACTTGTACATCAGGATCTGATTTTATAAGTGTTTTGAGGTTCTTGTCCCCAAAAGCCCGGGAAACGGCTAATTGCCCGTTAACTCTGGCACAGTCTCCTGAAAGGTCATTAACAACCCGCTGAATTCTCTTTTGTAAGCAAGATAACATCCTGATGAAATTCGCCAACCACAATTTTGGCCAAATTATTGTAAAATTTAAATATACCAACTTTCTAATAGTAGAAATGAAGATAAATCTGCAGACCCACTTTTAATTAGACTAAGTTACTTTCAATGTAGAGAAAAAGATAGAAGGCTATATTACTTCAAAAATGTGCACAAAAGAGACCTCATGACTCGAAAGGTTCAGAGGTTCCTCATGCTTTAAGCAACAAATATTTAGAGCATAAATCTTAGACACTTTTCCTCTTGAAAAAGTATGTTGCCATACAACATCTTGGACGGTTCCTCATGATTTAACCTACAAATGTTTAGAGCATGATGACTCTCACATTGCTCCTTTAGATTTAAGTTTTAACATACTACTTTAGTTTCAAATTCAGGGTGGTAGGCTAGTGGAGGCTAATAAGCTTATATGACTGTTTACTGTTAGTTTGAGCCAAAAAATTTGGACGGTGGTTCAGCCTTACAAAGTTAATAGTTCCGATCAAGAGTTGCAGCTAGTGAAGGGATTTATGAAATCAGATAATTGAACTATTATTCGGTCAGTATTTGGACTTATTAAGTTGTAGGGATCTCTCATCTGGAAGAATGTTGAATTAAAGACGCCTACTTTAGTCACACATGGGCCAATGGAAGTTTTATAAACCTTAATGATTGAACTTATCACCATAAGCTTAAATATTTTCTACTATTGATTGGATCTAAAAAAGTTAATAAATCAATTCTACTCAGCTATGTTGGTTGAGTCAATGATAATTCAAATGGTTTGTCTAATCGAGGGGAATATTGTGGAGAATCCTATGTCTCTTAATATCTACAGTTTGTGTTGTATGAATTTATTACACAAGAGTTCAAGAGAAATTCAATGTTGATATTAAACAGTAGTTTATTTTTGAGTGCTTCCATCACTGGATAATTGGACTACAGGAAGTAAGAAAACAGTTGTCTTCACAGTCCACAAGTCATCATATAACTCATTGTGGATTCTATGTATCTCAGTAGTGTCACGAGTACAATATTGTCTTTTTTCTTTCTTATTTTATTTCAAAAACGTAAGAATCAACTAGGAACATCGTAATTAGTAGAAGTAATAAAGGTAAACGGATTAAAGCTGAAAGCAGTAAGATAACATAGAGCATTGTTCCAACATGCTTTTGAAGTTCATCAGAACTCCGAAGAATATGTAATTTATAGTGCAATCATTCAGCAAACGTCAATATACATACATGTACATAAAATAAAATTAAAAAATTGAGAAATAACAAATATGACAGTTAAGAATAACCAAGAGTATGAAAGAAAAAAAAATCCAGTAGAATGTTTGAGTCTCGAAGACCTTCACTGAATGCTTCACTATGTTGTTGAAAGCTTTCAACAAGTTACGGACAGTGGTAAATATCTTAAGCAAGGAAAATGAATTTGAACAAACATTAGACTATGCAGCCTTCACTTTATTTTGAATAAAAAGAGAGGAAATATATGCAAATCAATTTGTTATTTTTTAAATATTGATACCCATGGGTAACTAAACAAGTACTGCAAAAGATGCCTAACCTGGCATGTTAGTAACAAAACCACCCCTAGTTTCAATACTCTCTCGTTCAGAATTTGGCTCATGATCTGTTGACATTTGGATAATCTCTCCGCGCTTTGCAAGAACAGCTCGTGAATCACCCACATTGGCTACCCATAGTTTGGTGCCATTTACAAGGATTGCAGTGACTGCAGTGGATCCACCTCTCCCCAAATCACGACTATGAGAAAGTATCTCAATGTCAGTCTTTTCGTAGGCCCTTCTGATGGCTGTCTCAGGATGGGTCCAAAATTCTTCCTGCAAAGGAACAAAGACACATAACATCACTCCACCATCTGCATCCAAGAATTCTTAAAAATACAGCATAAGAAACATGGAAAGTACCTCCTCCAAAATATTAGCAAATAAATGATTCTGTAAGTAGGCCGGAACACTATCTCCTAAATGCCCGTCAAAGACAGCAAATAGACCCAGTTCCTGATCTCTCATACTTATGAATTTGGCCACATGATAATCCTCTATAGGATGATCCGCTGATCCTTTTAGTAGACTAACACCATAGCTAATCCTGGTTTGACCTTTTGAGTTCTTACCTTTACCAACAGTTAATGACGGACCTGCAAGCTGGATGCCCATTTGTGTCAGCCAAATAAATATATACGGGAAACGCCATCTTTTGCTTACAATATAATATAGAAAGAGCTACATCGATCAAACTTCTAAATATTACAGTGTCTCTACTCAAATGAGAATGAAGAGAAGCAACAAGAGAGTAAAACATCAGCATTCTCTCTGTTCAAGGCATCAAAGTAAGTACGGTCAAGCAAACAAGTAACTGTATCAGATGCCTAATTATGATGAACTTCTCTACTCTTGAAGTAGAACAAATCATCAGATGAAGAAATAAGGAACTAAAATGCGAACAGAGGGCTAAGAATAATATTGTAATTCGCCACAAATAGGGAACTTACAATGCCATCTTTTGCTTACAATATAATATAGAAAGAGCTACATCGATCAAACTTCTAAATATTACAGTGTCTCTACTCAAATGAGAATGAAGAGAAGCAACAAGAGAGTAAAACATCAGCATTCTCTCTGTTCAAAGCATCAAAGTAAGTACGGTCAAGCAAACAAGTAACTGTATCAGATGCCTAATTATGATGAACTTCTCTACTCTTGAAGTAGAACAAATCATCAGATGAAGAAATAAGGAACTAAAATGCGAACAGAGGGCTAAGAATAATATTGTAATTCGCCACAAATAGAGAACTTACAAAGCAGCAAATCTTATCCATGAAATTCCTCACAGCTCAGTCCTGGCCCTTCAGATCTGGGACAACTCCCACTCCCAAAATCTCAAACTTGGTCCAAAATATTGACAACTTGCATCCCGAAACCCCAAATCCAATCGTTTACAAGTGCAACGCCTAAAAAGATGTCAACGCCCCGACCGGTCTCCTCGCCGAATCCCCAAATCTGCTCCTTCCAACACCTTAACGAAGCACGAGATTTAAAATCCGAATTTCAATAGAGAAATCCACGACTGGGATCCGGATGACTGGAGAGGCAGACAATTGAGCGATTATAATTAAATCCGCTCAGAGAGAAATAGCAAACAAAATTCTCTCACCGATCGAACGAGAATTCCCATGCCCCTTTCCAGAGACATCAAGAAATCCACTGAGGGGGCGGCATGGGAAATCGAACCGTGGAGATGGGAACTGCGCGTTTGGGGCGAGAAGTGATCGGTGGGTCGCTGTGAGGAGCTGTAGGAGTCGTCGTCGGAGTCGTCAGCAGCGAGCCAAAGGAAGAAAGGGAGAGCCATAAATCATAGAAAAGCCGAATGATTTAACACGAAAGCTCGTTGGCTTCTACGGCTCTCGTTGACCTCGAACGAAGCTAGTAAAAAAAAATTGATAAATATGATAACAATTGAATTTGGGGGGATAGATTTTGTCCCTGTATAAATTTTTTATCGATCCTTAAAAATAAATTAAAAAGTATGCATAATTGATGGTTCATGAATCTAATATTTTATAATTATACATCTCATCGGATTTTTTTTTTTTTGACAAAGTATATGATAATTGAGGATGAAATCATTAATATCTAAATGATAAATTAATACGCTTTCACTTATGGTAAAAGATGATTTATTCATCCTAGCATCCCTGCCAACTCGTCTTAGGACTAACACGGAGAAAATATATGTTACGAAGTGAAAAGTTTAGCTTAAAAATGATTAACGAGTGATCCTGTCGCGAAGCGAGGTGGAAGTCTCAATGGCCAGATGGTCTCCCATGTGTCACGAGTTGTTGACCTGGCTTCGACCTGCGAGGAGATGACCGCTAGCAAACCCGTTGGGGAATTTCCCCGGTCAGGCCCTCCAACGGTCAAGTCAGCGTCCGCAGGAAATGTAGTGAAGCAAAAGGAAATGTAGTAGAGGAGAGTGTGATTGTGCATACCTGCGGAATGAGAAAGGGAGGGACTTATATAGTCGGGGGAGCCGACAAACCGACAATCCCTGTCTGTGTCAATGAGACAGGGGTATGGTACTTGTCAGTTCGTGGGAGAGCACCTATAGATACCACGGCATGGCGCGGGGTGCTGGATAGTACAACCGTACCGAGTCAATGGGATATCCGCGACGTATGTCATAAATGGGTAAGGCGTGCACTATCCCCGACGTCATGGTTGTACCAAAGGTGTCCTGATGTAGGGGCGACGTAAGGAAGAGCTGGTCCGGAGACCGAATACCGACCGACGGACCTGAGTGGTATGGACTGGTCGGGTGTAGTATAGCCGAGAGACACGGGGTACACCATGAGTCGGGGGTTTGCCGGGCTGCATCTGCCTTGCCATCTTTCAGGTTTTCTGGTTGTCTGATCCATGGGGTGTTGAGAGTGGAACTTCCTGACCTAGCCCGGGGTCGGGGAACTGAACTGGGTGGCCGAGTCGAGAGGCGCTCAAGATCGACCTGCCCAACCTCGACTAGGGTCAGTCGATCAGTGGTTCGGGAGGGTTCTTGGCTTGGGGCGTCACCAGGTGAGGCCTTCGTTGGCCCTTCCACTGGGCTCTCGTGATGCCAGGCTGGGTAGTCGAGCTACCCGTAAGCTGGGCCGGGATCATAAGCATCCCCCTTGAGTCTAGTCGAATGAGGCGTTGAGTTCGACTGACTGGACTGTTACCTTCCAGAGCGAACCTGGCGCACCCGAGTGACCTATCTCTTTCCTGCCACCCATGGTGGATGCCAGTACGCGTGCTGTCCGACCGGCCGACCCGGGCACATCACCCTGTCCATCATTATGTCCGAGTAGATTCGTATCCCGCACATTAATTACCGTAGTTAACCGCTAAGCCACGTGTCCTCTGCCCATTGTTTTCCCGAGCAATGAGGGGTCTGCCGCCTGATTGAGCGAATGATTGGCGCACACGTGCGCTGCGCCGCCTTGGGGACTCTTCTGGGCCTGATCGGACGGCTCGCGCTTTCTCTCTGGCCCGTCATTGGACGGTTGACGTCGCTCCTTAGGCCCTATAAATGTGTGTTTACCCTTCGAGTTTTTACCATTGCCTTTTACCTCCCAACACCGAACTGTTGCCCTCGCGTGCTCTGCTAGGGTTCCGGTGAGGTGTGTGATTCTGGTCATCCTCTTCGGCGAGCTTGTTTCTCCCTTGGTTAGTCTCCTTTCTTCTTTTTATGGCTTCTTCCTCCCCTCCCTCGGACCCCTGGTATTTTACCACGGTGTCCGAGCTCGACCACCACGATCTCGAGGAGATCCGAGTGGACTACCACATTTCGCTAGACCACCTTTTTCGATTGCCAACTCCCTCCGACCGACCTGCAACCCCTCCCCATAATTACATCACTATCTCCCGGGACTATCTGCAGGCCGGGCTACGTTTTTCAATTCACCCTTTCATCGCCTCCGTCTGTCGCTTCTTTCGTATTTCTTTATCTCAGTTGGCTCCGAATGCCATCCGACTTCTTTGTGGGTCGGTCATCATCTTTTCTCTGTACAGAATTCTCCTACGTCCTGAAGTCTTTTTCTATTTCTTCTACCCGAAAAAACAAGAGCCGGACGACTTCTTTTTACAAGCCCGTGCCCACACTTCTTTCATGTCGAAGCTTCCGACCTCTAACAAGGGTTGGAAGGAGTAATACTTCTACGTCTGCCCTGTCCCGGCCCCGAGCTAGCCGGTCAGATGGGTAGCGGACTTTCCTTTTCCTCCACCCCTCCATAAGAACTACCGATCCTCCCCCCTTTACCTGTCAGCCTTTTCCAAAATTTGAGGTAGGCACTTCCATGGGGTGCATCTACTGAGCGAGGACGTCTTGTACATGTTCAGGCTCAGCTCGGTGCCATTTCGCCGGCCTGCTTCACTGGGTAAGTTCCCTGTTTCCTTCTCTGTCCTTTTATGGTTGACTAAGCATTGTTTATCTTGCAACCCACATGATGCTATCGGCGGCCTTGGAGGAGGGCTTTGGTTTGGACGACGCCGAGCTAGAGGCTCGCGTGGCCGAGCAGCTGGCTCAGCGGGAGGCGGCTCCACCTGCCGCCGAATCATCACGTCCCGTACTTCCTACTCCCGCACCGGCATCCGCTGAGGTATCTTGGTCCGAGTCGGAAGACGATCAGTCCCTCATCCTCCGGTGTGGGCGAGCATGCCAAGCCGAGCCCAGGCCCCTACCGAACGATCCGACGGAGGCTTCCTCCAGCCGTCCAAGGAAAAGGCGGAGGGGCAAGGAGCCTGCGGCAGAGTCCCCCACACTGTCGTCCTCTTCGCCTCAGGCGTCCTCGGGGGAGCCTGCCTCTCCCCGGTCGGGTGGCCCGATCGGGGAGTCCTTGATGCATCTCTTGCCGCCCTCGCTTTCCGACCTCACAATGAGCATGAAGGTGTCAGGCGGCACATCCCCCATCTGGATGCAGGATGTTCAGCTGCACGGACTTACAAAGACTGCCCTGGGAGCAGTCGACTGGTAGCGACTGGTTAACTGGCTGAAAATTCAAACGTTGGGTTGCAACGGTCGATTTTCAGTGAGACCAGTCGACTGCCCTGGGAGCAGTCGATTGGTAAGGTACTTTCCAGCTTTGAGCTCTATTTAAAGAGGCTCGGATTTGGCTGAAAATCCCTGACGAAACAAGCTTGGTTAAGGCTTGTTAGTAGTCTTGAGAGCTCAGAAGTGTACTTGGGATTGTGGCGAGGTTTCTCCACCCACAAGGAGCTACACGAGCTAGCCAGAGGGCATCCGGGGAGTGATCCGCCGAAGGATCGAGGGATCGTTCACCTCACGAACTGTCGTGAGTAGGAGTCTTCATCTCCGAACCACGTAAATAGGTTTGTTAGCATTTAGTTTTATTTTAGTATATTCCGCTTGCGCAACTGACCTTGTAGGAAGAACAAATCGAGAAATTGTTATTCACCCCCCCCTCTAGCAAGGCGTAATGATCCAACAAGTGGTATCAGAGCGAAGGACCGCTCTGGTTGGAATAACCGCCAAAGGAGCACAAGCTAGAGGAGAAAAACAATGGATGACGAGTTGGGGGATGACATCTACACTCCACCTCCCTACGATTATGAAATTTTCGACTATTGGAGGATGCGAATGAAGACGTGGTTTGGAATGGAGTGGGAATGCATAATGTTGCTAGAAGAGCCCTTCGAAATTCCAAAGGATAAGCACGGAAAGAAGCTTAGGCCTAGATATTGGGATAAGGAGCAACAAGCACACTCTAGAGCAAATAAGAAGGTAATTGATATATTAGTTAATATTTTGCCTAACAATGCTTTGAGTGATATAAGTAAATATGAAAATGCATATGAATTATGAAACAAGATCGGAGAATATCATGAAAACCCTACCCGAGCTCAAATGGTGGAAGAGCCAAAGGAGATAAGCCTAATGGTCCAAGAAAAGGGAAAAGAAAAGGAATTGTCAACCTCATCAAGTGAAGAGACACAATTGAGTGAGAAATCATCCACCTCGTCAAGAGAAGACCAAGAGGAAGCATCAACTTCAAGAATTGAGGGGGAGGAGAGACCATCATCCATAAAGAGCAAGAGAAAGCTCCTACCTCCTCCAAAGCAAGAACAAAAAACCACATTATTTACTTTGGGTGCAATGAAAATGGACACTACAAGGATAAGTGTCCAAATGGTAGGAAAATGAGGTAAATCCTAAACTCATTTCAGTTTCTTTTAAATCTAACATGGGTTGTAAGAATGGAGAAACCCAAGAAAAAAGAAAGAAAATTAGATGTTTCACGTGTGGAGAACTAGGGCATTATCACACAAAATGTCCAAGGAAAGGAGAGCTAAAGAAGATGGAGCAATTGAGAAGATGGAAGAAGGAAGAAAGGAAGAAAAGAAGCTCATATCAAGGGGGAGCTATAAGGGTAAAGGAGGTAATCCCTAATCTTAAATTGAAATGCAATTCAAATTTATGTTCCTCCGTGCATGTTAAAAATAGTATTAATTATTCATCCATGTATGCTAGAGATAATGAAAAATACTTGCTTGTGCATAATCATGGATTTAGGTATAACGATAGGAATAGGGTTAACAATGTAGATCAAAACCCTAGAAAGGTCATACATCATGATAAATCTAAGACCACTAGACCTTAGGATCAAGGTAAAAATCTCAAGAAGGGGAGACATATGCCAATAAAGGAGGGTAGGTCTAGGAATGTCCAAAGTGGACATGTGGATTCTAGGGTTAGAAGTCTAGAAAAGAAAAATCAAGCTTTAAGGGAAAAACTTAATAGGTTGGAAAAGACCCTAGAAAGATTCACGGTTGGATCTAAGAGTTTAGATATGGTGTTAGGTAGTCTAAAATCCAACTATGATAGATCGAGGTTGGGATACCGGTCTAAGGTCTCCAATGTCAATGAAAAGAAGTATGCTAGGATAGCATATAATTATGGCAAGAAGGAGAAGTCCAAGAATGACAAGGGGATGCCATCAAAAGGTAAAAAGAATGACTTAATCAAAGACAAAGTGTCTAAGGTTAAGAAGGTTAATTTTGTAGGCAAAGAATCACCGGGGGCACACCGGTGTGGTCTAGTGTGGATTGAGTTACCTAGGGAGGTGGCTAGGACTAAGAGCTCAAGGGGAGCTCTAGGAGCCTCTGAGATCCATGGTAAATGGATCTCAAGAGATGGTTCTTCTAGGAAGTCTAGGTGGACTAGGAAATGTGCCAAAAGGTTTGGAAGACTAAGGTAAGTCTTTATCCTAGGGAATTGACACATTAAAAGGAGATTTATGGAAAGAAAGATAAAAATGAGATTATATTTGATAGAAAATGGGGTTTAATGTGGAAATGTCATATAACTCAGTGATAGAAAGGTATTATGGTCAGAGATGAGAAGATACATCAAGGAGAAGTCAAAATTAGGACTTTTGGAGTAGTTTTAATGATATAATTTAGGAAGGGTTGAGTTTCGTGTCAATCTTGGGATCCGGAGTAGTTTTGTTTGAAAACATATTTTTCCCAAGTAGACATAGGCTTCACAAATCTCTCCCGAAATTTCAGATTTTTTTGGAGATTTGTGGAATTAATTAGGCATTTCTGAAATTAGGCTGAAAACCTGAAATTCAGGTATCGATCAGTCGACTGGCTTAGAGGCAGTCGACTGATCCAGGTAGAATCGACACTGGGAACTTTCTGTTTGTTTTGCCAGTCGACTGCCCCTGATCCGTAAGAATAAGTAGAAAAGGGATATTGGATAATAAAAATTTGCAAAATTAGAAGCATAAGAAAGGGACATGTTATATTATGAGATTTTATATCATGGCTTGATAGTATATGGGTTGAAGGTTATAAATTACTGTTAGATGATAGGATATGATTTTAAATTAGAATCCTTGTTTATGCTCCTTGAATAAATTTTTGCCTCATGGTTTAATGGTAATTGGATGAAATGATGCTTTGTGGATATCATGAAATTCAAGGAAGATTGATTAGTGCATATGTATCTAGGAGTAAGAGATAAGAAGAGGAGGATTGTATCATATTAAGGATACATAAGAAAAAGGGAAGAATTGAAGACAATTATATATATGAAATATTAATGAATGGAGTTGGCAAATATATGACATTATGGTTAGTTTTCAAAATTGATACAAAATGACAATGTTTAAGGAAATTAGGATTTGTACCAAAAGTCAAGCACATTTGATATTTCTCATGGAACCATATTTTTCTAGGATAGGGTATATCCTAACAAATCTGCTTGTAAATTTTTAGCTTTTTCAGGGTTTTCTAGAATTTTCTAGAGGTTTCTGAAATTAGGCTGGAATTTCAGAAGTTGACTGTATCAGTCGACTGGTAAGTCTGTGTGTTGATTTCTGAGGGGTTTTTCAGAAATCAAGTAAGTTCTTTTTGGCACTAGGGGTAGGGTTGCTTGGGGCAATCCTTTGATGGTGTCAAAGGGGGAAGAACTTAGGGTGTCATGTTAGGTTTAACTTGATGAAAGGATGAATGATGTTAAGTTGTGTAGAACTTAACTTGGTGTTGGATGTGAAAATTGAAAATTAGGAGAGGGCATAGATTAAGGGGGTGGTTGCCTCTTGGTTGCTAAGTCTTAATTTTCATAGGTAGTTTTGGATTTTGTGTCAAACTTGAGAATGGTGATAGATACATTGTTGAATGTATTTTTCCCAAGTAGGTATGGGTACCACTAACTTCTCCAGAAAATTTAGGAATTTTTGAAGATTTGTGGAATTAGTTATGCATTTCTGAAGGTGGGTCAGAAATGTTGAAAAATTAGTTTTTCAGAGTATCAGTCGACTGGCCCAGGGGCAGTCGACTGGTAAAGGCTGGAAATGGGTTTCAGTAGCTGAAAAAGTTCCAATTAATGTGAAACAAGTGTAGAACCTTGTGGGGGGTTAGTACACTGTGTATATAATCATTCAAAGGTTAAAGAGTCCAATAAGGGGGAAATTATTGGATCTTTTTGATGTTAGGCAAAGGGGAGAAGTGTTGGGTTTAATTTGGGAAACCAAACACGTCTTTGCAAGAAACCCTAGGTCTAGGGGGAGTCTAGGTGAAGGGGGAGCATGGTTGCTCTATTTTTGGCGTAAGGGGAACCTTGGAGAGGTTCTTAAAAAGCCTTTGTAAGTCCAATGTAGGGGGAGTCTTGGGATAGATTTTAAAAAGCCTGTTTTGAAGAAAATTCATAACTTGGGGGAGTTAGGTGTGGGATGCCTTGGGATATGATCCATGCATTGTTTGCATTACATATGCATTGGCAGTGTAAGTCCAAGATGGAGTCTTGGCAACGTAAGCCCAAATGGTTATTTAGCATTGTTATTGTTATTTGTTTTCCCTAACTTAAACGTATTGCCAAACATCAAAAAGGGGGAGATTGTTGAGGCAATCTATGGTCCGGAGTGACCATGTGTTTTGATGTTTGGGCAAAAGGTTTAAGTTATGTTTTCCCTTGTGTTCTAATATGTGTATGTGAGTGTACAGGATGTGCAGGTTACATATATGGACTTAGCTGAACGACTTCGGTACGGTGAAGGGTGGCATGGAGATATGCTGGAGGCTTGTGTGCATCCGAGGGACCATGGATAGCATGGATGATGAGCCAAGGGGCGCGGACTTCGAGGCATGCGTGAAGGATGACATAGAGACAAACTGGAGGCTTGTGTGCATCCGAGGGACGGGAGCCGAAGACGAAGAGGGCGCGAAGGTAACAGTCAAGGCTGCTGGTGAAGAGTCAACTGAGTCATGAAGGGACGAGAGCCGAGGGAAGAGGACTCCAAGGGCAAGCCGGGAAGTGGACTTCAAAGGGCACACATGAAGGGTGGCATGGAGACAAGTCAAGGGAAGACTTGTGTGCGCATCCGAGGGACAGTAGCAGGTGGAAGAGGACTTCAAGGGGCAAGCCAAGGGAGTGTACCTGAAGGCACGCGTGGAGGAGGGTTGTTGGAGTGAGGAAGAGTGTTCTTGTAAGCTGGGCAGTCGATTGGGAATATAACAGTCGACTGCCAGCGAGAACAGAAACTCACAGAATGTTTCCTGGACCAGTCGACTGCCCGGACCAGTCGACTGCCCTGGGAGCAGTTGCCTAATAGCGGCTGGTTAAGTGGCTGAAAATTCGAACGTTGGGGTTGCAACGGTCGATTTTCAATGGGACCAATCGATTGCCCTGGGAGCAGTCGACTAGTAGGGTACTTTCCAGTTTTGAGCTCTATTTAAAGAGGCTCAGGTTTGGCTGGAAATCCCTAACAAAACAAGCTTGGTTAAGGCTTATTAGTAGTCTTGAGAGCTCATAAGTGTACTTGGGATATGACGAGGTTTCTCCGCCCACAAGGAGCTACACGAGCTAGCCGGAGGGCATCCAGGGAGTGATCCGCCGAAGGATCGAGGGATCATCCACCTCACAGACTGTCGTGGAGTAGGAGTCTTCATCTCCGAACCACGTAAATAGGTTTGTTAGCATTGTTTAGTTTTATTTTAGTATATTCCGCTTGCGTAACTAACCTTGTAGGAAGAACAAACCAAGAAATTGCTATTCACTCCCCCCTCTAGCAAGGCGTAACAATCCAACACCCTTTCTGAGCGGCCTGCGCTTCTTCCACGTTGACATACTTAACAATCTTTCCTAGTAGGCTGTCGAAGTCCTTTGGTGGTTTTCTGATAAGCGAGCGAAAGAACTCTCCTTCCTGCAATCCTTGGGAGAAGGCACTGATTAGCATCTCGGGTGTGGCGGTTGGCACGTCCAACGCCACCCTATTAAATCTCTTGATATAGGCCCGAAGCGACTCCTTCGGGCCCTGCTTCAGGGTGAACAGGTTGATACTTGTCTTGTGGTGCCTCCGACTGCTAGCAAAGTGCTGGAGGAACGCCCTTTTAAGCTCCCCAAAGCTTGCAATCGATCCGCTGGGGAGTTGGTCGAGCCACCATTGAGCGGGTCCTGAGAGCGTCGTCAAGAACGCTATGCACTTCATGCCTTCAGGATACTGGTGTAGCAGGGTTGCACTCTCGAACTTCATAAGATGCTCTTCGGGGTCGGTGGCGCCCGCATACTCAGGTGTGGTGAAGAACCGGAGATGCCTGGGAACCGGATCCTCCAAGATCCAAGAGGAGAGGGGGCTACGCACCAGGGCAGTTGGTGATACGATAGCCGGGCCTTCCCTCTTTCGGGGCGGGGTCCGTGTGTCTGATTGGATGCAGACACCTCAGTATAGCCAAGAGACACGGGGTACATCATGAGTCGGGGGTTTGTTGGGCTATATCTGCCTTGTCATCTTTCAGGTTTTCTGGTTGTCCGATCCATGGGGTGCTGAGAGCTGAACTTCCTGACCTAGCTTGGGGTCGAGGAACTGAACTGGGTGGCCGAGTTGAGAGGCGCTCAGGATCAACCTGCCCAACCTTGACTAGCTCGGTCGATCAACGGTTCGGGAGGGTTCCTGGCTCGGGGCTTCTTTGGGTGAGGCTTTCGTTGGCCCTTCCACTGGGCCCTCTTGACGCCAGCCTGGGTGGCCGAGCTACCCGTAAGCTGGGCCGGGATCAATGAGGTTGGGTAACGTTGAACCTCGGGCGATCGGCTCAGTCCACGGAAGTTTCCCACCGGTCGCCAGGGTTAAATCAGGAAGTGTTCGTGACAGACGGTCTAAAAGCCCAGCATTCCAGGGTTCGCACCTCATTAGGAGAAAAAATTCCTGCAAAATACGCCGTAACTGAGGATCAAATCACAGATGTCTGGAATGACAACTAGTCGCTCTTTCACTACATCATAGTTACGGGGGCGAACTTTTATGATTCTTTATGGCCAAAAATTACAGAGACGATATATATCAAATGATTAACGAGGTTGGATAACGTCGAACCTCGGGCGATCGATCAAGTCCCATGAAAATTTCCCACTGACCGCCAGGGTAAATCTGAAAGTGTCGCTGCCGGCGATCTAGAAATTCAACGTCTCAGGGTTCACACCTTATTTAGAGAAAAAATTCCTATAAAATATATTATAATTGAGAATCAAATAATGAATACTTGAAATAATAATTAATCATTCATCTACTATAACGTAATCCGGGGGTCGATGACATAGCTCCCCCGGGCTACAGTAGGAGGACAAATGAAGCTAGAAAATTAATTCAAAGGCTAACAGTCAATACTAACATCAAAATAGTTAGAATAGATAAATAAATCAATCTATTATATATTTATATTTATTTATTAATAAACATGTCGAATATATCATCAAATTTGGAACCATACTCCCTATTTAAAATATGAGCAATGATAAAGAGAGTAAAAATAAAGAGTGAAAAGTATAGTGAATGACATGGCATGACGTGGCATGACGTAGCACTTTACATGTACACGTCCGATTATTGCTTAGACACCATCGGCGACCTTCGGCCGTCGTCCCGAATCAAATTATATCCTGAGGGACATGGTGAACCCGTCGGAGATCGCTGCATGCAAGGTGTCACGTCATTCACTATGCTTTTCACTCTCCCATTTTCACTCTCCCTATCATTTTTCTTAAAATATTTCCCTAATCAAATTTGGATCGATCGTCCCTATTTCAAAATAGAGCAATGATAGGGAGAATGAAAATGGAAGATTGAAAGCAAAGTGAATGACGTGACACTTTACATGCACACGTTTGAATATTTGATTATCGCTTGGACACCATCGGCGGCCGAAGCCGCCATCCCGAATCAAACTATATCCTGGGAGGGCACGGTGAGTCCGTCGGAGATCGCTGCATGCAATAAAGTACCACGTCATTCACTTTATCTTTCACTCTCCCATTTTCACACTCTCTATCATTTTTCTTTCAAAATATTTCCCATATTATTAGTTAGTTTACAATATGATTTTTGTACAAAATCAAAATTTCGAGCTGCAATGCGATCCTAAATTAGTCAGTCATTTTGCGATTTCAGATTTAACGTGAGCAATATCTTGCAGCCTCACATATTTTAAGAATTAATTAGTAATTTACAGTTTGTGACACAATTCGTTTTCACAAATTTAATGTTTTTTTTTTCGTTGAGAGTCCCTTTCAATAAAACATGATTAGGTTTCGATATATCACGCAACTAGATTTGACTTTGAAACAGTTGGAATGCTAAATTAGTTTTATATTTTAGATGGAATTGCAAACGAGAGAGGTGTGATTTAGCAAAAAACTAAATCTCGGGGAGCGATTTGATAAACACACACGGGCTTTAATAAATGAAACGAGGCCCTTTACTCACTAATAACTATTAAGCCTTTTGGAAAATTATCCGTATGGAAATATTCTTATGGGAAAATTATCCTAAATTCTCTGCATATAAATTCAACTTTCTCCTCAGTTTCTGCATTAGAAAAAATTTATTTCCACTCCCTACATGCAATGTTTCATATATTTCAACTACAGATTTACTAAATTACCCCTCAATTTTTTTAGGTACAAAAGTCTAAAATCAAGTATAATTCTTTCTAAATTCAGCATCATTTAATTAAAATTCAGTATATTTTATATCAAATTGAGTATGACATAATCAATTCATCCTAAGCTAATCAATCAGTACGAACTCCTAATCAATTGGTCCGGTGGAAAAAGAATTATGCTCAGTTTGATAGAACATATATTAAATTATAATTGAAATATACTCAATTTAAGAATAATTATACTTATTTTTGGACTTTTTATACATATAAAATGTGTGGTACTAATTAATTTGATAGAAAATATATTACATTTTAATTATATCATACTGAATTTAGGAGAAAATATACCTCATTTTGGACTTTTTGTATCTAAAAATAATAAGGGCAATTATGTATGAATTCCTAATTAATTGATCCGGTAGAAAAAGAATTGTGCTCAATTTGATAGAACATATACTAAATTCTAATTAAAATATACTAAATTTAGGAAGAATTATACTTCTTCTTGGACTTTTTATACGTATAAAAAATGTGATACTTAATCTGATAGATAATATACTAAATTTTAATTATATGATACTGAATTTAGGAGGAACTATACTTCATTTTGGACTTTTTATTCCTAAAAATAATAAGGGCAATTAGGTAAAGTAATATTTATTAGAGAGCTGAAGTAAATGAAATTTTATATGTAGGGAATGAAAATGAACTTTTCTGATATAAGAACTGAGGATAAAATTTAAAATTTAATTGAGTATTCAAAGACAATTTATCCTATTCTTATTTTCTTTTCATATTTGACAAAAACTTCAATAAAAAAATAATTTTGTTGAAATAGAAAAAGGTGAGATATCCCAATAATGCAGAGTCTCCCTCAATTAATATTTTAATTCATCAACAGCTTCCTCCATGTTTTTTTTAACCTTTGAGCATCTTAATTAAAGCATTCATACTTATTTTCTTCTTGATTATGCAATCGTACGCACGGTCGAGATAAATTAATCTCTCTATTTAGGTAATAACCACTGTTTAGGGTTCGTCACATTGCTCCCAGCGAAGTCAGAAAGATGCGATGAAGTAGTGGTATTAGTCTATTAGATATGTAGGCCCTACCCTGTCCGACCGGCCATTTTTCATTTACAGTTTAATTAATTTGACCGATCGATAGTGTTCTTAGATTTTATCTTATTCTAATTAATTAAATTGGATACATCATACATTGCACGGAGGAAGAACTATGCATGCATTCCCGTCCTGTTTCTCTTCATCATCCCAACTTATTTAAAATGCATGCATTCATGCTTGTAATTAATTAACTAGCCGCCATTTCTGAATCTGATATAGTTGTAACACGTCACTCATTCAGCAGCTTGTATGCTATCAAAGAGCATTCTTGAAAAATGAAAACATTGAATGAAGTTATATGAACTATACAAGTTTGCTCAACGTGTTTATAGATGGGGGAGCAGAGCTAGCTAGATTCCCTACTCAACAAGCAAATCTTTTGTCTAGTTGTGAAAACACCATTAGCTTTTGTCCATCTGAAAGTGAGCAGGATTTCTTCAATCTGCTGCTTAACTTGTTGCCGATACAAAGTGATGAAATTAATTGGGAAACAAAAAAATGAAAGCGTGCAAAGAGACAAGAATATGGAAAGAGAACTTTTCGTTGCAAGGATTCATATCACAGTGATGCCACCTCAAGTATTATTTGTTTGTAAGGTGGAGCCATGAATTATTGTCTATCCGGGCTAATGGCTAGGTTAAAACCGAGCTGATAGCGAAATTTGATTTGAGGATTATATTTAGGATTTTGATTAGGTGAAAAATTGAGTAAAATGATTAAATGTATATGTTCCGGAAGGAATCGACGTCGATGGTCAATCACCGAGGTTTAGCACACATGGATGCTAACAGGAGGGGAGGAACTCTGCGCCTTGCGAGATCAACACGAGCGTTAGGGGAACACGCCGGAGGTTGTCTCACGGAGCCCACTCCGACGCTCAAGTCAGTGCCTCGATGGAGAAGGGAGTAGTAAGCAGTAAAAATGAATGAGTAGCGAAGAGAATGTGTAACTCCTTACCGGAGGGGTTGATGTACCTTTTATACCTGCGGCGGCTGTCTCATGAGTCTCCCTGATCATTGCCCAGTCCCCCTGATTGTCGGTTACAGAATAACCTTTGCAACGGTCCACGCCGTCATTAAGTTCGGACCGTTGCGACAATTATGGGTTATGATGACTCCGCGATAAGGGGTGATGGTTATCCGTAGATCCGAAGAAAGGGGGACCGTTACTTGAGGCTGAATGCTCCTTTGGCTCCGCTACCCCGAGGTGGTCTCGTGGCCTTTTGGCCTGGGGAGTCCCGGGCGCTCGCCTTCCCGAGGTGATCTCGAGACCTGATTTTCCAAGGTGATCTCGGGCATGTATCCTCCTGGACCGATCCCAGACGTAGGCCTACCCGAGGTAGTCTCGGGGATCCACCTTCCCGAGGAGGCCTCGGGAGCCAAGGAAAGAGAGTCGTCCAGACTCCGTAGATCCTGCCACATAGCTTCTTCAGTTCACGTGTCATCCACGGGGTGTTCAACCCCATCACAAATCCCTCCTTTCAAGTCTAATCGAAGGAAGTGTGGCTGACTGATTACACTAGTAGCGAAGAAGCTATGTTATGGTGGTCCATATATATCCTTTACTGCTTCATTGGCGGCACGTTGAGTCCAAGGAATTGAAACATTCGCCCCTTGGCCTAAGATAGTCTTTTGAATTAGTCAAAAAGCCTCTGTCACTTTCGAGGCGAGGCATAGGTTAGCTGAGCCTGTCGTAAGGCGAAGAGATAAGAGAAGCGCTAGCGCGGAGCTAGGTTCGCCGAGCCAGTCGTAAGGCAAGTAGATAAATGAAGCGCTAGCGCGGAGCTAGGTTCGCCGAGTTTGTCGTAAGGTGAAGAGATAAGCGAAGCGCTAGCGCGGAGGTAGGTTCGTCGAGCCTGTTGTAAGGCGAGTGAGAATCACTAGCGCGAAGCTAGGTTCACCGAGCCCGTCGTAAGGCGAATAGATAAATGAAGCGCTAGCGCAGGGCTAGGTTCGCCGAGCTTGTCATAAGGCAGTGAGAATCGCTAGCCGAAGCTAGATTCGCCGAGCCTGTCATAAGGCGAATAGATAAATGAAGCGATAGCGCGGAGCTAGGTTCGCCGAGGTTGTCGTAAGGCGAATAGATAAGCGAAGTGCTAGTGCGGAACTAGGTTCGCTGAGCCTATTGTAAAGCGAAGAGATAAATGAAGCGCTAGCGCGGAGCTAGGTTCGCTGAGCTTGTCGTAAGGCAGTGAGAATCGCTAGCGCGGAGATAGGTTTGCCGAGCCTATCGTAAGGCGAAGAGATAAACGAAGCGCTAGCGCAGAGCTAGGTTCACCAAGCCTGTCGTAAGGTGAATAGATAAATGAAGTGTTAGCGCGGAGCTAGGTTTGCCGAGCCTGTCGTAAGGCAGTGAGAATCGCTAACGCGGAGCTAGGTTCGTCGAGCCTGTCGTAAGGCAGTGATAATCGCTAGCGTAGAGCTAGGTTCGCGAGCCTAACGTAAGGCGAAGAGATAAATGAAGCGCTAGCGCGGAACTAGGTTCGCCGAGCTTGTCGTAAGGCGAATAGATAAATTGAGCGCTAGTCGGAGCTAGGTTCGCCGAGCTTGTCGTAAGGCGAAGAGATAAATGAAGCGCTAGAGCGGAGCTAGTTCGCCTAGCCTGTCGTAAGGCAGTGAGAATCGCTAGCTCGGAGCTAGGTTCGCCGAGCCGTAAGGCGAAGAGATAAACGAAGCGCTAGCGCAAAGCTAGGTTCACCAAGTCTGTCGTAAGGCGAATAGATAAATGAAGGGCTAGCGCGCAGCTAGGTTCACCGAGCCTATCGTAAGGCGAAGAGATAAATGAAGCGCTAGCGCGGAGCTAGGTTCGCCGAGCCTATCGTAAGGCGAATAGATAAATGAAGCGCTAGCGCGGAGCTCGGTTCGCCGAGCCTGTCGTAAGGCGAGTAGATAAATGAAGTGTTAGCGCGGAGCTAGGTTCGCCGAGTCTGTCGTAAGACAGTGAGAATCGCTAGCGCGGAGCTAGGTTTGCCGAGCCTGTCGTAAGGTAGTGAGAATCGCTAGCGCGGAGCTAGGTTCACCGAGCCTGTCGTAAGGCAGTGAGAATCGCTAGCGTGGAGCTAGGTTCGCCGAACCTGTTGTAAGGCAGTGAGAATCGCTAGCGTGGAGCTAGCTTCGCTAAGCCTATCGTAAGGCGAAGAGATAAATGAAGCGCTAGCGTGATGCTAGGTTCGCCGAGCCTATCGTAAAGCGAATAGATAAATGAAGTGCTAGAGCGGAGCAAGGTTCGCCGAGCATGTCGTAAGGCGAATAGATAAATGAAGCGCTAGCACGGAACTAGGTTCGCCGAGCCTGTCATAAGGCGAGTAGATAAATGAAGTGCTAGCACAGAGCTAGGTTCGCCGAGCCTATCGTAAGGCGAGTGGATAAATGAAGCGCTAGCGCAGAGCTAGGTTCGCCAAGCCTGTCGTAAGGGGAATAGATAAATGAAGCGCTAGCGCGGAGCTAGGTTCGCCGAGCCTATTGTAAGCCGAACATTTAAATAAAGCACTAGCGCGAAGCTAGGTTCGTCGAGCCTGTCATAAGGCGAACAGATAAATGAAGCGCTAGCGCGGAGCTAGGTTCACCGAGCCTGTCGTAAGGCGAAGAGATAAATAATGGAGGAAGACAGTTCTAACCTTCATGAATGAGTTGATAAAACTCTAGGTCAGCCTCTGGAACCATCGTTGGGACACTCCTGATAAGGTGTTCGAAAGGCACCCGACACTTCACACCGTCCGTATACTGGTGCAGGAGTGCCCCGTTTTCGAACTTACAGACATGATCCTCCAGATCTGTCTTCTCGGCATAATCAACAATCCCAGGCCCGCGGAACTGCTTCGGCATGGGGTCTTCTACAATCTCCAATGAGAAAGGACTAGAGGGAGCCTTTAGGGAGGCCTTAAGTTCCTCCCTTATCCCTTGTCTTTCTTCGTGCCTCTGCACGCTGGAGGCTACCGAGTGGACCTTCTTGATATCTCTGGGAGAGTTTTTTCGGGGACCTGGGGCTGCTCGTCTCATTGTCCCATAGGTGTGACGGATCTCCGTGAGTGCGAGATGGAGACTCTAGGGATCTCCTCCTGCGTAGGAGCCTCTTGCTGGGAGGCAACTTGTTCGACTTGGTGCTGCTCAAGCGCTTCTTTGATGGCGTTGGCTACCAAGCGGTCGAGTTCCTCCATCGTTAGGACAACGGCTTGCACCTCCGGTCCTACCATCGGCGCTCCTTCTGGTGCTTTACTGGATTCCCACATACGACGCCAAATTTGTTCCGGAAGGAATCGACGTCGATGGTCAATCACCGAGGTTCAACCAACGTGGATGCTAACAGGAGGGGAGGAACTCTGTGCCCTGCGAGATCAACACGAGTGTTAGGGGAACACGCCGGAGGTTGTCCAGCGGAGCCCACTCCGACGCTCAAGTCAGTGCCTCGATGGAGAAGGGGAGTAGTAAGCAATAAAAATGAATGAGTAGCGAAGAGAATGTGTAACCCCCTTACCGGAGGGGTTGGTGTACCTTTTATACCTGCGGCGGCTGTCTCATGAGTCTCCCTGATCATTGCCCCATCCCATGATTGTCGATTACAGGATAACCTTTGCAACGATCCACGCCGTCATTAAGTTCGGACTATTGCGACAATTATGAGTTATGATGACTCGCAATAAGGGTTGATGGTTATCCGCAGATCAGAAGAAAGGAGGACCGTTACTTGAGGCAGAGTGCTCCTTGGGCTTCGCTACCCCGAGGTGGTCTCGAGGCCTTTTGGCCCGGGGGGTCTCGGGCGCTCGCCTTCCCGAGGTGATCTCGAGACCTGATCTCTCGAGGTGATCTCGGGCGTGTATCCTCCTAGAGCGATCCTAGACGTAGGTCTACCCGAGGTAATCTCGGGGATCCACTTTCCCGAGGAGGCCTCCAAACTTGATAGATCCTGTCACATAGCTTCTTCAATCCACTTGTCGTCCACGGGGTGTTCAACCCCATCGGTATATATGGAGAAATTCCTAAATATATGGATTTCTTTTCTAAATCTTAGAATGGACCCGGGCTAAAGCTAAAGTAGGCTAACACCAGTCTCCGCCCTTATTTGTAAGTTTAGTTGGTCTTTGAAATTTGCCAATGCAACCAACCTTTGATTTCAAACAAAATTACACATGATCAACTTCCTAACCTATTTATAATTCACTCAGAGTTTCTAGGGGGTCTTTCATTTATTTATGGGTAAATCATCCTAAACTTCCTAACATCAAACTCAATTTCATTCTCAATCCCTACGTCAGAAAAAATTTATTTTCACTCCTTGCATGTAAATTTTTGTTTATTTCAATTTCTTGTCAACTACCTAATACATATCGATCTACCTAATTGACCATATTTTTTATAGATACAAGAAATCCAAAAAGATTTATAATTCATCCAAAATTCAACACATTTAAACTAGAATCTAGTATATTTACTTTCAAATTAAGTATCATTTTTCCCGTTTGCCGTGAAGAAACAGAAGCGTTCATTATTCTTTATAGGCACTGATCCTGTTGACAAGCGAAGAGCGGTTCTCACCCGGCTGACTCGGTCTAACCAAGACGACCCGGTCTGACCAAGACGACCCGGTCTGCTGTAGCTCGGGGGGTCGGGGTCGGGCTTGAAGGGGGTTGAGGCTCAAGTCACTCGGCTCAGACCAAAATGTAGCTCACAAAGAGGTGGTGTGGTTGCAAAATGGTAGCAATCCCCTTTTTGGAGCACCAAGGGGGGTTTATATAGGGGAGGGGAAGCTCTCTGCCTTGTTAGAGTTGTCATATCTCATTAAGGAATGGTCAGTTGGCAGACTGAACCTGTGACAGCTTTATTGATCTTATGAGACTGCCACGGCCGCCTGACACCCTGTCTGAATTGCCTCTTCTGATTCTCATTAACATTCAGCGGCGCTGTCAGGTGATGATTGTGTCAGAGATTCGCTACATCATTACTGACAGAGGTGGGCTGCAACTATTCGGTCGGCTAGATATAACTTCCAGACTACGTCGGTCGGGTGAGCTGGGGTCCCAAGCCTACACTCATGGAGCGATCCAGGGCATGCGGCTAGAGATTCCTGACCGTGAGTGACTAACCTCGGGTGACCGACCCCGAGCGCCCGACCTCGGGTGACCGACCCCGAGCGCCCGACCTCGGGTGACCGACCCCGAGCGCCCGACCTCTGGTGACCGATCCCGAGCGTCCAACCTCGGGTGACCGACCCCGAGCGTCCGACCTCGGGTGACCGACCCCGAGCGCCCGACCTCGGGTGACCGACCTCGAGCGCCCGACCTCGGGTGACCGACCCCGCACGCCCGACCTCGGGTGACCGACCCCGAGCGTCCGACCTCGGGTGACCGACCCCGAGCGTCCGACCTCGGGTGACCGACCCCGAGCGTTCGACCTCGGGTGACCGACCCCGAGCGCCCGACCTCGGGTGACCGACCCCGAGCGCCCGACCTCGGATGACCGACCCCGATCGCCCGACCTCGGGTGACCGACCCCGATCGTCCGACCTCGGGTGACCAACCCCGAGAGCCCGACCTCGGGTGACCGACCCCGAGAGCCCGACCTCGGGTGACCGACCCTGAGCGTCCGACCTCGGGTGACCGACCCCGAGCGCCTGACCCCGGGTGTCCGACCCCGAGCGAATTTGATCCTGAGCCTGGGCCTTATCTACCCTAACCTTCACCCTACTGTCTGAGCCCTAAGTCCGGCCCGTGAAACCAAGGGCGACCTGGCTTAACTCTCCCTGATCCGGGTCATGCTAGATCGGCCCCGACCGGGCCCCCAATCCTTTCAAAAAACCGCTCGCCCGGATCATGTACAAATAAAAAAGGCTAAAAAAAATAATAATTCCTTTTAAATTCAGTATCATTTAACTAGAATTGAGCATATTTTCTATCTAATTGAGCACAACTTTTTTCCCCTGATCAATCGTCGATTGGCTTAGGTTGAATGGATTGGATGATTCTAGTTAAATAATGCTAAATTTATAATAAATTATACCTCATTTTGGACTTTCATGCCTAAAAAAATAAAGGTAACTAGATAAATCAAAGTGTATTAGGGAATTAAAGTAAAGAAAAATTTACATAGAGTGAAAATAAATTTTTTTTTACGCGAAAACTGATAAGAAAGTTAAGTTTGATATTAGGGATTTTAGCAGTTTATTTATTTAGAATAATTATGACCTCTCATATATACTTGGAAAATCTATGCAGTAATTTCGAGACAGTGTCTTCCATAAGAAGTTTTGCTTGCATGATTGTAGCTGTTGTAACTTATGCTGTTTTCTGTTCTAACTTGTGAAGCTGGAAAAACTGAGTCAGCACTTGAGAACGACACTAAAAGCTTTGTTCTGAGAAGGGGTAGAGGAGATTCTTGGAGTTGGCCATATCAACTCCATTGCTCAAAGTGTATTTAATTAATATGTAAAAAATGTGCCAACTCTAGTCTCTCTGACCCATAGCTTCAATATACCACACGATCAAACTTGATGCACTCGATCGGTATTCGGTAGATGGAACAAGTATATATAAGGCATACCCTATAACTATATTACACGTGCTACCTAAATTTAATTATCCCGGGATTCATCTTAATATAAATATATGGCACGTGTGACCTGTAATTTTGACTTCCATTTCCAAGCTCTAATAGTTGGTAAGGGTAGATCAGACTGTTGAGTTCCTGCGATATTACTAGTTAATTGTATGTGATTGATGAAACACTACTACGTACATTATATATATATTCAATTGACTATACAGTAATGGAAATCTCCCCTGCAGCAGCATCACTGACAAGTCCTATTTCACGTACGCAATAACGAATGAGAGTGACTAGTAACAGTTAAATCTAAAATCAAGGTGGGTGAAAGGTGACCATAGTTCCTTTGGCTTCATGCTCTATTGCGTGCATGGGGAAAATTTGTGACGTCGAGGAGCTTTAGTTGGTGCCCCAAAGGACTGCACATGCAAATTCTCTTGAAATAATTAGGATGAACGAGGGAGAATTTTCGCACATTGATTAACCTTATATGTAGAAATTATGATGCCAAGAAGAAAAAAATCCAAGTGTGATCTAGCTAGCTTGTGATCTAATTCACCATCGATCTTTTTCTAAAGTTTTATATTTTAGGGGCATGCTCCAGAGTCATTCGATTATTTTAATAGAGAAGAGCAACCAAACGATAGAGCCACTGTTTATATATGTTTATAAATAAGCAGCTCATCTTCTGGTAAGAAAGTGGAGTAACCAAGGATCAGTCATAGTCCTCGGCTAGCTACTCCCCCTACCTCCATCACCCAGCTTGATTCAATTCCTTGGATGGGGAGATCGCCCTGCTGCGATGAGAACGGCCTCAAGAAAGGACCATGGACGCCCGAGGAGGACCAGAAGCTGATCCAGTGCATTGAGAAGCATGGCCATGGCAGCTGGAGAGCCCTCCCTAAACTTGCCGGTGACAATTCATTTCGTATTTGATTACTTGATTTCAGCCTTGTTAATTATCGAGATATCGATGTTTGTTATACAGGATTGAATAGATGTGGAAAGAGCTGCAGGCTGAGATGGACCAACTACTTGAGGCCAGACATCAAGAGAGGCAAATTCTCCCCGGAGGAAGAGCAAACCATCCTCAACCTCCACTCCATCCTAGGCAACAAGTACTAACCTTTTAACTAACCCCATGTGTATTTGCATTTCATATTCAATTCGAATTGGATCCGTTCAGGTGGTCCGCCATTGCCACGCACCTCCCTGGACGTACCGATAATGAGATCAAGAACTTTTGGAACACCCACCTGAAGAAGAAGCTCATCCAAATGGGGTTCGATCCCATGACTCACCAGCCAAGGACTGACTTCTTCTCAACTCTGCCTCAGCTGATTGCCCTTGCCAATCTCAATGAATTGATCAATGGTCGGCCGTGGGACGACCACGCTGCACGCCTCCAAGCTGATGCAGATCAGGCTGCGAAGCTGCAGTGCTTCCAATACCTGTTGCAATCTGCAAGCTGCTCCATGAATACAAATAGTAGTTCCAATATTCCCAGTGGTCTCGGCACCACCGCAGCTGCTGACTTGGAGACCGTGAGCCTGCTTAGCTCTCAGATGACTTCGCCCATGCCGTCTTCTGGTCTTCCCAATATCAACAGCCACGAACAGGTTAACCTCTTTTCATCCGTCTTGTTTGAGCCACCTACAAGCCAGGAGAACATCGAGTGCTATTCCACGGCTGTGGGGTTTAGCCGGGGAGAAAACAGAACACAGTACGTTTCGCCTAACGCATCTCTTCCTCCTCTCGCTGATGCATCAGTTGCCCACCAGGAGAATGCTTGTAGCATTTCTAGCTCTAATGAGAATGAGACCCACTCCTTCTGGCCTGAACTTTTCGTCGATGAACAATTCATGGCTGAATTTGCTTGATGAGTAGTATCTAGTTTTCCTAGGAGGGTTTGGATGTTTGCATACAATTCATGCATTAAATGGCTGTGAAATCGGTTCTTGATACTTGTAAATGTACTTTTCACATATTCATACATATATGTGTATACTTATTCTGCAGCTTCTGCTCTTTTCTACGTACTTGGCTCTTATCTTTTCTACATTCTAATGATTGATTGATTATTTCTACAGGAAATAAAATATCATTTTCCTTGCATCAGCACCATTACATTATCATCATATAACTACTTCACAATTTTTTATTAGTATAGCAGTGTGCATTGAAGGTAATACGTAGACCAGAAACAGAAATAGCAATAAATGCTAGACTTTGAATCCACAAGGACATGACAGTGAATCCAGTGATGCAAATCTACCCGGCACTCATTTTGAAGGAGCTAGCCAGGAAGATCAGATTGTAGCTTGACTATACCATTGTTTTTTCAGACACTCATTTTCAGAAAATACAAAATCATCTTTCAACATGACGGAAGATCTGGCACATTAATCATACAAGAGTGAGTTTCAACTGCACGCACTAGAGAAGTAAGAAACCTATGTACTATCCTACTAGAGTTAGCAACGAGTTCTCGGAATGAAATGAAAAAGACTAGTCATTTTAAATTTCAGACAAAATCAGAAATTCAGGGAGAAGTAGATAACATGACATAAAAAAAAAATCTCAAGTCATAAAAATTATACATTGAAGTAGTCTAACAAATCATTCTCTCAGCTAGAGCAGACTGACATGCCAATCACCATTCAGAAACACAATACAGTACTAACACTTCAAAATTCAAAGATAAAGTTAATTAGCAGTTGGAACCAATTCAAAGATAAAGTAAATTTAGCAGTTGGAGCCTATATCTTTTCTTACAAGGAATAGACCGACAGACATGACCCATATTACTTGACTAAGTCCGCTTGCTTAGTTGGATAATAAGTTATTATATGAGACTTGATTGTGGTTTCTGAGAAAATCTTTCACAAAAATATGTGAACAAGAGTATTTTAAATAAAATAAGAAACATCACACTACCTGATCACTGACCATGGGTTGGAGATTAGAGTAAGTATCCCATGTCACTTGGTGTATAACAATTGGATGGCAGCAAACAAGGCAAAGTTGGTGGCTGAAAGAAGGAAAACCATGGCTAAGAGCTGAATAGCAGAGTCATCAAGGATGGATAATTCAGCTTTGGTTTATAAGCATTTTTTTCACAGAACAATGGGGATGAAAATCTAAAGTCTGGATAATTCAACTTTAATAGTTATAAACAAAAACTTCTATTAACTAGTTGCATTCCTGTGCATTGGTAAAAGAGAATTTAAACTGGAAAGATTATGTTTATTTCATAAACAGAGTAGATAAAGCTACATCATTATAGTAAAGTAAATTGAAGTAAAAACAAATTTCCTTGGCAGAGCAGGAAATTAAGCATTAAGTTCATACTAATGTGTATGTACTTTGAATGGCAGACAATATGCAATTAGAGTGGTTAATTTGTTCTTCCTGATGTTGCATGCAACAAGCCAACAAGTCAAGCACGCATACAATTCCAACCTACAACACTGTCATTGGGTTAGTTTTTACGGGTCAAGGTCCAGGCAGAAAATGGGAGGTTAGGTAGAGAATTGACCTGTGCAAGTCAATCTAATGATGGATATTAATTTAAAGAAGCATCCTTACGGATTCGTATTTTTCTACTATCAAACTAAGTTAAGAACGATCTTGTTATTTGCCTCGAAAGAAGGATAATTAAAAGAAATTATCTTTATCTTGTTTAGTTACTAGTCAATAAATACTTGTTAAATTTTTTATTTTTCGTTATTATCGATTTTCCAATGGGATATATGACTGCAAAATCGTTGGTATCTTCTCTGACATATAAAGGGCCCTGGTTCTATTAATTATGTTGGATACTGAAACATATTCAATACTGTCTTGTTTGACCTTAAGAGCCGTATTCTCAGATCTTTTGCTGGAGACAAAACAATGACATAGGAAATCAGAGCGAAATCAGAATGGATCCTCTTCATAATATTTTGAATAAACATGAGAAAAAATCATGTTTAATTGGATAGACCTGGGCTTCAGATATCACCTGAACAGATAAAGCAGGGAAATTATGGTAGGAAAAGCAACAATGACACATCCAGCAAAAGAACCACGGAACATACACGATGGAACAAAATCCATGGAAATAGCTTTTGGAAAAAGAGTAGCAGTCACCTCGGACTTACATCCAAAATGGGAAACCAAAGAAAAACAACATTTTGATCTTCCCTCTGTTTCTGTTGTGCTTCCTTGCTTCTCCCTCGGACAGAAAATTATGATTTGGCATTCTTCTATTTGTCTGTACTAATCAATCTCCCTCTCCTATTCTCGACATTAGAAGAATCAGAAAGTACGTAGCTCACGGTATTCTCCATCCGAGGCACTCAATACACGTCAAGGAATCGTCTATTCAAAAACATCACAATCCAAGTGCAGTGAAGTGCGCTATCGGTATGACACTTTATCCTACCATCAAGGCTGAAGGCACCATGATGGAACACATAGTGATAACAAAGCTTCCAGTGTTTCGGAAGGAAAAGGAAGCACGCCCGGCAAATGTGTCAAGAAAAGAAAATACCATAAATAGAAATAACTCAAAGGCAATAACAACGACTCCGTGGCCCAATGGATAAGGCGCTGGTCTACGGAACCAGAGATTCTGGGTTCGATCCCCAGCGGAGTCGCCAAATGTTTTTATTTTTTTTTTTAAGAGAAATGATTTGAATTGTAAAAATGAATGTTGACCGTTAATTAATGACATGTCGTATATCGATCATGCTTAAATTTTTTATTAAAATAATTATTTTATTATGTATATCATTATTATTATTTTTATTTGGAATCCTCTTTAGATTCACCACCTGGATTTTCTCATGCTCGCCGTCTGTCCCATATACGTGCCCCTACATCTTTGCACTCGCGCCACGTCACTGACATCATCCCGCACGCTGGCGGGTACGGCAACCTAAATCCTCAGTTCGGCGATCGCTCAAGATTTCCAGTAAGCGCACCCAAAATACTTAAGAAAAGAGGGATCTGGATGAAATGGATCAAGAACGGAGGCACCAAGGTGGCAAGCGTCCTCAAAGGAGAAGCGCAGCGTCTCGTCAAAAACTTCCCCGCTCTGAAGGGCCACCCCAAGCTCTCCGCCGCGGTGCCAGAGACGGCACCGACAACGACGACGAACATGGCGACGACGACAACGACGTAGTTCGAGATCTACAGGTGGGACCCCGACAACCCCACAGAAAGTCATTCCTCCAATCCTTCTTCGTCGATCTCCGAACTTGTGGCCCAATGTTTGTTAATTTTTTCAAGAAATAATCATAATAACAGGACGATTTAATGCTATTTTTGATTTGAAACAGGTGTTAGATGTGCTTCAAAAGATTAAATCGGAGCAGGACTCGACCCTGTGCTACAGGAGGTCCTGCAGAGAAGGAATCTGCGGCTCCTGATCCATGAATATCAATGACAATAACATTGTGCCTTGCCTGAAGCCAGTCGACGCCGACACCTCGAGGACCACCATGATCACTCCTCTTCCTCATATGTCCGTGATCAAGGATCTCGTTGTCGATCTCACCAATTTCTACCACGTACCAACACAAGTACGAATTAACAGATGATATGAGTGTGGTTCTGTTTTCTAACTTTTAATTGCGCTTTGATTTGGATGCGTACAGGCTAATTGAGCCGTGGCTGAAGCTGATAAAACCGCCGCCTTGATGCAGGACGATCAAGAGCTGCACAGCCACTTGCTAACATCCGAATTAATATTTTTTTTTATTTATCTTTTCTATGATAATTTTGAGATGGAATTATCATTCGATCCAGCGAAGGCAATTTCTATCGTGAGGGCTCTTCACCGGCTACACTAGTCTCGTCTCACTAATTATGATGTAAATAGACATAGGTTTTTTTTTTCCACACTTATAATTAATTAATTATCACAATCACATGACCAACGCCGACCGTTTTATTCGCGTAACCGAAATTTGGAAAAGACGGACGATGGGACTCAGCGAAGCGGTGGATGATCCGGATCCGGATCCGTTCATCACTGCACATGCGGACTCCGCTTCCCAGACGCGATGGCGATCTCGTCGTGGCATAGATCGCGGGTGGCGTAGAGGCGGTACGGACTGGCGTCGAGGGCGAGCCACTGCTCGACGGGGAAGACCTGCTGGCTGCATCCCATGTGGGGGCCGGTGGTGGTGACCTCGACGTGCTTGCAGTACCAGCCGTGGCCGCTGCCGGAGCCGTCGGAGGTGAGGTTCATCCAGCAGGGTGGCCAGGAGGAGAAGCAGGGGCCGCGGCCGCTGAAGACGTCGAGGTTGCCGGGCTCGAAGTAGTCGTGGCCGGGGCCCATAAGGCCGCCCCACGACTCCAGGTCTTCGATCAGCACGCCGTAACCGTCCGCGCCGGCGATCGCCAGGCTGATGACCGAGTCCGTGCCGCCCTTCCAGATCGACCCCGTCCGGACGTAGATAGTGTACACGCACTTGTAGTGGTCGTTGCCATCGCGCACGACCTGTCCGATCATTTGCCCCAGAGACAAAGTGAGTGGAACTTAATCAGATCTGGAAAAAGATGTATGATGGTGATAATGTGATGCAAGAGCACTTACTTTATGAAGGAAGGAAGGAGTGATGGAGGTGACAACGGTGATCAAACAGCAGAGGAAGAGAAGGATGACGAGGGTGGAACTGTGGATTCTGCTGCTGCTCGCCATGGTTGCCCCGTCTCTTCTTGTAGAGTGGGATTATTGAGGGGAGGCAATGCGAACTGTGACTTATCCCAGTTGGGAAGGCCCTTCGTTTATTTCTTTAATAGGGAAGGGGGCATTGAATGAATTTTTATTTAACCTCTTCAATTTTTAGTACTTTCCTATTATTATTATTATTATTATTAAATAACTAGAAAATGTATATGTAAAAAAAGAGGTAGGAGATAAATGACATTAATAACTATTTAAAAAAATTCAAAACGAAGTCCATTTTATTTTTCCACAGAATTCTTATTTTTTTATATACAAATTTATTAATTTTTGAATCATAATTAATTCTTAAGCAGTCTATTCTCTCCATTGTTATTTGAACGGTAAATTACATAAAACTCTCCAATTTTCATTTGATTTTTGTTTTTACTCCCCATTTGATAAATTCTTTGTATTTATTCTTTGATAGATTGAATATAAAAGAGTAAAAATTGAGTATACATTAGTGAAACATAAGTATAAAAGAGCAAAAAGTGAGTATAAAAAAATAAAAATTGAATACATAATTTGTTGATATGGTAGATGCAATCTTACATACTCAAATTTTTAACTTTTATACTTAACTTTCTTCAAATAATATTCACAGAACTGTTTTATCAATCCCATCAGGGACTGCATGCAAAGAAAATTTTGAATAAAAATTATATGTAAAATTGAGTTTGAAATTGGAGAGTTTAAGAAAATTTCCCCTTATTTGAAACCTGTCAATTTGAAATGTAGGGTGAAAATAATTATAGTAGTTGATTTAGAACATAAAATTTTATTCCGCTCTCACATTCTGCCTATTAAGCAGGATGGAACAACTGCAATGGGACTGATGTGGATACAATTCAGGTCGTTGACATTGTCATGTTCTTTAGTACGAGTCTGTATGCTCTAGGAAAGAATTACTACTTGTTTGGATCCCTAAGAACTTGCTTACTGAAGATGAATAGAGAGAAGTGTTAGAAACATATAACCCAAGTTTAACGAATTCACTCTTAACAAGTTTACTTTTAGTAGTAGAGCCAGCAATAGGTACACCTGAGTAAAGATCAAACTCTGCATTGCGATGCGGACTGCAATGAGCTGCATTGAGATGCAGGAAAGCAAACGGTTACATATCTAACAGCTATTACCTATCATCCTCTAATCATATTGCTGCCTCAGTTGCATCTCTGTCTCGCTCTTCCAAGTAGCGTGGCTTGATTGCCCCTTCATCCTCTTCATCTTCTCCTTGTCCTTGACAACTGATCCCTTCTTTTTGTCTGATTCATTTGTATGGTCGGCAGGAGCACGATCTCCGCACAGCGGACACACCATACCACGAGCGTGAGAGTATGTTTTAGGAACTCCACACTGTAAACATACCCTGAAAAAGAAAGAGCATAGTATTAGGCAGGTAGCAAAAGGACCTCTTTTAATAGTTCATCAAGCAAAATAAGATTCACAAATGAGCATGCACTATAAGATAGTTCGTTACACAAACTTCAGCTAATTCTGAATGTAAAAATCATGCAGTTGCGTCATACAGTTAACTTCATATCCAAAAAAAGTCATGAGCTAGATTCTCTACTTGCAATTGACTTGTAAAACGAAGTAGTACCTTAACAATTCTGCAGCATCTTTTGGATCAGGATTTGTTGCGGAAACTATTCTCTTGTTAGCAGGAACCATCCCAGGAGTTGATGAGGGAAAACTTCCTTCTATATCATTTCTTACTCGGTCACGAATCCCCACTAGCTGAGCTTTGGCCTCGACAACAGCACCTGGAATGTCAAATTTGGGTAAATGCAAATAGAGAAACAAGATGAGTTAAAGGTAAAAGAAAGTATAAATAATAATGGAGCATGAAAATGTACAATCGAATTGAAGTATCGAACACACATCAATAATACTATATTTCGTCTCCATGTCCAACACTCATCCTTGGTAAGAGATTTAATCTGATCCTTCAGGGGACTACAAAAGTACCTTTATTAGTTAAATCTGATTTCTCAAGTGACTAAAAGTAACTTTATTAAACTAAGTTTTTATACACAGGATTCATCTTTCAGATGCTGAACAATGCAAAATATAGAGAGTTGATAGCTTTTTTGGTAAGACTAATTATTTACAAACATTGTATGTAGAAGGCCAAATTGGGTACTTCAAACAGAATACTGACGCTTATATCAGCTCAGAGGTTTGCATCTTATTTCTCCATGTGTGCACTATCAGAATAGAAGAGTAAGAATTTTTGCATGGTACGGGCATAAATTGTTGGTGCTTCTGGAGAGGGCCACAGTGATGTTTCAACAAGACGAGCAATACATCCATAGATCAAGAATGTATGGAAGGGCAACTGTACAGAAGTCACTATTTAAATAGGTGACACTTGCTGGCTAAGGAATCTTTAAGGGCAAGACGAGACAAAAGCAATATATGTTACTGATATATAAAAAAGGAACGTAAATTCTGGTTTAGAATCACTGAAAAAGAATGTAACAAAGACGTATGCAAATGTATGGAAGTGTGAGTTTCAAAATTGTCCAAAAAACAAAGAGTGTTTACAGATAACACGAGCGCATTAAATTTATTATCACATTAATCATGGGAAGCTAAAAAACCTTCACAACAGTATTACGCTATGATGCTTTAATCATACACTTTACATTAAATCAAAATCCAGAAAACACTAACATCCATTAATAAGTCTTCTACCAGATAAAAATGATGGAATGGCAATAGTGTGCCGCAGGGAAACATAGATACAACAAACAAAATAAATAAATGCTAACAAGAGATAAAAACGGGCTAAAGTTTTGGCCCATCCCCATCTCACCATGTTTTGAGATTATATTTCTCATCGTATTCTAATCCTATTTGTATTGAGGTGAGGCAGGTCAAATGTCATTCCTACTCTAAGTCCAACATAGCTAACAAGATATAGACTGCATACATCTTTGTGGACTGAGTTTGTCCAACATACTTGAGCTATGTACTACACCAATAAGCCATATATCTCAATCATATAGGATTTTTGCTACATGGGCCTTCTTGTCAAATTAACAAGATTAATATTCATCCTCGCAAGGTTTTGACATTGATTTGGTTGATGGTTAGGGCCTAGTGAAACCTTCAAAAATTCCCATTTGGACATGGATCTGACATTGGAAGTTTTATATATGGGGATGGATCTGAAGTTCGAATTTTTATATTTGAGATACCTTGTAAGGGAAAAAAATATTGATTGAGCCATCTTGGTTGAGATGAGTTTTTTATGCCCATAAATAATTTCTGGGGAAAAAATAGGCTCAAAAATCAAAGACAATTAAAGTGTACACAAACTCTAGTCTAGAAAACTAGTAGGTTTGTCTAGATGAAATGTTTCAAATTAATTATTAATCAAGCCAAAATTTACTATGCTTAAATTAATTATTAATCTTAAAGGAAAATTTTACAAAACGGCGGTTAGACCTGCTATGTAATATAGCGCTTAATATTGGACAATGACTCAAGCACATGATGAGAGTTGCAGAGATGAAGATGTCAAGGTGAATGTATGGACGTGTGTACGTGTGGACATACAAGAGTGGTTAGAATAAGAAATAAGTACATTAGAAAAAAGTCGGAATTGCATGTATGAGGGAAAACTACGAGAGATAAGTTTAAAATGATATGGGAGAGACAAATTTAAGATAATATGGACATGTACTTAGACGACCAATAAATGCTCCGGTTAGGCGATGTGAAACTATGATAAATACGCACATCAAACGATGAAGACCAAAAAAAAGCTTGGTTAGCAATAATAAAATAAGATAAAATTTATTTAAATATAAATGATGATATAGTAGGGGATAGAGCCTAATGACATAGAAAGATTCATATAGTCGACCCCACCTAGTAGGATAAGACTTAGTTGTTGTTGTTGTTGTTGATAATAATGTAGGCAACAACATATCAAAGAGAGGTTAAAAAAAAAAGAAAATATGACAATAGCAGAAGAAGAAAAAACAACTAAAAAGATATAAAATACATGAAAATATAGAGATAAACAAGATGAAAAAAAAAAGAAATACAAGATGAAATTGTTTGACAAGATAAAGTGATTCAATAACAAAATAAAGGATGAAAAGAGGAAAATATGGGACGCAACAATGAAGAAAGAAGTGACATGAAAAGAAATGCAATCACAACAGAATGGAGAAAGAAGAGAACTAAAGAATTCATAATTATATAATTGAACATGACATATTTGTTATGGCATGCAAAAAAGGGTAAGTTTTAAAATCCAAATATTAATTCTACATAGTTGGGCTCGAACAAAATTATAATATGGCACAAAATTAAATTTGAATTGTCAACAAAGAATGCATTGAACCGTGTGAGAAACTTATTTTTTAAGGTATAACATGCCAATATAAATTTGTCTGAAGTATTCTTTGATATTCAGGGAATCCCATGTGAAATTGTCTCTTTAATATGAGGCTTTAGATTAAGGAGTGAGTCTTTGATAGCGAGTCAAAATGTTGTTACAAACTCTAATTCTATTATATTACAAATTATAATTTGAGGGGTCCCACATGTTCAATAGTTAATTGCAACATAACATGATTGATGTTTTCTTAAGTCAATCATGCAGTTTCTTACATGCTTGTGAAATTGGAAAAGATTTGATATTTCTTTTGAAGTTCTCCAATGAACATCTATTCCTTAGCCACTTCATAATTCATGCTTCCTAGATGGTCAGCTACATCAGAGGGTCTCCTTAAAGTTGCCACCCTCAATGGATGCGATCACTATAACTGCAGTCTCCTATTGGACTGGATACCAACTTGAGGATGCTCAAGAGGATAAGGAGGACCAAGATTGCGTGTCTTACTTAGGTGTCTTCACCAACCTTAAAATACCTTAGGAATTTAGATGGCTTTGAAATCATATGTACTTACTCAAATGATAGAAAGGATGTCTCAAACCTACTCTTGGTTAAATGCCTTAGATTTTGAAGCGGTTCACAAAATGCAAAAGAACAACTAAGAGGTTTAGGGGTTAGCATAGGTAAGCTTTCTAGCAAATGGCCCATATAGTATGATAACAAAGATTATTAGAAGATTAAAGATAGCGTTCCTCATTGATCATATAATCTATAGATGTTGGGGATAACATTAATTAATATAAGGTAGCCCATCAAGAAATATCATAAATGAAGACTCATTTAACTAAAAGGAAGTATAGACGCATTTCCTGCCCACAATTGAGCACGAGATCAACACAACGTTTGAAGATAGTTAAGATTATGATCTAGATCTATCACAAAAGCCACCAAGTAAGCTCACTTAGACTGATCACAATTGAGAAACATTTTGCAAAGCAGGATCGTATAGGTAACAACAATATAAAGCTAAATAACATGGGGCACTGAATCGACTATCTCCAAAGGAAAATAAGGCGAGTCAAGTATCTACTAAGAAAATAGATGATTAAAGAATTCTAACGTTCCGGGAATACCAACCAGCAGGCAGATCCTTTTTCTCTCTCCCTGACCTACTCCTAGCCTTACGATCGAGCACTCCAAGAGCCTCACGAGTCTCCTCGGGCGCAGCCGCACAATTATTAAGGAACTCTGGAGGTCCCGTGATCTCCAAAATTCCAAGAAAACACGAAAGGCAAGATTTTCACAACCTCGGATCAGCAACTAAAATGGAGAGCCAAAGTGTGACGACGACGACGAAGTGATACCTCGTTGAATGCATCTAGCGCAGAAGGGAGGAAGGAATTGGCAGGCGGATTGAGCGCTTCGTCGAGTGATCTCTTCTTCACCTTCCCCCGCTTGGAACGTTCCCTTAGGGTTTCTTCACGGCTGTCGCCCTCTCCTTCGTGGTCCTCTTCTCGCTCGACTCCGCCGTCTCCGAGCGAAGAAGAAGAAGAAGCAGGCGAGGTTGTTAGGTCGCCCTCTTGTTCATCCGAGGAGTAGCCCTGCAGCAGTGTCAGACTCATCGCCGTTGCCCTTGTCTTCTCGGATTTGCTTGTGCAGCAAGACGGCGTAGCTGGTTCCAAACCGTTTTATCCAAATTATCGTCCTGGGATTTCTACGACATGATGACTCAGCCCTGTTATGACGCAGGTGCATTTATTCAATGGAAATTTAAAAATTAAAATATTATTTAAAAATCATTAAATGATCATTAAAAAATGCATCTTTCGATCGATGCCCATGCCAATCATTTTAAATAAAAGGGCTGAAACCACGGAGAATAATGGGCCTCTGGCCCATTTACTTAAAACAAATTATAACGGTCCATTTATGAGTCACGCGCACTTTGGGATTTGACCAGACTTGCTAAAGATTTATTTATATTTATTCATGGCATATAAGATTAATTAAATAATTAAATTTGAATAACTCATTAAATCAAATAAATAAGTTTTAATATGATAAATAAATAAAGAAAATTTCAAAATAAATAAGTAAATTTGTAATATCAAACTCAATAAAAAAAAAAAAAATAAAAAAAAACAATAAACAAATCAATTTGAGAGTCAATAATATTTAAATGAAGCAAATTCAAGTTAAACTTGAACCAAGCTAGTATAAAAAAGAAATCAACTCAAATTTGAAACAATAATTGGATTTATTTTAGACTCGATTTAGTTTGACTTGATTAATTATTAAATAAGTTTGAATATCATAAAATTTAGCTCAGCTTGACTTATTTAGACACAATGACTCAATGATGGTAAAAAGTGAAGTCATTACCACGATGATCCCAAACATTCTCAAAAAAAATATATCACAAGATTTATTTAATTTTAATCAATCGGCCTCCCTAGACAGCGACTCGGGCTTGTTATATACTCAGTCATTCATGCAATGAAAACTTGCATATCAATAATTTGTTTTTGACTCGAAAGCTCCTTTGACACAAGTCCCCAGCCAAGTCTCAGCAATGTCTTAGTAGGTAATTAATTATTTTCTTTATTACTTTGTTATTATTAGGGAATGATCAAATAAGGATAAATATATTTTTATTTTATTTTTTTAATCAAACTGAATCGGATGAAAGCTCGCGAGCATTCACTGTTAGGCAACAACTACACGATCCATGTCCATCTCACTAACTTGGTTCATCCATTTTTTGCTATAAAAAAAATTTAACAATTTTGCAAAAGCAGACAGCAACATGATCTCCCTCTGTCTTCATCGCAAGCCAAGGAGTTGGAAGTCAGGATATTGATGATATCTTCTTCCCTCTTTTGTTTTCTCTGGTCAACCAAATCCTCTTGGAAAAGCTGAGGTCTTCCAGTAAAAAGCCTTGCTTCTAGTACTGACTTGCATCAGAGAAGTAATCAGCACTTCCAAACAGAACCACCTGCCATTTTTTTGGCCATGACTGCAGCAACAAGACGCACAGTCCTCCACGAGAGTGGCTACAGCCCTTGGCATGCATTATAGCACCCCAGCTAATCACATAATTACATAGCAGTTCCTATTCCTCCACAGCTGCAGCACAACGCAACAGGCGATCCTTGCTACATGCCAAGGCCCCCCTTCTGCCCTCCTGACAAAGAATATAGAAGTCAGGAACTAAGAAGAGCAGAGCCCATTGTCATTAACCGCTCTAGCTAGCCTGGGGACCCCTGAAGCAGCCAGCCCGGAGCTCCCCCATACTATGCACACCGTGCAACTGATCCATCGACGTGCATTAACTAACCGCCATGTGTGCCCATTAATTAAATGATGTAAAGCTCTCTTGCCTTTGTTTTCTAATTCTGCTGCTCCTATTTCAAGGGGACTTCTTTCTTGGATTTCGACTTTATGTGACCGTCGACTCCACTGTTCCAAAACCGGTATTCAATTCCTCCCTGTTTTCTATGGGCTAGCCTTGCATGTCGTTTGCTTTTCGGTTACTGTCCCGGTATCAGAGATTCCTGTTGCATTTTTGGGAATTATTTACTTAACTTAGACACCAATAATGTGCTCAACGCAGTGATCAGCCTCTTTCCACGCAGTAGAAGGTGGAGGAGAGCTCTGTAATTGGCACGAAGGCTGAGCAACGGCATGCGAGATGAAGTGGAATCCAACCATATAGATTCCTCGATCAAGGATATTCTATCACATAAACTAAAAAACAAGCAGGAGGCACTAATAATTCTGAGATTCCAAACTTCTTGTGATCCAACGTGGCCATGTTGTGATTCCTAAGAGCCATAGTTTAATCTAGCAGGTCATGCGTGCACTAGTTGAGGCTAGCACTGCTTTTGTCTCAGATATCAAGAGCGGTTCTTTCAAAACCATATATCTTTATCTTGCTCAACATTCAAGTCTCATTTTTTATGACCCATATTCATTTGGCCATCATTGTGGAACCTAGCTATACGCGCAGTTGCATCAATTCCATTTTCCTAACAGTTACGTTGTCCTTCATCAGGTTGATGTGACTTGGTAATGGGTGAAAGAGGATGGCGATGGGACTATTTTTTATCCCCTATACTACTCTACTTCTCTCCTTCACCTATCGACTTCAAATCATAAGATGCCATACCTTCTATGGCATCAGGCAACCATCACCAATAATTCAAGTTCCTCTCTTGGCCACTGTTTTAGCATCTGCTCGCCAAAAGCTCGCAGCCCGCTAAATTTGGCATGAGAAGGCAACTCTGACAGCTTCTTCTCTTAGAGATCTTTCTTACATCTTCTCTCGTCCAGCACAAGATTTCACTCCAGGGACACATGTGCATAAACATAGGTCAATTAAGTTGGTATGTGTTTGCTTTTCTGCTACTAATTGTTAAGCTTGAAGCTGATCCAGTGACAATGTGTTGTAGTTTACTCCTAAAAGAACAGTACATTATTGCTTAAATTAAGATGGAACTTATGAGGAAACGAATGTGGATCGAGAACGATGCAGGTAGAAATGTGTAGATCAACAGGATCATCATGCATGATTGGGAGCTATGACCTGAAGGAGACGCAGATGTGGAACTTCTCAATCATGGATGTGAGAAAGAAAGGAAAGCTGAAGGACCACCTGAAAATTACAGGAAGCACAAATTATTAGCTGCCACGCCTTTTTTAACCTTCCATGAATAATTCAGAATGTGGATCTCTGTTTCACTCATGTTCAGAATCCTTCCAACTCTAGTTCCATAGATTTAGATCACGAAAAAGAATATGTCAGCATCAGTAACCTTATAAGCAGCCAAGCTAGTGTAAATTCTGAAACATGTGATGATTGATGGCGTGTGACATGGAAGAATCAAGCACTTAGTTTGCAGTTTACATGCCTTGGTTCCTTGAGAACTTTAATAGCCTTATGACTTTAAAGTTCTCACGTCACCAATACGTATTTTGTTAATTTCTGCTGGGAACCATGTCCCAGTGATGTATATGGAGTATGGACTGATGCAAATTAATAAGGAAAAGAACTAATCCCAGCTGGTTGTTGATTGAGATAAGGTGAGCTTAACGAGAAATATGGAACACCATCCATCATGAAAAGTATATATATGTATATTCACATAAGAATTACAAAATCTACTTTGTTGGGACCATTAGCTGCATTGGTTTGAGGAAATTAAACCAAGTTGAATATGGCAGCAGAATCAAGTCTTGCCCTCATACATCATCACTTGCCAATTAGTTTGCTCGGTAATTAAAGATCTTTATTTACTCAAATTTTGACATGTGATTGTGAAAACACATCATCAATCAGGCCTCAAAGCTAGAAGAATATCCCACAGCCAGAATAATTAAGCATTTCTTTGCAGAGAAATCAATCGCTATTCCTTCTTTCTTGAATGCCCATTATTTACAAGGTTCTACCTCTTTAAGAAAAGTGCTCGGTTTCCCGAGTGATTACACAGACAGTAATTCAATCTCATAAGCTTTCGTCGGCGTCTTCTAATCCTATTTACAAAAACGAGCCTTCAGCGACGCACGCTTCCACTCGACGAGCCGCACCAAGAAGTCCTTAACCTGCACAAACACATCAAGCTTAGTGTCATAACAAGAAGATTGGGCACATCATTGTTGTTATCAAGTACTGGTCCCTTGAGTTGAAGTGGAGCATCATTATATATCAAAGAACGTAGGAGAGAGGAGCATCCATGAACACTTGCCTCAGATGGTTCTTGGAGGGAATAAGCGGCATCAGTCTCCTTGGGGAACTTTGAAACCAGGATTCCAAAACCTTGTCCTCTGTCCCTCAAAACCTATTGCAGAAAATAAGATCATGAGATGTTAATGTTTACACCACTAGCTATTTAACTCAGCATGCAAACCAGCACAACTTATTCGAATCTCGCCTTGAATGCATCTTCATCAGTGCGATCGTCGCCGATGTAAACCGGCAATACATTCTTGCAGTCGGCGTATCCTGTGAGGGAAAAGAAGATTGTTTGGATGTTAATAAGGGCAGAAAAAAAAATTGAGAATGAACCAAAATGATGGATGTGATGTGATGTTAACGCATGCTAGCTTGTGAGCATACCAAGTGATTCCAATAAGAACTCTAATGCCTTCCCCTTGTCCCACTTAATAGTGGGACGAATCTCTAACACCTACAGTTGAGGCCACCAATAAATCATGTCACAATCATATAATAGCTAGACGGTAACGTGCAATGCTCCCTTGGCCAGTGAAGGATCGATACACAGAACAATGTCGCACCTTTCTTCCTTGAGTGAGCCGCAGTTTGGGGTACTCCTTCAACACAGACCTCACTTGCTCGAATAATGCACTCCATCCCTGCCAAATAGATCGGGAGATTTTGAGAAAGCAACAATGATTTGTGTTCGTCCCGTTCTTGCATAAGGTAGGATGTCGACGTCAAATTTGATGCAAAAAATCCAACCTTTTCATCCACGCATCTGAAGTGGACAGATACGCAGAACTTGTTGTTCTCCACCCTGGCGCCGGCAGTGGACTTGGTTCTCACCAGCAATGCCCTGTAAACCTGAGGAAGCGCGCGGTGGCGTATTAGTCGACAGGAAGGGTAGATGCATGAGGAGAAGAGAGAAGAGAGACGAACCGCATCTATCATTGGGAGGAATTCACATGCTGGTTGAAAGAGGACGGGCTTGGTAGCCTGAACCACCCAAAATGAGTGTTATGAATGGAATGTGAGAGTTGGATGTGCAATTCACTTACCCTGGACTTGGTGTGGCTGGCTTCCGCGGGGCCTTTGATGTCCATGCCGTGGCTGCCAGCATAGTATAGTCCGCTAAGCTTCACGAAGTTAATCACCTGAACGGCGTTGTTGTAACGGAGTCAGTAAAGAAACAGTAGACAGATTGGCAATCGAAATGTACCTTGTCGAGGCGTCGCCCGCTAACGATGGCAGTGGGGAAGTACCTAGCAACGTTCTTGACTGCTTCTCTCATCTGACATCCGAAAATAAAGAGGAAAAAAAACAGAATCAATATCGAATCCTTGCGGAAGGATGAAGAGGAGGAGAAGGACGAAGAGCTGACCGCCGTCGACATGAAGGCGGAGTCAGGATCGTCGACGATGGGCGAGAGCGTCCCATCGTAATCCAAAAACATGACGATCCGCTTCCCTTTGGAGTCTCTCACGATCTGCTCGAACATGCTTAACGCCGAGGGATGCCGCATCTACCAAAACAGAGTCAGCGGCGAACAGGACGCAGGGATGTGATGAAGAGGAAGCCCGAAGGAGAACCTGACACCACTCACCACCCACTCCGACTGCTCGTCGTCGACGTCGGCTTCCTCGGGAGGCGCCAAGTCGACGGCCGCCTTGGCGTGAGTAGGGGAAGAGGCCTTCATGGACTCCATCCACGAGTTGATCACGCAATCGCCGAGCTCGATTTGTGAGAGGTACTTCACCCGGCTTCCGGCGCGGGGTGTCGGGTACGGGAACATGGGGGCGGCCGCCACGGCCTCCGCCGGCATGACATTCTGCTTCGTCATGGATCGACGAGACGGAGTCGCAGCGGTGATCGTGAAAGCCGAGGAAAGACGGAAGCTTCCGCTCTACGTTCGGATAAAAATCGGATTTTTGAGGGGTGCCAAGTTCGGGGTGGAGGTGACGGCGGTGGGAAGGCGAAGATTTATAGGAGGAGACGGAGGGTGGAGTCGAGGAGGAGGGCCCGGAGCCGAGCACGCTCGAGGGAAGGGGTCCGTCGTAGTAGACTCCCACTGCACGTGCGACATCGTTGGTCCCACACGGCGTGTACACGTGTTGACTTCCGGAAACCCCCTCCTCCCTTGCTCGAACCCGAACAGCTGATTCGGATGGTGATCAGTCGCTTACGTGTTATTTATATACATATTTTTTATTATTTACATTTTTTCTCGTTAGTATTTTTTTTGTCAAGTATTCATTATCGTACTCATTATCAATATCATTAGTACTAACGATGATCTATATTGCTTAACGACACTTGTTTATAAAATCAACGTGTTCTGATTTATGACATTAATGCTTTGTTTACTTGGGAGAGCGGAAAGTAAAACTAAGGAAAAATTTCCGCATTGGAAATTTTTTCATTGTTTACTTCATTAAAATTTAAAGAGGGAAGAGAAATATAATCCATCCGCGGATAGTTTTGGAGTCAAAATCGATCAACTTAAAATCGGACGGAAAGCAACGGATGGATAAAAAAATGGCGCATGTACCCCTTTTCATTTACAAAATTACATCATAAACCAAAAAAAAAATAACGCATGTACCCTTTTTAATTCATAAAATTACACCATATACCAAAAAAATGACGCATGTACCCTTTTGCATTAATAAAATTACACCGCATGTACCCACCTTCTTCAATCATGGTAAACAAGCATGCAAAGGAAAGGATTTCTTTTCCTTTCCATTCTCTTCCCATGCCCCTAAGTTTGTTTAATCCATCCATCATCCACTCTTTCAGGTAAACATAGCATAAGTGTTAGGATCGGTAGAAGTATCAAGGAGGATGATTAATTTTGATTTATTTATGGATGATTTATTATAGTGAAAGATTTGAGTAATGCTAACACCTAGATTTATTTAATATTCATCTCCTAGAGATGACTAATCCAATGATCCGCTCTTCTTCGCTCTCACATACACTATGAAAAATCTCTTTTTTAAGGTGGAAAAACCTCTCACAAGTTTAGAAGAAAAATACTCAAGAGAAAGTAAATACAAAAAAAAATCTTACAAGATTTACACAAATTATCTCTCTTTGTTTTTCTTGCTTTCTTAAACCTTGGAATCGCCTCTTGATCCTTGGAAATGTAGTAGCACTAAGCTCTAAGGCATTACTTGAAATGACGATGAAGAAGGTGAAGAGTGTCGAAGGAATGCCGGAGTGATCCCGCATCAAACCTGCGTGAAAACCCTATATACCTGCGACTTAGGATTTCCTAATTGATTACCCAATCGATTACCACGTCAGACTTAACGTTCAACGGCTATTTTTTTGAAGCTTAATCGATTAGCCAGATCTTAATCGATTGCTGAATTGATTCAGCATCTTTCTATGCTCTCGCGTAATACCGTCGTAATCGATTGTCTAATCGATTATGGTCTCACTTAATCGATTGCCCAATCAATTACTGCCCCCCTTAATCGATTACATAATCAATTAAGAGGAGACTAAATCAATTACCTAATCAATTCAGCATACTTTTGTTCTCGTAACACAACTCTCTTAATCGATTACCCAATCGATTCACTCCTTCCTTAATCGATCACTCAATCAATTCCTTCCTTAATCGATCACCGAATCAATTAAGAAGACTTCTATTCGCGGAAAACCAACGCCAATCGATTACTCAATCGATTGACCCCAAGCCTAACTTGTGTGTACAAGTCTAGGATTTTCTTGCCTAACCCCGGTCAACCGTGACCTATTAGGACTTCCTCACCAAGTGTCCGATCAAACCTTTGACCGACTTGGATTTTCCCTTGCCTAGTTCCTAACTAGAACTTAACCTAGTTCCCAACCAGGTTTCCCTAATCCTCGAGTTAGGTCTAGTCTCTCGGTAGACTTCCACCTTGCCAACGTGCAATATCCCCAATCCACATGGACTTCACCTAGTGCCACTAGGTGTGCCTAGTCCTACTAGAACTTTTTCTGTGACTGCGTGTGATCTCTCCGATCTACCTAGACTTCACCTATTCCCAATAGGTGTGCCTATTCCCACTAGGATTTTCCCTGTGCTAACATGCATCTCCCTGATCCACTTGGACCTCACCTAATCCACTAGGTGTGCCTATTCCCACTAGAATTTTTCTTGTGCCAGCGTGTGATCTTCCCAATCCATCTGGACTACACCTAGTCCCATCAGGACTTTTCCCGTGCTAGCTTGCAATTTCCCTGATCCACCTATACTTCACCTAGTCTCACTAGGTGTGTCTAGTCTCACTAGTACTTTTTCAGTCACGTCTCCAGCCAACCTTGACTCACTTGACTCACATGATATTCAAACATCATTATCATACATCGAAACTTAAGCTTACCAAACATAAACTCACCCAAGCCTAGTCAAACTAAATCAGCCATGACCTAACAAAGATTGTGCCGACAATCTCTCCCTTTTTGATTTTTGACAATATATTTGAGAAAGACTAATCTCTATCAGCCTTTCAATTTATCCCCCTTTGACACACATTAAAAACTCTTCCCGAGAGTCTATATGGTCAAAGACAAGCCCAATGAAAGTCTCATAGCTTTCATTAATGAACCCATGCTCAACCTTGAGCCTTCATCGTGATGAAGATTCCCAATCTTCATTCTTTCACATATTCCAAAAAGAAAAAATAAAAACACATATTTTTAAGGAAGACATTCTCCTCAAAACATGCTCTAAACATCTATTATTACACAATGATTTTTGAGTTCCTAAAACTTTAGAAAATCTCAACTTGAGGTTATGAGATTTTGAGATTTAAAACTTGAATCAAAACCTCTCCTTAACCCTATAGTTTTCACCAAATCATCTCCCTTTTTGATTCTGTAATGAAATTTACCCAAATATACTTATAAAAGTATTCCAAGGGGCTAGGGATTATTAAGTTACTCAAAATTGGGTTAAAGGACTGAAATCACACGGTTTCAATCATACAATCAATTGGTGTTGGGTTCTAATTGATTAAATTATGTCTTAATTGATCACCTGATCGATTACAGCTGTCCTTAATCGATCAACGGATCAATTACGTAAACCTCTATGCTCGCAGAAAAGGTTCACCAATCGATCGGTTACTGTCCTAATCGATCACCTGATCGATTGAGAGTTTCTGATTTCTGAAAATAAATTCAGACTGAATTTCAGAAACTCCTAAATAATTCTACAAAATTCGAAAACTCATAAAGTTTTGTGTAGACAGAATTTATAACATATACTATCAGGGAAAAATAGTTTTCTATGAAAATACAATCCATTTTCAAAAATTGACACAAAATTGGAAACTATTTGTTGGGACCTTGTCGTTTAACTAGAGGGGGTGAATAGCTATCTCTCGATTTTTCTTCCTACAAGTTGTTAGTCCGCAAGCGGAATATCAAAAACTAAACTTACAAATAAGAAAGACACACCGATATACGTGGTTCGGAGATGAAACTCCTACTCCACGGCTGTCCGTAAGGTGGACAATCCCGATCCTTCGGTGGATGATTCCCTGGAGCACCTCCGACTATCTCTTGTCGTTCCTTGTGGGTGGAGAAACCTCGCCACAAACCTTTGACACGACCTGAGCACTTGTAGGCTACTAACAAGCTCTTACCAAGCTTGTTTCACCAAAAAAAAAAGTAGCCAAACACGAGCTCCTTAAATAGAGCTTGATACTGTTTTGATCGTTACCAGTCGACTGCCCCTGGGACAGTCGACTGATCTTCGCGAATTCAAACGTCACAGCCTGACGATTCGCATTATGGTCGACACCGACTGCCACCTAAGGTTTTCTCTCCCGAGTACAATTCTCTCAGCACTCGAACCCTAGAATTTCCCTTCCCAAGTACATTTCTCTCAGCACTTGAAACCTCACGACTCAGTTGACTCTTCCTTCAACAGCCTCGACCTGTTGCCTTCAAGCCCTTTTCGACATTAGCTCTCGTCCCTCGAATGCATGCAAGCCCGCGACTTGTCTCCCATGCCTCCCTTCACGTATGCCTCGACGTCCGCTTCCCTCAGCTCATCGTCCCTATTTTTTCCACGATCCCTCGGATGCATACCAGCCCTCGGCTTGTCTCCCATGCCATCCTTCACCGACCCCGAAGACATCCAACTAAGTTTATGTGTATTCTGCAAACTTGCACACTCACATACACATATTACACCAACATAAAACCCTAACTTAATCATATTGACACACACATCAAAACTCATGATTTACTCAATCAAACTTGGGTCGATTGCCCCAACACCATTGAGATACTTCAATGTTTCACTCTATTTTGTATCATATCTATCAATGATGAGTGCTATCAAAAGATAGTCTTCGCCAAGGTTTTCCAAAATAGTTTTAAAATAGTTTTTCAAAAATGATTTCCAATCATGTTCATTGGGTTAAATGCACATAACTTATATATTAGCTTTCCCAATGATTGACGTTCACTTAAATTCATGTTTTGATGAACCTAAAACGCAATAAGATGCACATTAATTAACACCTTGAGTTTTATTCATCAACCTAATATCTCACTTGTTTCTAATGTATCTCAAAACACACACAAGTCAACTTATGATCTTGGTGAGATGTGTAAACTGGTTCTCCCTAAATTAGGATTTATGCATCTCTATCTAGACGATCATTCACCTAGGATGTCAAGTAATGTCAATGTCCTTAATTTTAATATAAATTAAACGATGCATGATAATGACTATGACATGCATCATATAAGGATTTTTAAAAGAAAACTTATTATAGCTAGATGATGCATGTATGATATGATATGTGATATTTTCATAATAAAATATGAATGATTAATTATGATGTCCTGACATGTGATAGGGTATATAAATTATGGCATAATAGCATAAAAGAAAATACCTAGATTTCCTAACTATCAATAACTTATCACTAAGTCATTGATAATCCTAGTTTTGCCCCTACTTTTTTAAGATAATACCAAAACTTCCCAACTTGGCATATCCTTGGATTCTAACCTAGTTGTGTCAACTTTATCAAGTCTAATCTTCAAAATCATAGTTTAGCACAATCTTACTCCTCAAGAGAAAACAATTAACTTCTTCATTTTTAAGGGTAATAGTTCCTTGAAAATGCCCTAAAGTGTCAACTTTATTAAGGTTGAGTTAACTACCCTTCTAATTTGAGTTGACACTCCCTATCTAGGCTGTGGCGAACACACTCTTAGGAGCCCAAAATCTATTGGTGTTCCTTGGGTGTTCTAGGTATTCATTAGGATAACTTTCCTTAATCCCTTCCTAATGACTTTTCTAGTCTTCTCCGAAGCCTTAGTCATGTTGGTCTTGTTTTGGTCAACTCTAGGGACAGCTTCCCTTGTGACCTTCACTTGACTCCTAGACCTAGATTTAGTTTCATACCTATATGGAACACTATGATATGATGATTCATTATCCTTGGCTTTAGGTTTGTACCCCAAATCTTCCTTGCCCCTAGAGGGTCCTTGATTACCTAAACATAGGTTTTAAATCTTTGATCCCTTAAATAGATTTTCTATTTTCTTAAGGGATTTTTCTAATTTCTCAAATTTTGACCTCAAAACTTGATTTTCAATCATTACTTCATCAAGGCTTGATTTTCTAGTATAGCCTTGGCAATTTTTCTTCATGGCTCTGTAGTTGTTAGGTCTATCATGGAATGTTTTAATTTGTTCCCTATCCTTAGATGTGGTAGTCCTAGCATGGAAGATTCTATAGTTCTCCTTAGTTTTTCATGCCTCTTATTTTCATGATAAATGTCATTAAAATGATAAAAATGATTTTTAGCATACATTTTATCATGATGAAAATAAGTATCATTGCCTAATGGTACCTTAGAGTTACTCTTGGAGGCTCTCCCTTGATTTGAGCTCCTCATCTTGGCTTTGGTCGAATTCTTTCCCTTTGGACATTGATTTCAATAATGTCCACTTTGATTGCATGGGAAGCATAAAATGTGCTTCTTATCCTTCCGTACCACGGGGCCGACCTCCTTTGGCTTCTCCTTGGTCTTGGGTGCCACTTGCACCTTCCATTTGACCAATTTGGGACACTTACTCTTGTAGTGTCCTTTTTCCCTACACTCAAATCAAATGACATGATTTTTATTTTGACAAAATAAAATTTCTATACCTTTACTGGTAGGGGTGGCACATGACTCTTCATTCGATCCGGAGATAGAAGCTTCTTCTTTTTCCGGAGTTAAAATTTTTTTCTCCCCCTCAATCCTAGAGGTAAAGGCTTCTTGAACTTCATCTTCAGATGTTGAGCCTTTCTCAACATCCAAATCTTTTTTTTCCTTCGATGAATCTCCCTTTTTGGATTTGTCTTGATTTGGTAAAGTGGATGGATCTTTATGAAGCTTTGCCAATTTGCACCAAAGTTTTTTGGCATATTGAAATTCTCCAATTTTGTCCAAAATGGTGCTTGGCAATAGATTTACCAACAATTTGGTCACCTTGTCATTTGCTTCGTATCTCTTGATTTGCTCCTTATTCCATTTGATTTGCTCCAATTTTCTCCTTACTAACGTTGAGCTGTAACGTTCGAATTCGGTTAGAACCAGTCGACTGGTGTTGGCACCAGTCGACTGGTAATGATTAGTTCAGCCACGAGCTCTTTTTAAGGGAGCTCGGTTTGACTGAATATGGTTGACGAAATTGGCTTTGGTTAAAGGCCAATTAGTAGTCTAAGTGCTCAGGTTAGTGTTGCGGGTTGTGGTGAGGTTTCTCCACCCATAAGGAGCTACATGAGCTAGCCAGAGGTCTTCCGGGGACTCATCCACCGACGGATCGGGATCGCCCACCTTACGGACAACCATGGAGTCAGAGTATCATCTCCGAACCACGTAAAGGTTTGGTGTTAGCATATGTATTATTATTTGTAGTTTATATTTCCGCTTGTGCACGCAAACATTTGTAGGAAGAAATCGACGCATTGGGGGCAACGGGCTACTGACCCCCCTTTAGCCTATTGGAAACCGGATGGCCAGAGAGGGGGGGTGAATATAGCCAATCACTTGGACTTAGACACAAATCAAATTTCTGCACTTAACTTTGTTAGTAGCACAGCGGAAGTATGAAAACAGAAAATGCAGAAACAGAAAATGAAGGGAAACAACTACAACTACCAAGATCGCTAACAAGGAGGGTTTACAAGGTTCGGGGATAACTTGCCCCTACTCCTTGGCGTGCCCTTAAGGTGGGCGATCCCTTGATCGTCGGCAGATCAAGCCCCGGTTAGCACCGGATAGAAGACAACCTCCTTCTCGGTGGAGAAACATCTCCACAACGTCTCAATCACAGATAAATGTTTAAGCTCAATGAAACAACAAGAAAGATCTTACTCAAGCACTCAGCAAAGACAAGAACACAGCAAGCTTTCCTGAGCTCCACCCAGCGGCGATCTCACGTAAGAAACCCTTCCTTGTGTCTTCCCGCTGTCGGACTCCAAGCTTCTTGTTCTCTCCTTCAAGCGCTCAAGTAATGGTTGGTTGCTTCAAGAATGCAATCGCTTGCTCAAGGTGATGACAACTTCAGGAACACAGCAAGCAAGTTGTGGAGAACACAAGGCGCGGCAAGAAACCAGTATTCGAACTCTGCTTCCACGAAGCCTTCTTCCACCCTTTTTGTTTCTCCACTCAGCATCAGGTGACAGTCTCCTGCAGCCTCCAGCTGCTTCCCTGCCAACGCCAGCTACCACTGAACCCTCCCTGGACTTCCTGAGCTCCCCTCAGCCAAGCTCCAGTCAGCAGCTCAGTCTGCAGCTCCAGCCGTTGCAGCCTGAAATGGAGAATGGACAAACTTGCTCCAAGGAAAGCCTCCATTGACTTCTCCTTGAGTGTTTGAATCCTCCTCTGTCACCTGCAGCTTAATCAGAGTGTTAGAGCAACATATCACACAGTAAATCAAGTATCAGATGTAAGCAGCAGAGAATCGGATATGGTCAGGCGCGATCAGAGCATCTGACAGTGCAATTTGAATTAAAGTGATCGGTCACCAGACCGATCAGAGAGCCTCCTGATCGGTCACCAGACGATCAGGCTGGGTCCAGACCGATCAGGCTCCGTCCTGATCGATCCCCAACGCTGAATCAGAAATCGCAATTTCTTTGAGATTCTCCTGGACCGATCACTAGACCGATCCCAGGTTGTGGATCGATCACCGGACCGATCCACCTCTAATTTAGGCGATTTCTGAGTTTCGCAGTCCAAACCTCCTAATCGATCACCGGACCGATCAGGTAACCTCCTGATCCGTCACCAGATCGATCAGCCTAGGTCCAGATCGATCAGGATCCGTCCTGGTCGATCATAGAGAGGAACCTACGATGCTGGATCGTTATCCTGAACGATCTGCACAGTGATCCTGATCGGTCATCAGACCGATCAGGAGAAGTTTAGCAAGAGAACTTAACCTTACTGTTTGCTCCCTGATCGGTCACCAGACCGATCAGGAGCCAGTCAGTGGGTGAAACGCATACTCCCTGATCGGTCACCAGACCGATCAGTCATCGCTGGATCGGTCACCAGACCGATCCGCGAAGGAGCACCGTGCCAACTCCCTGATCGGTTACCAGACCGATCCAGGGGCTCCAACCCAACCCTCCAAGCTAGGGTTTCATCCACCTTAGCCCTCCATGCTAAGGATTTTTCACCTAACCCTCCAAGTTGGGAATTTGCACCTAACCCTCCAAGTTAGGACTTTTCACCTAGCCCTCCAAGCTAGAACTTTTCACCCAACTCTTCCGGATTAGGACTTTCCTAAACCTAGCCCTCCAAGCTAGGACCTGACCCTCCAAGCCAGGACTTTTTCACCTAATTCTCCAAGATGGGAATTTGCACCTAACCCTCCAAGTTAGGACTTTTCACCTAGCCCTCCAAGCTAGGACTTTTCACCCACCTCTTCCGAATTAGGACTTTTCACACACCTAGCCCTCCAAGCTAGGATTTTCAACACCTAACCCTCCAGGTTAGGATTTTCCAACACCTAGCCCTCCAAGCTAGGATTTTCCATACCATGCCTGATCCCCGACCAGGACTTAATCATAATCAATAATCATCCACCTAAACTAAAATCGGTGTCAACACCAAAATAACAATCAGGGCCAGACTGCATCAATAATCTCCCCCTTTTTGTTGTTTGATAACCCGATTTTAAGTTTAGGGATTCTCAATCAAGTTTTTCAAATTTAGAATCATAGGGGAATCCAGATCCTCCCCCTACAATATGATCATCCTAAACTTAACCAACCAACACTCTCCCCCTTTGTCGAACACCGAAAAGAGGTCTAGAAAGGTTATTAAGTTTAAACTATACTCCCCCTCAACCCTAGGGGTATCCCAAAATAACAATTTGATTTTTGATAAGCATATGAATACATATGACAAAACGATATAGGCATGGCAAAACAAGCATATATATCATATGAGCATGGCATCATAAGCATGAAGATAGCTATGGATCAAATATGTAGATAGTACTCATAGCATCAACAATAGACAATTAAAGTAGGATAAAACATGCATCAAAGTCAGAAGAAATAAGTCATAAAACATCCAGAGAAATCACATGATGCAAGACAGATGCATCAAAGTCAAGGTACAAACAAACATGTCACTCATCATAAATATCATCAACCCTCTGCGAGATCATCATATGAGGAATCAGCAATGTAAATAACGTCCTCTGGTAAAGGAATGCTGGGGGACCCACCACCATGATACGCATGATGGTACCACGCATCCTGGAATGAGCTGATCTCGGAGACATCAGACGCTAAAACATCGAGACGACGATCGAAAAACCGATACTCTGAGCTGACCTCCTGTTACCAGAGCTCAGAGATATGCAACTCGTGCTCAATCAGCCGCTCTATCTCCGCAACCTGCCAGCATAGGTCAGGAGCCCACCCGTCGTAATCTGCAGTATCAGCTAGCGGCCCCTGGTCATGAGCTGCTCTCGGTAGTTCCCCCTCACGTCTGCGATTCTTCCACCTCAACCCCTGGGGCCCGAGGACAATGCCGGACTGAGCAAGCATGCGACGATCCAGACGGCAGTCCTGTCGAATCATGGGCACAGTGCGGCCCTGTGAAACGTCGATGCCAACCGACTCCAGCCAGGCAGTGATGATATGGCCGAATGGCATGTAGACTGACTGGGTGGATGACATGCAGTGGACGATGATGGAGAAATAGACGGAGGCCACTGGATCAAAATCTAACTGCTGATGCATCCCGTAGAGCATCAAGCAGTGGGACGGGCGAATCTCATCCAGATGTTTCGAAGTAGTAGGTAGAAGACAATTGGTGATGATCTTGAACAGAACATAGTCAACAGGGGAAAGGCGAAGAGCAGGAAATGTGGGAAAATCACTGATGCTCTCACCGGAACCCCTTGGCCTGGGATGGCCTAGAAAGTGCTCGTAGATGGAATCAGGGGTCACTCCATCGAAGGGAACCGGAAGGGGATTAGGATGAAAAGGGTAGAGAAAGAAATCATTTTCTGACTGACGATAGCCGAGAAAATCAGTAAAAATGAATCGATTAAAATCAAGGTCGACACTGGCGACACGAGTCCTCCACCCCGTTCCATCCCCACTCACCATGTTATTATAGAATTCAGAGACCAAGTCAAGATTGATCGACCTCTCAAGAAAAAGAATGGATTGAAGATTGTAATGTGTGATAATTCGTCGGATGGTCGGGCAATGTTCATAGATAAAGGATTGGTCTATAGTTCGACATGGTATTAATTTGAAATTGTGCCACTCAAAATTTAAGCAAGAGTGACACTCTGAAATCGAGTATGTAGAGGTGGTGGAGGCCTTGGAGAAGGTGTAGATATTGAAGGGCTTTTGCCCTTTGAGCTTTCCACCATAGGTTCCTTATCTTTAGAAGATTTTCTAAAGAGTGGAATAGACAAGTATGATCAAGGTTAGGTTAAACCCAATCAGAGAACGTGATCAAGACACAATGATTAAGAGAACACAATTGGACCAAGATTTGATCATAGAGTATTGAACATAAAGTGAAGCATTCGATCAAGAGGGTCACGGCCAGATCAAGGGGTCATGACACAAAACAAGAGATCACGGCACAAAACATGGTTAGCCTCACAACATAATCTATGAACTGATTTGAAAGAAAAACTGAGACAAACACTTACTTAGGTGCCATTTGTGAAGTTCTTGGAGGTTGGAAAAACAAGCTTGCGTAGGAGAAAACCCGGCGCAAGAGAGAGATCGTAAGCCCCTTCAGCGAGAAAACGTCGCAGGAAGCAGGAAGAAAACAGAGCCCGGAAGAACTCCTTAGGACTGCACGCGCGGAGACTCTTTCGAGGAAGAAGAAAGCACTGGGAGAGCTTTCGCACGACACAAAGATTGCATAGGTGGGAGGTTTTTCGGCGCTAGGGTTCGGCACTGAAAGGATTTTTCGCGAAGTTAATCGGTTGGTGGATCGGTCCACTAACCGCAATTTAATGCGATTGAACGAATCACCGTTCGATCTGATAGCGCCCAGACTGATCAGGATATAGCCTGATCGGACTACCTGGGCCTGATCGGTCGAGTGACCGATCAGGCGCATTCCTGATCGGTCGGCTGATCGATCAGGACACGAACAGTAGGGTTCGGAGAGAAACTTGTGAGCCCCCTGATCGGTCTATGGACCGATCACCAGAGGGTGCTAGATCGGTCCGGGGACCGATCCAGGCTGGCTCAGTAAGGTTGATCAGAATTTCGTGAAGTCACTGAAGCCCCTCTGATCGGTCTGTGGACCGATCATTGCAGAGTGAAGCCAGATCGGTCCGAGGACCGATCAGCCTTATGCCTGATCGGTCCGGTGACTGATCAGGGTTCCTAATACTCCCTGATACGATCTGAAACATTCAGTTTCAGATTTTCAGGATTTTCCAATCGAGATCTGATGAAGTTTATCGAACTTGGACATGATCTCATGACTAAAATTAATTCCTAAACAAGGATCAAAAGTCCTTATAGGTTCAACAATCACTTTGATCCATCCAAATGGAGTCAAACTCAATCAACAATCATTCAAGCAAATCCAATCAAGTTTTGTTCCAAATTCAAGTTTCCAATCAAGTTTCCTTGATTGGAATGTTCGAGTATGATCATGGAGTCATATACACATATGTTATGCAATGGTTTTCCCCATACTTGGTCACCGAAGTGATTATTATCTCGTCAACTTAATTTCTCAAGGGATGCATTGACATTTTGAGAAATTTAGTTGATCCTAACATCTCACCTCATATCTAGCAAACAAAAACGTTTTGTTAAACCTTATAGTTTGTGTGAGATGTCCCCAAAGTTACCCAATTGTTTCCCAACAATTTCGAAATAATCATGAAGGGTTTGGAAGCATTTTGAAATTCATGAAGCGCGACACATTCCCAACTCCCGTCTTAGGAAACTAAATTCATTTTCGGGGAGTGGTTTAGTGAAAATGTCAGCTAGGTTTGATTTGGACTCTACATGTGAGAGTACAATATCTCCCCTAGCTACATGATCCCTAATGAAGTGGTGACGCACCTCAATGTGTTTGGTCCTAGAATGATGGATTGGATTCTTGGTTAGGTTAATTGTGCTTATGTTATCACATAACACTTGCACACCCTTGTAACTCAAACCATAGTCCTCTAAAGTATGTATCATCCACAACAATTGTGATACGCTCTCTCCCATAGCAATATACTCTGCCTCGGTAGTGGAGAGAGCAACACAGTGTTGCTTCCGACTTGACTAACTTACTAAGGATGAACCTAAGAATTGGCAACCCCCACTTGTGCTTTTCCGGTCTAACTTACATCCAGCGTAGTCAGAATCCGTATAGCCAATTAAGTCAAATGATTCGGTACGGGGGTACCATAGACCGACTCCAATTGTGCCTTTGAGATACCTCAAAATTCGCTTAACAGCGATTAAGTGAGATACCTTGGCACATACTTGATACCTAGCGCTCATACCTATAGCAAATAGAATATCCGGTCGACTAGCTGTGAGGTATAGCAAACTACCTATCATGCTTCGATATTGAGTCAAATCAACGGGTTTACCACTCTCATCATTGTCTAATCTTGTGTTTGTAGTCATGGGAGTGGTTACCACTTTTGAATCACCCATGTTGAATTTTCGAAGCATTTCTTGTATATACTTTGATTGGTGCACATGGATACCATCGCAAGTTTGCTTGATTTCAAGTCCAAGGAAGAAAGTCAATTCTCCCACTAGACTCATTTCAAATTCACTCTCCATGTGTCCAATGAACTCATTCAAATAGCCCTTATTGTTTGAGCCACAAATTATGTCATCGACATATACTTGGGCTACAAAAATATTATCACCATCTCTGCGTAGAAATAGTGTAGGGTCTATTTGGCCTCTAACGAAGCTCTTCTCAATTAGGAACGTCGACAACCGCTCATACCAATCCCGGGGTGCTTGTTTAAGGCCATAAAGTGCCTTTTTGAGCTTGAACACATGGTTTGAAAATTCGGAACTCTCAAACCCCGGTGGTTGTTCGACGTAGACCTCTTCTCTAATTAAACCATTTAGAAAGACCGATTTGACATCTATTTGGTATAATTTGAAGCCACGATGTGCTACAAATGTAAGCATCAATCGAATGGACTCTAATCGTGCCACGGGAGCATAGGTCTCATCATAATCAAGGTCTTCAACTTGACTATAGCCCTTGGCTACTAAGCGTGCCTTGTTTCTGATGATCTCTCTCTTATGGTTCAATTTGTTCTTGAAGACCCATTTGGTTCCAATGATGGTGGTCTTCTTAGGTCTAGGGACTAAGTCACAAACTTTACTTCTTTCGAATTGACCTAATTCATCTTGCATTGCAATAATCCAATCGGGATCATTTAATGCTTCATCAATTTTTCTAGGTTCAATTTCGGAAATTAGGGCAACTTCATTAGCCTCATTTCGGAAGAATGATCTAGTTTTAACCCCATGATGGATGTCTCCAACAATATGGTCTTGGGGATGACTAGAGGCTAATCTTGTTTGCCTTGGTGTCCGTGGTGCCTCGTGAATGGGCTCACTAGACACAAGTTCAGCCTCAGGATCCGACTGATCTATGGATTGTCTAGGCTCACCGTCATCAGATTCATCACCATCAACAACATTTGGACTCTCATTCAAACTTAGTCTCCTAAGTTCGAATTGGACTTCATCTTCTAATTGACCATTGACTTTTGAAATTTCTTCAAATACAACATCAGAAGACTCTTCAACCATTCTAGACTTCTTGTTGTAGACTCGATAGGCTTTGCTAACGAGGGAGTACCCGACCAGTATCCCTTCATCAGCCTTCGCCGTGAACTTTCCAAGATGATCTTTGGTGTTTAGAATGAGCACCTTACAACCAAACACCCGAAGGTGTTTAACCGTAGGTGGTTTACTAAACCAAAGTTCATGGAGAGTCTTACCTAGAAATCTATGGATGAGGACTCGATTTTGCACATAGCAAGCTGTATTTACAGCTTCAGCCCATAAGTAGCTCGGGAGTGAGTACTCATTAAGCATGCTTCGTGCAGCCTCTTGTAGAACACGGTTCTTCCTTTCTACAACACCATTTTGTTGTGGTGTTCTAGGAGTAGAGAACTCATGTCTATAACCTCTATCTTGACAAAATTCTAAAAACCTTTGATTTTGAAATTCACCTCCATGATCACTTCTAATTGTCTTAATTGTTAATGATTTTTCATTTTCTACCCTCCTACAAAAAGAAATAAAAACATCTAAGGTTTGGTCCTTATATTTTAAAAAGTAAGTCCATGTATATCTAGTGAAATCATCAATGATCACAAAGCAATATCTACTTCCATTCAATGATATGATAGTACTACAATCAAACAAATCCATGTGAAGTAAATCTAATGTGTTAGAGGTTGCAAGGGTGCAAACTTAGTCCCATATTGAGAAACACATGGAAAGATCATAGGTTTATAAGGAATATGATATCTCTATTGGCATGAGGCCTTTTGGGAGAGCCCAAGAGCAAAATCATGAGGGCTTAGGCCCAAAGTGGACAATATCATACCATTGTGGAGATATCTAAATTCCTTTTGATCCTAACAAGTGGTATCAGAGCAAGGTTGCTCATCCAGATCTGACCATGTGCGTTAAGCCTTAAATAAAGGATATGTGGGCTCCCGTGTCTTAATCAAAGAGGACTAGTTCTAGTTGCGGCTAGGTGGTGAAGTCCTAGTAGGTCAGGTGGACCGAGGGGCAGAAAGTCCTGGTGGATCAGACATTAAGAATGGAAAGGGTTTCCGTTTGTGGTGGGGGCATATGGTCCTTTGTTTGAGGGGGGATTGTTAGAGGTTGCAAGGGTGCAAACTTAGTCCCATATTGAGAAACACATGGAAAGATCATAGGTTTATAAGGAATATGATATCTCTATTGGCATGAGGCCTTTTGGGAGAGCCTAAGAGCAAAATCATGAGGGCTTAAGCCCAAAGTGGACAATATCATACCATTGTGGAGATATCTAAATTCCTTTTGATCCTAACATAATGCAGTAGAAGTACTTACAGCGCTTTTACCTTTATGTGCAGATTTTGTTTGCTTACCCATTTGACATGCATCACAAAGTTTGTCTTTCTCATACTTGATGCTTGGTAAGCCACGAACCAATCCCTTGTTGGCCAACTTCCGGATGTTCTTCATGTTCACATGTGCTAGCCTCCGGTGCCAAAGGGTGGACTCTTCTTCTTTTGACATGAAACACTTAGCAGAAACATTAGTAGCACTTTTAAATGAAACTTGATAAATATTGTCTACTCTTGTTCCTACTAGTACCGGGTCCAAGGTGTCATGTTGTCTAACTAGACATTGACTTGGTTGAAAATCAATTGTGTAACCCGTGTCACACAATTGACTCATACTTAGGAGATTAAATTTCATCCCCTTGACTAGAAAGACATTTGAGATTCTAAGACATTCGGATATTTGAATGTCTCCTATTCCTATGACCTTAAGACTACCATTGTTACCAAATGATACATTACCTCTACTTTTCTTGTGAAGTGTGGTAAACAATAATCTATCCCCGGTCATGTGTTTGGAGCATCCACTATCAACGAACCAAGTTGATAGATGCTCCCCCTCAATCATAACCTACACAATTCGAAAAATAGAAGTTTTAGGTACCCAAACCTTGGGACCTAAAGCATCAACTAAACAAAACTTAGGCACTCATGCCTTGACCACTTTCTTTTGACCCTTGGGTGTCCTAGATTGTCTCATATCAGTCCTAGACATAAGAGACACAAATGAGGGTTCTTTAGGACGATAACCAATACCGGCCCTATTGTAGACTGCCCTTTGGGCATTCAAGATCATGTCTAGAGTTTTAGAGCTAGTGGAGAACTTCTCAAGAATATTCTTGAGTTTCTCAACTTCACTCTTCAAAGATTTGTTCTCTTCTTCTAGCAAGTCATCATGCAAATCATCTACTTCCTCAACCTTAGAGGATTTTAAGTTTTCAACTTCAAGTTTCAAAGACTTAATCTCATCCTCTAGCAATTCAACATGTAAATCATCAATGTTATCATCCCTAGATAATTTCAATTGATCAATTTCTAATTGCAATGCTTTAACCTTATTCTTTGACTTTTTCAACATACTAGTTAAGCATGCAATAGCTCTATAATACTTTTCAAGATCGGGAGAAGTTACCTCTTCATCATCCGAGGATGATGAAGCCGCGTTTGAGGAACTTGAAGATTCATCACTGCTTTCCTCTCCAAGTGCCATAAGTGCCACATGTCTTGTGCTCTTCTCCTCCTTCTCTTCATCGGATGAGCTAGAGGATGACTCATCCCAAGTGGCCTTCAAGGCCTTCTTCTTCTTCTTGGATTTTTCTTCTTTCTTTTTGGATTTCTCCTCCTTCTTCTTAAGCTTTGGACATTCGTTCTTGAAGTGCCCTTTCCTACCACACTCAAAGCAAGATGCATTAGTCTTATCAAGTTTAGATTCACTAGAGTTACCTCTACTCTTGAAGCGTCGACCCCTTCTCATCATCCTTCGTACAAAGTTTGCCATTTCGGAGGATGAGGAGCCGCTGCCATGGAATCGGACTCGGATTCGGAAGAGGATGAAGATGAAGAGACTTCCTTCTCCTTCTTCTTCTTGTTTGACCGGTCCCCTGCAACTAAACCAATCCCCTTCTCCTTGGGGCCTTTGTTAGCCATTTCATGCAATTCCATATCACAAAATAAATCATCTAACTTTACAATGGATAGATCCTTGGAGACTTTGTAGGCATCCACCATGGATGACCACAAAGCATTCCTTGGAAAGGCTTTCAAGACATACCTCACAAGGTCGCGATTCTTGACCTTTTCATCAATCGAATGAAGCCCATTGAGAACTTCCTTGAACCGGCTATGAAGCTCACTTACCGATTCATTCTCCTTCATGGAGAGATTTTGGAGTTGGTTGAGGAGCAAATCCCTCTTTGCGATTCTTGAGTCTCGGGTGCCCTCGTGAAGCTCAATGAGTTTGTTCCACAAGTCCTTTGCACTTGTGAAATGACCAACCTTGATGAGTTGGTCTTTGTTCATGCCACATTGTAGAGTGACAACCGCCTTCGCGTCAGCTTCACTCTTTCGAGTTTGTTCGACAGTCCATCTCCACGACTCAAGTTCTTTGCCTTCATCATCCTTAGGAGGGGTGAATCCCTCCTTCACCGCGAACCAAGTATTGATGTCTATCTTCAAATAATATTCCATCTTCGATCTCCAATATTGGAAATCAGCGCCATCAAAGAATGGAGGTCGGGTGGTGGAGAAGCCTTCTCTCAACGTCATCTTGTTGATAACTCTCGGATGTTAAGCCGTAAACAGAGCCCCAAGCTCTGATACCACTTGTTGGAAACTGGATGGCTAGAGAGGGGGGGTGAATATAGCCAATCACTTGGACTTAGACACAAATCAAATTTCTGCACTTAACTTTGTTAGTAGCGCAGCGGAAGTATGAAAACAGAAAATGCAGAAACAGAAAATGAAGGGAAACAACTACAACTACCAAGATCGCTAACAAGGAGGGTTTACAAGGTTCGGGGATAACTTGCCCCTACTCCTTGGCGTGCCCTTAAGGTGGGCGATCCCTTGATCGTCGGCAGATCAAGCCCCGGTTAGCACCGGATAGAAGACAACCTCCTTCTCGGTGGAGAAACATCTCCACAACGTCTCAATCACAGATAAATGTTTAAGCTCAATGAAACAACAAGAAAGATCTTACTCAAGCACTCAGCAAAGACAAGAACACAGCAAGCTTTCCTGAGCTCCACCCAGCGGCGATCTCACGTAAGAAACCCTTCCTTGTGTCTTCCCGCTGTCGGACTCCAAGCTTCTTGTTCTCTCCTTCAAGCGCTCAAGTAATGGTTGGTTGCTTCAAGAATGCAATCGCTTACTCAAGGTGATGACAACTTCAGGAACACAGCAAGCAAGTTGTGGAGAACACAAGGCGCGGCAAGAAACCAGTATTCGAACTCTGCTTCCACGAAGCCTTCTTCCACCCTTTTTGTTTCTCCACTCAGCATCAGGTGACATTGGAATTGAGTATCATGCATGAAAATATGATATTGGGGGTCATATTGTACGAAAATTAATTTTTGATGTATAGATGTCATATAAACCAATGCTAGGGATGCATTGTGATTTGGTATGGACAGATACATCAAGAGAAGGGCCAAAACTAGGACTTTAGGTCAAGGTTCAATTGAACCTTTCGGATAGTTTTGAGTTTTGTGTCAATCTTGAGATTGGTGGTAGATACATTTTTGAATGTATTTTCCCCAACTAGACATGGGTACCACAAATCTCTCCACAAAATTTGGGAATTTTTGGAGAATTATGAAATTATCAACGCATTTCTGAAATTGGGTTCAGAATGTTGAAAATGTTGAAATCAGGGTATCAGTCAACTGATTCAGGAGGCAGTCGACTGGAAACAATGTTGTCTAGAGAGACTAGCTACTGTATGATTTTTCGATAGGGATCAGTCGACTGGTAACTGTCTCAGTCGACTGATACATGCTGAAACTGTTTTCAGCTAGGTCGAAAAGTATCCTAATGATATTAAACTTGTGTATAATCATATGAGAGGTTATTACACAATATTTGTAATCATTAGAGGGTAAAGAAACCAATAATTGAGAGATTGTTGGAGTTCTTTTTGATGTGTGGCAAAGGGAGAGAAGTGTTAAGTTTAAGTGGGAAACCAAACACGCCTTTGCAAGAAATCCTAGGTCAAGGGGGAGCTTAGTGTTGGGACCGATGACACGGCTAGAGGGGGGGTGAATAGCTTGGTCACCTGAACTCACTTTCTTCCTACACTCGTTAGTACAAGCGAAACTTAACAATTAGAACAATGCTAATGCATTACCGTTTACGTGGTTTGGAGATTGCTTGCTCATACTCCACGGCGTATCCTTGAGGTGGACGAATCCTTGATCCTTCGGTGGATCACGCCTCGACAATCTCCGGCTAATGCTTTCTCCTTCTCGGTGGAGAACAACCTCCCACAAAGCTTCTTCCTCCTTACAAGATATGAGCTAGGGTTTTGGAGCAAGAGAGAACACTTGGAGCTTGAGCACTTGAACACTTGAGCAAAGATTTCACAATGAATTGCTAACCTATCTGAAGTCTCAAGCTCTTCTTTAAATAGAGGAGAGAGCTGTTAACCAAATAGCTCAGCCCCGACACCAGTCGACTGCCCCGAGGGCCAATCGACTGGTGTCCAACCAACGGCTAGTCTAACAGTTGGATTTCGAACAGACCAGTTGACTGGTACCCGGATCAGTCAACTGATCTTTCTGTGAGTTTCCTCTCAACGCTGCCAGTCGACTTGCCAATCGACTGCCCAGCTTACAAACTCACTCTCAGCATCTCCGGAGTCCATCCTTTGCGTATACCTTGAAGTCCACTTCCTCGGCTTGCCCCTTGAAGTTCTCTTTCTTCGGCTCTCGTCCCTCGGATGCACACACAAGCCCGTGACTTATCTCCATGTCATCCTTCGCGTATGCCTTTGAAGTCTAATTCCTCGGCTTGCCCTTTGAAGTCCTCTTCCTTCGGCTCTCGTCCCTCGGATGGTTCACTCCGTTATTCTTCATGTGTGGTTCACCAAGTCCTGCAATACTCAAACACACATATCAAATAAACATGAAATTCTAACTTAATCATATTAACACACACATCAAAATTCATGATCTACCCGATCAAACTTGGGTCGATTGCACCAACACTTAGGTGAAGGAGGAGCATTGTTACTTATTTATTGGTGAAGGGGGAACATTGGAGAGCTTCTTAAAAAGCCTTTATAAGTCCAAATCGGGGGAGCCTTGGAGAGGTTCTTAAAAAGCCCAGGTTGGTAAAAATCCCAACTCATTGGGGAGTTTAGGTGTGGGGATGTCTTGTGATAGGATCCATGCATGTTTGCATTGCATATGCGATGAGGTCGAGCATCCCAGGGTTTACACTTGGCATAGGGAAGCTACGTGTCAGTGTCCATTGAACTTGAAGGCTGAGGTCAAGCTCTCGAGACGACCTCTGGAGTACAGGCGCCTGGTGGCTGGCTGAACCTTAGGCTCCCGAGACCACCTCGGGAGGATAGACCCCCAAGGTCTGGCCGGGCCGTAACCTCCTGAAACCACCTCGGGAGGATAGACCCCCGAGACCACCTTGGGATGGCATGCGCCCAAGGTCAGGCCGGGTTGTAAGCTCCCGAGACCACATCGGGAGGATAGACCCCCGAGGCCCTCCCGGGAGGGGACACCCCGGGAACAACTTGGGAGAGTGAAGCCCAAAGGTCAATACACCAGATAGTTCGACTTCAAGTAATCGTTCCTCTTTCCAGATCTGAAAAGTCGTTGAATAATTATTATCCGCTACACACAACAATTAAGGTCTTAATAATCGCTATGACCATTACCTAAAAGTTATCATGTAACCGACGATTACGGAACATTGAGGAGAACATGGAGATACGTGTGGCCAAACCCTCAAGTATATAAAGGGCTACGACACGCAGGTAAAGGGGGTACACTCTCTGAATTCACAAATACTCTACTTCCTCGTTGTCCTCCTGTAAGTGACCCAGATTCTGACTTTAGCATTGGAGTGGGTGATAAGCACCATTTTATTGATTATTTTAATTGCTAAAATCCATGTTTGACCTATGTTTTTATTGCTTAATTGTGAAATTGCCCTAGGTTTTAGGATTTCCTCTTATTTTGGACTTAATTGCAAATTTACACATTTTTTGGATTATTTGGCCACTAATTTTCTGATATATTTTTGTAGGCATGAAAGGATCCTGGACCTATAGCATATTGGGTCAAACTTGAGTCGGAAGTGAACCGGATCGAATTATCAAGCTTACGATTAATCCGAGTCGTCCGATTCAAGAGCGGCTAGATCTGAGCCATCCGGGACAATCTGAAGCAATCCGAGCTAGGGTTAGGGTTGATCAAGCACTATGATCAAGATCTGAAGGTTTCATTCCAATCAGAGCTCAATCAACCGTTGGATCAAGCTTGGAGGGCTTTAGATCGTCCGTTCACAGATTAAGTTGATCTGGACCATCCGTTGCACATCTAGAGGATCCGAGCTACCACGAGGCAGATCCTGACCCCAGATCATCATCATCAAAATTTGGATTAAATCAGAGCAAGATCAGCCGTTGGATTTCCTCTGATCAATCTGGACCGTCCATTGCTAATTACTTAAGAAAAATTTCCCACCAGCTTCTCCTCGTCGCGTCTCCGCCGCTACAGTAGGTTTCTTCGTCTTCTTCAGTTCTTCAGTCGTTTTTCTTCAATTCAAGGGGCGCGACCCCTCGATTTCTCACCTAGATCGAGTGCTAGATCCTTGGGGAGCTGCTTCGGTGAATTTCCAGCTCCGAATTGGCCAAAACAGAGTTGTTGCGAGGTTTTCGCAGCTCTGCCTTCGATTGCTTCGATTGTGGTTTTGTTCAATCCTTCATCCACCCGAGCAGTTCAGAGGGGTTCCCTGGAGTGTTTGGTTCATCCCCACACCATCCGCGCGATTGGACAAGGCAAGATTGAAGAAATTGATTGGGAATTCAGTTGGCACAGACTGTGAGCTGGATTGCTTCACAGAGGTCATTCTTCCATTGATTTGCTAAGCTTGCGGGTCCGAGGCTCACTCTTGCTTGACGACCAAGAAGCATTCGAGCTAGGGAAGCATTGAGGAGTAGATTTCTTTAGCTAATTTCAGTTGTTTTAGCTGTAAATTTCGTTTCTGCCTCGTTTCTTACTGTTTCTGAATTTCAGATTGGTTAATTTCGTTTCCTACTTGTTTCTGTTTAATTAGGTTTATGTCCTTCAAGTTGAGTAGTTTAGGAAGCTTTTCTAGTGGATAATTGTTTTAAATTTCAGTTGTTTTTGGCTTAAATCCATGCGTATCAAGTTGACAGTTAGTATCAATCATGTTTCTGCAATTTCAGCTTTAGTTTCTGAATTTTACAGTTTCTTTCCAATCCGAATAGTATTTCGTTTATTCCCTGCATTTGAAGATCGCATCTAGTATGATGATACATTAAAGTTGAGTTTGTTTTCCATTCGGTTCTATTTCTGAACTTTTAGCTCAGCCCATGCGTATCAATTCTTCCAATCCCTTGTGTTTCAGTGGCTGTATATCATTTCATTTCTGCAACTCTTAATTTGCAGTTGCTGAATTGTGTACCAGTTTGACTTCATCTGAAGTCAGTTACTTGCATTGAGTTTGTATTAAGTTCAGAGGTCATTTATGCAATTAGGTTTACAGTCCTGCATGAGTCTTCATTCGAAATTTCAGCCCTGCATCATTCTGTTTTTGTGCAGTTTCTGAATCCACTTCTTCCATTCAATTGTTTCTGAATTGGGCATCCTCATTTCTGAAATCTTCAGTTAACATTTCAGAAATTGTGTCAAATTAGTTTAATTCTACTTCTGAACTAGTTTTGCAGTTGTTTCATCTCAAAGCAATTGAGATTGAGTTCTGAAACTGGGTTTCAAATTGTGCAGCAGTCCTTTCTTGCGTGCCAATTATAATCTCTGAACATTCATTTGTTTCTGAAGTTTGAACTTTAATTGTTTACCCCACATCCACTTGCTTCACACCAGCTGCCGGTTTGAATTTGCATCCAACTTGTAGTCGCATACCTGCAGTTTCTGCAGTTGTGGTTGTGCCAAGTTGCTGAAATTCTGCAATTGAATTTGAACTTACCATTCTATGCATTCGATAGCTTAAATTTGTTGTGCAGAGTTTTAGTTCATCATTGCTGAAGTTGTATTAATGGAATTTAGCTTTGCCGGATCTTATCTGAACTCAAATTGAACTTGCTTCATGTTTGCATTCCATTTCTGAATTCTGCAATTCCATCAGTAGGCAATTCTGCCTATGGTCCCTGAAGTTCTGCACAAGATTTCTGTGTTCTTGAAATTTATGTCTGCACTTGAATTGTTTCGATTAATCAGTGATTGTTCTCAAATTCTTTCAGACATGCATGCTAAATTCTGAATTGTCTGTGATGGTTCTTGGCACTTAGCATCAGTTTGTTTTGGCACATAAGAATTTCGGTTCATTGTATTTAGTTTGAGTTGAGATTGTTCAAAGGTTTGATTACTGAATTTTGTAGCTACCAATTGTTTTAAGTTTGATTGTCTCTGAAAATTCCAATCACTGTTCGTATTCATTTGCTTAGCATTTAGATGGCATTAATCTCAATTTTGTTTTAAAAATTTAGTCAAGGCCCTTTGATTGATTTGGTTCCCCTTTGATTGAATTATAACTTGTCGTTTCCTTCATTTTAACTGCTATTTCATTTTCAATTACAAACCAAAATCCAATTACTTGTTTGAAACCCAAAAACACAAACGACACATAAATACAAGCACGAATCAAATTATATCAACTAGCTCCGAGAAAAATACGACCTGTGGCCCCTTTGCTACATTTTCAGATTTTGATTGTAAAAAGGGTTTCCAGCATTCATATACATTTAAATTTGAGGCCCACATTCGTGACAGTCTATTTGGGCCTGTCAGTGAGCTTCGCCGGAAAACCTCCGGTGTGTTCCCATTAACGCTCGTGTTAATCTCGCAGGGCGTGATCTTCTTCTCCCCGTCATCGTCCTTGTGGGTTGCGCTCTGGTGACTCGCCGTTCGCGTCGATTCCTTTCCAGAACAATATGCATTGGCGGTATAAGTCCAAGGTGTAGCCTTGGCAACATAAGTCCAAAATGTTTATTAGTATTGTATTTGCTATTTGGTTTCCCTAACTTAAACGTATTGTCAAACATCAAAAAGGGAGAGATTGTTGGAGCAATCTATGGTCCAGAGTGACCATGTGTTTTGATATTTGGGCAAAGGGTTTAAGTTAGGTTCATCCTTGTATTTGATATGTGTATGCAAGTGTGCAGGTTTGCAGGATACACATAGGCTTAGCTGGACGGCTTTGGGTCTGGTGAAGGATGGCATTAGCAGACAAGTCATGGGCTTGTATGCATCTGAGGGACCGTAAACAAAGCAGGAACGATGAGTCAAGGGAAGTGTACTTCGAGGCATACGCAAAGGATGACATGAGGATGAGCCGCGGGCTCGTATGCATCCGAGGGACGAGAGCCAAAGTCGAAGAAAGCTTGTAGGCAACAGATCGAGACTGCTAGGTGAAGAGTCAGCTGAGTCGTGAGGGTCCGAGTGCTGAGAGAATTATACTCGAGAAGGGAAACCCTAGGTTTAGGGTTTGGGCAGTCGACTGAGGTTATAGCAGTCGACTGGTGTAAGACACAGAAAGATCAGTCGACTGATCCTCTGTGCAGTCGACTGGTGTCGGTTGAATTCGAACATTGAGCTGTAACGTTCGAATTCGGTTGAAACCAATTGACTGGTGTTGGCACCAGTTGACTGGTAACGGATAGTTCAGCCACGAGCTCTATTTAAGGGAGCTAAGTTTGGCTGGCTATGGTTGACGAAATTAACTTTGGTTAAAGGTCAATTAGTAGTCTAAGTGCTTAAGTGAATGTTGCGGGTTGTGGCGAGGTTTCTCCACCCACAAGGAGCTACATGAGCTAGCCAGAGGTCTTCGAGGACTAATCCACCGACGGATCGGGATTACCCACTTACGGACAGTCGTGGAGTAGGAGTATCATCTCCGAACCACGTAAGGATTGGTGTTAGTGTTTGTATTATTATTTGTAGTTTATATTTTCGGTTGTGCACGCTAACACTTGTAGGAAGAAATCGACGCATTAGGAGCAACGGGTTATTCACCCCCTCTAGACGGTGCACCGATCCCCAATAGTTAGGACCGGTAGGAGAGCTAGAGGTGGGGGGTAATTAGTTCCGATCTGCTTGCTGATGATTTGTTGCGGCGGAAGACATGAGCAATGCTAACACCTCGATTTAGTTGGTATCCACCTCCTTGAGGTGACTAATCCAAGGATATGCTCTTCCTCACTCTCACATACACTATGAAAAATCTCCTTCTTGAGGTGGAGAAACCTCTCATAAGATTACAAGAAGAAACACTCAAGAGAAAGCAAATATAAAGAAAATCTTATATGATTTACAGAAATTAGCTCTCTTTGCTTTTCTTGCTTTTTCAAGCTTGGAATCACCTCTTGATCCTTGAAAATGCAACAACACTAATCTCCAAGGCCTCACTTGAAATGGCGATGAAGAAGGTGAAGAGCGTCGAAGGAATGCCGGAGTGATTCCGCTTCAAACCTGCGTGAAAACCCTATATACCCGCTACTTAGGGTTCCCTAATCGATTACTCAATCGATTACCACGTCAGACTTACCTGTCCAACGGTTATTTTTTGAAGCTTAATCGATTAGCCAATTGATTAGATTGCTGAATCAATTCAACACCTTTCTGTGCTCTCGCGTAATACCACTGTAATCGATTGCCTAATTGATTATGGTCTCACTTAATCGATTGCCCAATTGATTACGGTCCCTCTTAATCGATTGCCTAATCGATTAAGAAAAGGTTGAATCAATTACCTAATCAATTCAGCCTTCTTCTATTCTCGCGACACAACTCTCTCAGTCGATTACCCAATCAATTCACTCCTTCCTTAATCGATCATTCAATCAATTAAGAAGATTGTTGTTCGCGAGAAACCAACGTCAACCAATTACTCAATCGATTGACCTCAACCCTATCTTGTGTGCACAAGTCTAGGGTTCTCTTGCCTAACCCCGGTCAACCGTGACCTGTTAGGACTTCCTCACTAAGTGTCCGATCAAACCTTTAACCGACTTGGATTTTTCCATGCCTAGTTCCCAACTAGAACTTATCCTAGTTCCCAATCAGGTTTGTCTAACTCTCGAATTAAGTCTAGTCTCTCGGTAGACTTAGACTTCCACCTTGCCAACGTGTGATCTCCCCGATCCACATGGACTTCACCTAGTCCCACTAGGACTTTTCCCGTGCCAGCATGCGATCTCCCCGATCCACCTGGACTTCACCTAGTCCCACTAGGTGTGCCTAGTCTTATTAGGACTTTTTCCATGTCAGCGTTCGATCTTCCCGATTCACCTGGACTTCACCTAGTCCCACTAGGATTTTTCTCACGCCAACGTGTGATCTCCCCGATCCACCTAGACTTCGCCTAGTCCCACTAGGTGTGCCTAGTTTCACCAGGACTTTTCCTGTGCCAGCGTGCGATTTCCCCGATCTACTTGGACTTCACATAGTCCCACTAGTTGTGCCTAGTCCCACTAGGACTTTTTCAATCAAGTCTTCAGTCAACCTTGACCCACTTGACTCACACGATATTCAAACATCATTATCAAACATCGAAACTTAAGCTTACCAAGCTTACCAAACATAAACTTACCCGAGCCTGGTCAAATTAGGTCAACCCTGACCTAATAAAGATTGCACCAACAATAAGTTATCATCCAAATATTTATAGTTCGATCTCTATTACGATATTTTTTAAAGATTTTTTTTCAAATGGGATGTGCAACCATTTACTGTTGCACTTCCGGACCGCCCGCTGTGATGTTTCTTGATTTACCATGACGTCCAGTGAGAAATTTTCGTGGGATTGAGTCGGTCGCGTCGGGATCAAACTGGTCCCCTCAGGTTCGACTATTATTTAATTCATAATTTTTAGCGGACCTGAGAATACTGATCGTTCCAGAAGAGAACGACGTAGATGACAGATCGCCTTGGTGTAGCCTTGAGTGATGATAAAGGAGGGTGTCCGCGCTTGCGAGATTAACGAGCATTAAAGGGATACACCGGAAGGAGTTTCGGCAGAGCCGTCTCTAATGCTCATGTCAGAAATTACTAGTAGATGGGAAGGGAGCAAGAAAAATCAATTCTTTAGAGTTTAAGAGAGAGACCCCCTTTACCTAGGTGCCAAAGCACCTTATATAATCATTGCCCCTTTTTTCGGATGCTCCCATGTTCCTGTAACTGCCTTCCCTATTCCCACACCTCCTGGTTTGTGGTTACCTCCTAGCTGTCGTTCACTGGGTGCTATTGATAATGGTTGTCGCGCACATTAAATCATGCGTTACGAGTTATAACTACTTGCCAATTTTCCTATTAAGAGAGGGGGAGCTTGAAACTGTCGTCACCTGTATTAACTGTATCATTATCATCGTTAACGGTAAACTTCTCCTCATCTGCCCTCTCTCTCTCCCAAGTTGTTCTCGAGCTCCGCCCTCCGAGTTGAGCTCGAGAACTTTCAGTACGCAAGTTGATCTCGGGCACTCCTCTCCCAAGTTGGTCTCGGGTGCTTTTCTCTAGAGTTGGTCTCGGGCACTCTTCCCCGAGCTAGTCTCCGGAATTTCTCTCTCGAGCTGGTCTTGGGGACTCTACCCCAAGCTGGTCTCGGACACTTCTCCCCCGAGTTGGCCTCGGGGACTCTCTTGAGCACTTCTCTTTCTCCTAGCCATGGTACACAACCTTCTCGTACCATGTGTTTATCTTGGGTTACTCATCCCGATCATGAGTCTCCCCTTTAAGTCTAATCAAAGGAAGTTTATCTGACTGATTGGACTTGTGGCGAGTCGAGAGAGAAGTGTAGATAGAATGTGCAGTTAACATTTCTCATTCCTTAATGACTTTATGGATCCTAGGAATCCAAACATTCGCACCAGGACTCAAAGTAATCGTTAGAATTGGTCCAAGAGTTTCACGATTTCTAATGCCCTACGATGATGGCTGTCAATCATTCATTAAGAGCGCATGAGGCGTATTAATGATGAAAAAATCATTTCTGCGAAAAATTGTCGCCACGTGACACGATCCCCTCGAAGCGCCCTTCCCTCGATGTGCTTAGTCGAGGTATACCAACTGATGACTATAATGAGTTGCACGCTTCGAGATCCATGGCTAACCATCATCCACGTGTCGAGCATCCGTCTTCTTGCATCGCCGCTGCCCCTATAAAAGGGGAAGCGAAGATGGTCATCCACCTTCTTGCACCGTCGACCATCGGAGCTCATTACCTCCACTTCATTTTGCTAAAGTCTCTTTCAATGTAAGTTTTATTAAGTCATCCTCCTCCTCTTCTTCCTCTTTAATCGTCCACACTGTTAGTGTAGGAAGCACCATATCGAACCTTGTTTTGATATTGGCAAAGGATTCAAAGTTAAGTACTATTTGTGATCTAATGTGTTCACTGAGTGTGCAGAAAGAAGTCCTGGCGAAGGACTGCTAGGCACCTAGCGAAGGGTTGCTAGGAGTTGAAGACCTGGTGAAGGACTGCTAGGCACCTAGCGAAGGACTGCTAGGAGTTGAAGACCTGGCGAAGGACTGCTAGGTTCCTGGCGAAGGGCTGCTGGGAATCTAAGACCTGGCGAAGGGCTGCTAGGCACCTGGCGAAGAACTGCTTGGTACCGAAGACCTGGCGAAGGACTGCTGGGCAAAAGTCCAATCGGAGGAGCCGGTTGGCAAAAGGTAAACTCTCCCGAGAGGAGTAGGTGAGGATGCGTTCCCCGTCGAGGGAACAGTAGGCGTCGGTTCGACCTAGGGTTCCATTTGGGAGACCCAAAGTCAGAACCAAGATAGCTACGACTATAAAAAATTATATAATACTCTTGCTTTGCTATTTTTGGAACTAACCTTGAAGGCAGGACCGAAGGAATGCATTTCTGTAGCTCAGAACGCCTCAAAGGAGAGGGGTAGTGATAAGCGTCATTTAGTTGATCATTTCATATGCTTAAATCCGTATTTGACCCATATTTTACTTGTATAATTGTGGATTTACCCTAGGTTCTAGGATTTATATTCTTTTTGGACTTTATTGCAAATTTTGATATTTTCGAGTTGTTTTGTCACTAAATTTTTGATCTACTTTTGTAGGCTTCAAATGATCAGGGACCTAGGTAATGATGGGTCAAGGTTGAGTTAAAAGTGGATCAGATCAAAGGAATCAAGCGTCAACTCATTTGGACCGTCCGATGCAAAGATGGTTAGATCTAGACCATTTGAGAACTTCTGATCAATCCGAGTTGGGTTTAAGGTTAATCTAGCGATTAGATCAAGATCTGAAGGTTTCAGCTCAATCGGAGATCATTTGACCGTTGGATCACGATCAGAGGGATCTAGACCATTAATTCAAAGATCAGCGTGATCTGAACCATCCGCTGCAAATCTGGAAGATCCGAACTACCACGAGGATAATCCTGACCTCTGATCAAGATCTGGAAAATTTGAATCAAATCGGACGAGGATCCACCGTTGGATGAAGCGGAATGAATCTCAGCCGTCCACTGCCTTAACTACTTAAACAGACTCCCTGTTCAGATCTCGGGGTTGCGACTTCACATTTCGAGCTCAGTTTCTTCAGTTTCTTCCTCAGTTTTCTTCCAGATTTCTTTAGCAGAGGGCGTGACCAGTTCGAATCATTCTTGGATCGAGATCAGATCGTCGGAATGCTGCTGTTGTGAAGATTTCAGCTTCAATTTGCTCAAAAACAGAGATGAATGAGGGTTTCTTCAGATCTGTTCATTTGGTCGAATTGATTTCGTTTGGTACCACTTCCCATCCATCTGAGCTAGTTGAGGGGTTCTCGGCTTGCCTCTGATCATATTCAAATCATCATCATCAATCTACAAAGCGAGATCGAAGAGATCGAGTGGTTTTTCCAAACTTGAGCAGATTTGCGGCAGATTCGATACATCGACAGATTTTTCCGATGATTGCGAGTTGAAGGGGTTCTTGACTTGCTCTTGCGTGACGAACAAGGTGGTCTTGATACAAGTGAAGGATCGAGGATTAGTTTTCAAGTTGAATTTCTGTTTTTAGGTTGTAATTTCGAATTCTGCCCTGTTCATTTCTGTTTCTGCATTTCAGATTTCTTAAGTTCGATCTCAGCTTAGTTGCTGCTTTAATTAGTTCCAGTTATGCCAGTTAATGAGATAGAATGTTTTTTAGTGAATTCTCAGATTTAAATTCAGTTCGTTTCATGTTTTCTTGCTTTCGTACCAATTTGCGTAGCTGCGTATCAATTTTAAACTCTGCATTTTCAGTTCTTTCATCAGCTGTAGTTTCTGAATTTTGTGTCAATTCTATTGAATCGTTTCTTGCAATAGTTAGCTTTCCGAATCTGCATTTAGATAGCTAAATAGTTTGTGCTACGAATGATTGCAATAGATCAGTTTATTCCGCATCAATTCATTTCTGAATTACTATCCAATCTGAATCTTTGTTTTCTGCTCCAACTGTTCCGTATCAGCCCTTGTTTTGAATTCTGCATTTTGTCTCAGCAAGTTCAGTTCATTTCTGAATTCCTGTAGTAACTTGTTCTATTTTCATAATCCTTTGTATCAACTTTTGCATTTGATGTCAGCTTGCAGATCCATTTATTTCAGCATGTTCAGCTTGGTATATCTGGAATTGTGCTCATAACCCATTAGCTTCTCTTAAGCGTTCCTGAGTTTTGATTAGTGTCTAAAGTTTAGTTTGCAGTTGTTAACTTCAGCACTTACTTTGGTACCGTATTACTGCGTTCGATTTCTCAGATTCTTCATCTTGATATCTGCTTTAAATTCTACACTGAATATTTGTTCGAAATCTGAAATTTTGTTTCCAAGTCAATTGTTTGCATTTACTTGCTTCAGAAACCTGCATTTGTTTTGTTACTTCACATCAGCTGTTCAATTTAGCATCTTTACATCAGTTTGTAATCCTTGCATTTAGTTTCAGTTTCCGGCACAAGAGTTTCTTCTTCTTGGAATCAAGTTTGTTTGAACTTAGGCATTTCAATTCTGCCATCATGCCATTTCTGCACTTCTTCATTCAATTCTTTACATTCAACACAGCTCATAGTTTACACTTACATTTGAGTTCAGTTTGATTTCCAAATTTTGCTAAGTTGAGTTGTTGAGTTAAGTTTCCATTAGTTGAGTACCGTAGTTAATACTATTTTGTTCAAGCTCACTTAGTTAAATTTCCCTTCTTTTCTTCGAACCTTTATTTCTGAATTGAAACAAAACCCATGTTCTATTTGAAACCCAAAAACATTGACGACACATAAACTCGAGCACGAATCACACAACTTGAACTAGCCCTTGGAAAAATACGACATGTGGCCCCTTTACTACGTTTTTCTTCTTTGATTGCAAAAAGGGTTTCCAGCACATTTATAAATTTCTAAATTCTGATGGATCCACATTCGTGACAAATTTAATTAGCTAAATTGGGTCCATCAGGTAGCAGCTGGGCAGGGTGCCCTGGAGGTCCCGGGCGCCCCCAAGGTCAAGGCAAAACAATGTTAAGCAAGAATCGCTTCGAGGGCTTACTGGGTCAGGCGCCCTGATGGTCCCGGGCGCCCTAATGGTCCCGGGCGCCCCCAGTGTCTCGGGCGCCCTGGGTTCAAGCCAACCAGCCAGCGAAGCAAACTCATCCGCGAAGCCAAGCAGAACAAGTCAACCGGGGCGCCCACCAGTGTCCCGGGTGCCCCCGTCAGCTCCGAGCCCGATTCTGGAGGGATAAGCACTGACCGAGCTTCGGATGAGAGTTCTCGGATCCGAAGGCACGTGTCAGGCGCCCCCAGCGTCCCGGGCGCCCCCAGCGTCCCGGGCGCCCCCAGCGTCCCGGGCGCCCCCAGGAGTGCTATAAAAGGGGCTCGACCCCTAAGGCTTCACAACACACTTTTCCAACGCCCCAACACTCTTCGCTCAAGCGCTCTGCTCCGGAAATTTCTAATCTCGAGGTTCTAGCGCTGACGACAACCCTCCGCACCGAAGTACAATCCACACCGGGCGTCGGTAACGAAGAGTTAAATTGTTCTTCTTACTGCACTACTACTGTACAAATCTCTGTAAAACCTTGCGTATTATAGAATTGCCCACAATAAATGGTCAAGGACCATGGGCATTGGTGTAGGAGCCGACCGCGACTCCGAACCAAGTAAAAATCCTTGCGTTCTGTGTGTTTGTTTTAATTTCTGCTGCGTATTCTCTTAACTTCTAATCCGAAACGTTTTCATGATATTCACCCCCCCCCCCCCCTTTATCGTGTTTTCTCGATCCAACACACACCTCTTCCTTAGAGTTATGGGCAAGATTGGGAAGGCAGAGAGTAAGAAAGGGGAATCTGAGCGGAAACCGAAGGAACATACTTATTATCCGGAATGGTACGAGGCCACCTCATCGAGGATTAAGCCTGGAGCCTTGCAGGCTGCCTATGAAACCTATGGTATCCCGGTAGATTTTGAAGTTAAGGTACCTAGTCTTGATCAATCTCCTGTAGAACCTCATCTAAGGTTTTACACCTTTTTCCTAGGTAAAATAGAATTCGATCTCTGCTTTCCACTCCACCCTTTCTTCATGGTCATATCTCAGTACTTTGGCATTCCTCTTTAACAGATGGCTCCGAATGCCTTTGCTCAGTTGAGCGGGACATTCCTTCTATTCAAGTTGTTTAGGATACCCTTAGCCTCTCATTTCTTTCATTATTTTTTTTCTTCCAAGCCTCGCATCTAGAGGGGTTTTTAGTTTTACAGTTCGAGCTAGCCACAGATTCATAGGTGGCCTTCCTTCTTCACACAAGGGATAGAAAGAGCGATTCTTTTTTTATCAGACTCCCCGAGCGCCCTTTCTCCCCGACTAGCTTGCGGGAAGACATGCCTCCCCCCACTTGGAGCTAGGTGACTTCCAACATGACCAGGGGTACCAACGAGCCAATGTTGTTGGAGCAATCTAGGTATCTTAGGTTTTGATGTTTGGGCAAAGGTTTCATTTAGGTTTATTGTTGTATTTGATATGTATTGTGAATATGCAGGATACAGGTACAATGAGGAAAGTCCAAGTGAGATCTTGACAAATGAGGAAAGTCAAGGACTGAGACTGAAGGAAGCTCCAGAAGGCAAGACGTGAAGGATGGAGAGACATCCGAGGGACGCGAGACTGATGGTGGAGCCTAGAAGGCTAAATCTTGGCAAAAGAAGACCTGACAACAAGGATCGAGGTCGAAGAAAGCTCCAGAAGGCAAGTTATGAAGGATGGAGAGGCATCCGAGGGACGTGAGGCTGATGAAGGAGGCTAGAAGGTTAGGTCTAGGTTGGTTGGGCGAGGACGAGTGCAGAGAGATTGTACTTGGGGCTAAAATCCTAAGTTTAGAGTCTAGGCAGTCGACCGCTACTTGGAGCAGTCGATTGGTAGAGGTCACAGAAATATTAGTCGACTGATCTTTTGTGTAGCCGACTGGTGTCAACTGAAATTCGAATATTGGGTTATAACGTTCAAATTCAACAATTGGTAGTCAACTGGTGTTGGCACCAATCGATTGGTAACGTCTATTTTTGGAACGAGTTCTATTTAAGAGAGCTTGGTTTAGCTGAGCAAAGTTTGACGAAATAAGCTTGAGTAAAGCTTATTAGTAGTCTACAAGTGCTCAAGCGTGGTTGCAAGGTTGTGGCAAAGTTTCTCCACCCCCAAGGAGTGACACGATTTAACTGGAGGCCTTCCGGGGAATCATCCACTGATGAATCAGGATCGTCCACCTTACGGACAGTCATTGAGTAGGAGCGCTATCTCCGAATCACATAAATCGACGCGTGTTAGCAGTTTGTGTTCCTTGTTAGTTTTAGTTTTTTTTTGTATTCCTTTATGCGCTAACAAGTGTAGGAAGAGAACCGTGAAACAAGTGGGTGATCGGCTATGCACCCCCTCTAGCCGGGTCATCGATCTCCAATAAATGGTATCAGAGCAAAGGTTCGCTCTTGTTGGATTAACTACCAAAAGAGCAAAGGAGCTAGAGGAAGATGGATTTGGAAGGTCCACTAGGATGGGATACTCGGATCCCACCTCCATACGATCTAGACGACTTCGATTATTGGAGGAAGCGGTTAGAGACGTGGTTCCAATGGATTGGGACCATTAGACCACATTGGAGGTTGAGTTAGAAGCTCCGACGGATAAAAAGGGAAAATATCTCCGACCTCGATATTGGACCAAACATCAAAAGGAGGAAGCAGAGTCGGATAAGGAGGTTACAAGAATTGTTTTAAAATTATTACCTTCTTATATTGTGTCATGTGTAGGTAAATACAAGAATGCTACATGAGGACAAGAAGTATGAAGGTCCGCTAGGATGGGATACTCGGATCCCACCTCCATACGATCGAGACGACTTCGATTATTGGAGGAAGCGATTAGAGACGTGGTTCCAATGGATTGGGACCATTGGACCACATTGGAGGTTTCGTTAGAAGCTTCGACGGATAAAAAGTGAAAACATCTCCGACCTCGATATTGGACCAAGGATCAAAACTCAAAAGGGGTAAGTGGAGTCGGATAAGGAGGTAACAAGAATTGTTTTAAAATTATTACCTTCTTATATTGTGTCACGTTGAGGTAAATACAAGAATTCTACACGAGGACAAGAAGTGGAGGAGCCAACGGACAAGGGTTCATTGGTCCAAGAAAAGGAGAAGGACCAATCGGACGTTGAGTCGAGTTCGACAACCGAAGGGAGGAGGCAGTGGAATCGTCCACATTCTCAAATGAGGAAGAAGAAGAGCAATCCAAGGTGGAGGAGATCTTGGAAGCTCAATCTTCAACCTCAACTACCAAGAAGAGTGAGAAATCACATATCAAATGCTTTAATGTGGTGAAATGAGACACTATAAGAGTAGGTGTCCTTCACTCAAGAAGGTAAAAGAGGTAAACCCTAAACCCAATGAAGTTCATTTAAAAACTAATGTGGGTCGTAGGGATGGAGCCAAGGATAATAAGTATATAATTTGCTTCATGTGTAATGAGCGTGACCACTACCACACAAAATGCCCATGAAAGGAGAGTTCAAAAAGCTAGGACATTTGAAGAAATTGGAGAAGAAGATGAGCTTAAGTCAAGAGGGACATTCAAAAGTAAAAGGGAAGGTAGTCCCCTACTTAAAATTTAATCTAATTTCCAACTCATATATGCTTGTTAGAAATAATGTAGATTATTTACCCAAGCATAATAATGGATTTAGGTATAATAATAGAAATAGGATTAACAAGGTAGATAACCCTAGAAAATCATTACCCAAGGCTAGACCCAATAAGACCCAAACTACCATGTCTAAGGGGAGGAAGGTAGTAAATGATCAAGACATTAGTCTCATGAAGGGAAGACATATATACCTAGGAAGATGGGTAGGTCTAGGAATGCCCAAGATGAATATGATAACTCTAGGGTTAGAACTCTAGAATTGGAAAATCAAGTCTTGAAGGCAAGACTTGAGGAAATGGAGAGTGCCCTAAATAGATTTATTATTAGACCTAGGGGACTCGACATATGTTTCAGTGGTCAAAAACTTAAAAATATCAAATTAGGTACATCCAAGGTCAATGAAAAGAAATATGCTAGAGTAGCATATAACTATGGCAAGGATGAGAAACCCAAAAATGCAAAAATAGGTCATTTAAAGTTAAGGGAAAGAATGACTTAACCAAGGACAAAGTGTCCAAGGCTAATGAAGTTAGGTTTGTAGGCCAAGTGTCATCGGAGATACACCGATGTGGCCTAGTAACTGTGGATGACTCACCGAAGGAGGTGGCTGAGGCTAAGAGCTCAAGGGGGAGCTCTAAGAGTCTATTTGGGACTCATGGTCAATGGATCTCGGAAGGATATCTCCCGGAAGTCTAGTAAAACCATGAAGTGTGCTAAAGGATTTGGAGACGGATTTGCATCTCAATCCTTGGATTTTGGCACATTGAGTTTGAATGTCATGCAAGAAATATGACATTGGGGTCATATTGCATGAAAAATTAGTTTTGATGTATAGATGTCATATAAACCAATGCTAGGGATGTATTATGGGTTGGTATGGGCAAATACATCAAAAGAAAGCCAAAACTAAGACTTTGGGTCAAGGTTCAATTGAACCATTTAGCTAGTTTTGGATTTTGTATCAATCTTGGGATTCGATATATATATATATATATATATATATATATATATATATATTTAAATGTATTTTTTTCAAGTAGACATGAGTACCAAAAACCACTTCACAAAATTTGAGAAATTTTGGAAATTTATGGAATTTCTGATGCATTTCTAAAATTGAGTTCAGAATATAGAAATGGGTTGATATCAGGGTGTAAGTCGACTAGTGCAGGGTTTAGTTGACTGATAATTCTGTGAGGTTGGTTTTCGACAAGGTTAGTGGACTAGTAACTGTCTCAGTCGACTGATACAGACTGAAATTATTTTCAGCAAAGTCGAAAAGTATCCAAATGAGTATAAACTTGTGTATAATCTTATGGAGGGTTAATACACAATCTTAGAAGTTAAAGAATTCAATAATTGAGATATTGTTGGAGCTCTTTTTTATGTGTGGCAAAAGGGAAGAAGTGTTGGGTTTAAGTGGGAAACCAACACACCTTTGTAAGAAATCAAAGCTTAAGGGAGAGCTTAGGTGAAGAGGGAGCAATGGTTGCTCATCTATTGGCAAAGGGGGGGAAATACCTTTGCAAGAAAATTCGAGCTCAAGGGGGAGCTTAAGTGAAGGGGGAGTCTAAGGTTAGGTTCCATGATTTATGCATGTTCAGTGTATTGTTTCCCTAACATAAACGAGTTGTCAAACATCAAAAAGAAGGAGATTGTTGGAGCAATCTAGGAGTCCTAGGTTTTGATGTTTAGGCAAAGGTTTAAGTTAGATTTATTGTTAAATTTGATATGCATTGTGAGTATGCAAAATACAAGTACAACGAGGAAAGTCCAAGTGAGATCTTGACAAATGAGGAAAGTAAGGAATGAGGCTGAAGAAAGCTCCAAAAGGCAAGACGTGAAGGATGGAGAGACATCGGAGGGACGCGAGGCTGATGGAGGAGGCTAGAAGGCTAAGTCTTGGAAAAGAAGGACCCGACAATAATGACCGAGGCCGAAGGAAGCTCCAGAAGGCAAGTCGTGAAGGATGGAGAGACATCCGAGGGATGCGAGGCTGATAGAAGAAGCTAGAAGGCTAGATCTAAGTTGGTCGGGCGAGGACGAGTGCAGAGAGATTGTACTTGGGCTAAAATCCTAGGTTTAGGGTATGAGCAGTCGACTGTTGTTGAGTGCAGTAGACTGGTAGGGGTCACAGAAACATCAGTTGACTGATCTTCTGTTCAATCAACTGGTGTCGATTGGAATTCGAACGGTGGGTTGTAACGATCGAATTCAACAGCTGGTAGTCGATCGGTGTTGGCACCAGTTGACTGGTAACGATTATTTCTGAAACCAACTCTATTTAAGAGAGTTCGATTTGGCTGAGCAAAGGTTGACTAAATAAGCTTGGGTAAAACTTATTAGTAGACTACAAGTGCTCAGGCATGATTGCAATGTTGTGGCGAGGTTTCTCCACCCACAAGGAGTGACATGAGCTAGTCGGAGATCTTCCGGGGAATCATCCACCAATGGATCGGGATCATCCACTGATCCACCCTACGGACAACTGTGGAATAGGAGCGTCATCTCCGAACCACGTAAATTGGCGTGTATTAGCGGTTTGTGTTCTTTGTTAGTTTTAATTTTATTTTGTATTTCATTGTGTGCCAACAAGTGTAGGAAGAGAACTACAAAACAAGTGGATGATCGGCTATTCACCCCCTTTAGCCGGGTCATCGATCTCCAACAGAAGCATCTTGGTTGGAATGGAGTTTCATGGCCTAGACATGGTCTGTCGCGAAGGGCTTCTTTATAGGGCTGGATTAGCCCGAAGGTCACCAGCCTTGATCGTGATATCAGTAAGTTTGTTATTTTATTAAATGTCTATTTATACTAACAGATATTCTTTTGTCTTTTTTTTTTTCAGAAGCCACCATGCTCGCCTAATCTATGAGCAAGCTTCTTAAGTGGGAGCTAGCGGATGAGAAGGCACTGACTCCTTCTCAAGTTCATGGGGACCCGCCCTTGAGTCTACTGGAGACATTGAGAGGACTCAAAGTCAGGAGTCTTTCGTCACAGAGCTATCCACTACTCAGGAGGTCAACCCCTCCTGCACCCTCGCTGTGGCACAAGGGGCTGATGTGCAACTAGCATTGGTCCCTGCATCAGAGGTAAAGCCGGCTCGAGGAGTAAGTCCCCCGCCTCCTCAACGAAGACTTCTTATCCTTCCAGCCGAGGTGGAGGAGGAGAATGAACTACCTGTTGTCCTTCAAAGGCACGCACCAGCTCCTTCCCTTCAGAAGAGGAAATCCGATCGGTCCAAGCTCACCATAGCATTCCTAAGGATGGGGAGGATCTCGTTCCTCTTTATAAGCGTCGAAGGGGGACGACCTCGCCGGTTGCGGAGTCCGAGAATGAAACTGAGCCACCAACTGGGGAAGCACAATTCATTCCTCCTTCACTAGGGGCCCTCAATCACAAGGGCAAGATGGTCCAGTTTGAAGAATCAAAGCCTACGAGCACCCACCTCCGCAAGAAGGTATAGGCTGCTGAAAATGCGGCTAAGATTGGCCCCCAACACATACAAATTAGGGAGCTGCCCCGGGGGAGTCAACCTTTAGAAGACATCTTCGAGCACATATGGTAGTCCTCCAGGGCCCTTCGTCATACCTGTCGAGGAGAGTCATCGAGTGGCTCTCTTCGCCCGCCGCTCTGAAGCTACTTCAGACATACCTTCTCTGAGAAGTCAGGAGGCGATGAGGGAATGTGCCAAGGAGGGGGCATACCAAGTTGTCAATATTGAAATATACACGTTATATAACGTGTTGTTCAAGCCATTGAGGATACAATTTAACATAAGTAGTTCTTATGTTCCTGAGCATCATATGCTTTCCCCTTTTCTTATCAGTCTCATCTTGAGATATGGAGGGGTCATCATCATTAAGAACTTCATAAGGTTTAATGTGGTTAGTTAAAACAACATCTTTTGCTGCCATCATTTGAAATCAGTACATGTAAAATTTTCCGGTTTCTCACTATGCATTGGTGGAACATGAGTAGTCGATAATGAATCCATCAAGATTGCACGAAAGTTTATCTGAAAATTATTGGATTTCGTGGTGGTGCAATCCAAGTGTGGAGCCACATTTAAGGCTACCCGGCTGTAGCTTGGGAGACCGATGGCGTCAATGCTAGGATTTACTAAGGGAGAACGTCAAATATATAACAGAAAGAGGATGTAGCCCAGGGTGGTGGTGGCGGCGTCAAGCTGCTTTCGGGGTGACGGTGTCGGCATCGACGATCGTAGCCCTCAACCTAGGTAGATCACCCAGGTTGGCTCCGTCATTAGTGCAATCTAAGAGCGGGCAGAATGACCGTATAACACGACTTTGATGAAATTGAGACTAGAGTTGGATTTTATCTCTTTCAGACGAATTTGTCCTACACACGGTGCTTACGGAACACGACAATCATCTTCCAAGATACAATGACTTTATCTTGCGATAACCACACTACAAATCACATGACCCTCCGAACTGAAAAAACTCTTAAACTCTCCAAATGCAAATATGGAATGCAATGCTTATTTTGCTTTGAATTTGAAATTAATGCATAGTTGTCAATGAGTCATCCGAAGGGGCACTTATCCCCTTTCAAGTTGGATAAACCAGATTTATTCATCTTAATCCACATATCTATATTGAATTTCTCATTCACACCAATTTTCCAACCATCAATTCAATTAAATTACAAAGGGTTGGTCGAGTAAAATGATCTAGTTAATTGGGTCAATCATTTGGCGGTCCATTTGATTTTTTGTCAATAATTTTTAATAAATTTCTAATCAAGAACATATTAAGCTAATAAAAATTTTAGTTTCAAAAGAAAGTATATTTTTTTTACAAATAAATGATTTTCTCACAAATACAGAAAACTGAGCTGGACAATGACTGGTCCTCCAACACGATAGAGTTTCACGTGGTCGCAAGCTTAGCCGAAACTGTTGAGAACAACCCAAATTTATTAGGATAAGGTCGTGCCTACTACAATCCAAATTGATCCAAATCATGTTGAGCTTAACAAGATCGACTTCATGAGTCGTATTCAATCTCAACCGCATATTAACCGGCGCTTTATAATTAATAAATGCGGTCTCGATCAGAAGACAATCGCATTCAAATTAAATCAATTCATACTGTTTTTAACTTTCGGCAAAAATGTCATTTTGCAGCCTCCAATCTAACCATCACATCACATTTCATCATTTTCGAAGTGAATTTCATAGGAGGAGTTGGATAGTTAATTTATTCACGACTAGAAACTTACTTGAACAAGTTCATTCCAAATGAAATAATAAAATTAAATGGAACGAAAACTCACACTTGGTACCAACTTTTTTTAAGAATGATCTGTGGCTCTGTGCCGTCGTTATCATAATGTCTCCTCAAGTTCTTTATGTCGCCCTACGAAGGAACCACGAGCACCATGCAGTTTCGGTTTGAGATTCGCGAACCCTCCTTAAACGTGCTCTTGCGGATCTGCCTCCTCGCCACGGTGTCTCACACTTTTCGACGGAGTATTGGCTGATTGCATTTGACTCGACCGCCTTAAGCTCTGCTGCCGGTTCAGTGGAACCATACGTATAAAAGGTCTACGTTAATACGAAGGGCAATTTTACCAAAAAAAAAAAAAAAAGCACATTTTTTTTTATTATTCTTCCCATTTCACCATGTCAAATATAATTTATATGCATGCAATCTCTTTTTCCTTTCCTATCATATCTTCTATTTCCTATCCTCTTTTCTCATTCCTCTATCTTTTTCATACATTTTATTTCTTTTTTTTCTTTTTTTTCTTCTCTCTTTTAGATGGATACATACATAACATGGAAAAAATATCAGGTCCGCGTTAGACCTGATATATTTCATATTAAGCCCACGTTAGACCTAATATTTTTCATATCAACCCCAATGTAGACCTGATATGAAAGTTGTTCGACTTCGATAGGATTATCGTCGACTGCGACAACAACGGCGACTAAGATGTCGACCAGTTAGGGCTACGAGAGATCTCCGACCAGCTTTGTCCAGTGATACATCGATCCACCGATATTATGTTTATATTGTTCTGTGCTTTTTAATTTTGGGTCAAGTTTTTTTTTTCAAAAACAATAATTAAAAATTAAAAGAAAAATAAAATTAAATAAAAATTTATAATCAAATAATTAAAATGAGTTGAAAGCTGCGCGCTTTTTATATTTAGATTTGAATACTAATATTTAAATTATTTAAAATATTCTTTCATTAAATTAAAACTAAAATATCATATCAGACCCACGTTGGGTCTGATATGCAATCCATTTAAGGCCCAACAGTCCCAATATGTGATATTCTTGATTCTTTCTTATTACATTTTAACACCTTGGAAAAGTCCAAATAAACAATGAATAACATATTTGAACTCCTTGTAATCTCAGAAATCCACGGGAACTGAAATTTTTACAATCAGAGTTCTCTAGGTCAAATCAGTGAGTTTTGACCAAAATACACTGATTGACCTAAAGGCTCTAATTTCACAAATTTTAGTTACCGTGGATTTCTGAAGTTACAAGGAGTTTAAATATGCTATCTATTATTTATTTTGACCTCTCCGATATACTAAAATGTAATAACGAAGAATCTAGAAAAAAAATCACATATTGGGTTTTGGTCAAAACCCACTGATTTGACCTAGAGAGCTCCGATTGTAAAAATTTCAGTTCTCGTGGATTTTTGAGGTTATAAGGAGTTTAAATATACTATCATTGTTTATTTGAACTTCTTCGATATGATGTAATAAGGAAGAATCAAGAAGATCACATATTAGGACTGTTGGGTCTGATATGATCTTTTAGTTTTAATTTAATAAAAGAATATTTTAATTAATTTAAATATTAATATTCAAATCTAAATCTAAAAAACATGCAGGTTTTAACTCATTTTAACCATTTGATGATAAAATTTTATTTTATTTTATTTTTCTTTTAATTTTTAATTTTTTTCCAAAAAAAATCAAGTCAAAATTAAAAAGTAGAGAACTTCAAGAACAATGCAAAAATAACATCGATGGATGGATGCGCCACTGGATGAAACTGGTCGAAGATCTCCCGTAGCCCCAACTGGTCGGCGTCCCAGCCGTCATCGCTATCGCAGTTGACAACGGTCCTATCGAAGTCGAACAACTTTTATATCAGGCCCATGTTGGGCCTGATATAAAAATATCAGGCCGAACATGAGCCTGATATTTTTCCCATGTTATGCATGCATTTATCTAAAAGAGAGAAGAAAGAGAAGAGAAAAGAAAAGAAAATGCATGAAAAAAAGGAGGAATGAGAAGAGAGGAGAAAAAAGAGAAGATAGGTTACATATATAAGAGAGAGGAAAGGAAAAAGTGATTGCATGCATATAAGTTAGATTTGACAAAAAGATAAAATGGGAAGAGTACTGAAAAAAATGTACTTTTTGATAAATATCAAAATATGAGTTAATTGGAGAAAACTCCCCAAACCAAAACTTATCTTTGCATGCAGTCCCCACCCCATAATTTCTTTGCATGCACTCCTTGATAGGATTGACAAGATAGTTTTTTGTGTTATTTTTTTATCAGTATAAAAGAGTAAAAACTCAGTATACATTATAAAATATTTGAGTATAAATTATTTGAGATTGAGTACTAATTTAAGAAATTTGAGTATAAAATTTCGATGACCCCTCCTGTGAAGATTTTGATGCCATGACCCCTCTATCATGATCTTAATGCAACCTCACATACTCAAATTTTTAAATTTTATACTCAAATTTCTTCAAATAATACTCAATCTAAATCAATTCATACTTAAATTTTTATAATGTATATTGAAAATTTTACTATATACTGAAACAATGTATACTCAAATTTCTTAAATTAGTACTCAATCTCAAACAATTTATACTTAAATCTTTACAATATATATGTCACGCCCCCAGAGGGACATGTTTACTCAAAAATCGGGCATCATCACCCTGTACGGCGGACAAGTTGGGACAAATAATACATCACTTTCATATAAAAAGGCACAACCACACAGTTTGTATCAATATGAATAATAAAGATAAAATAACTTAAACATCGTAAAACATTTAACGTCTTTTAGCATAAACAAAGCTAAAAGAAAGTTCGAATTCAAAGGAAACTCCAATATGAGTTCAAAATTGAACATATCTTTACTATGACAATATCGGACTAATAAGACATCTAACAGTCCATGAAGTAAATGTGAAAACAACGAAAATACAGAAATAAAGTATTGCGATAGTAAACAAAATATGGAAACAAACTCGACACCGTGAGTCTGGCAACTGGATCCTCTCCTGGCTCCAAGTAGTACATCTACCTGCTACCTGAAACAAAAATAGGTGGCAGGGGTGGTGAGTCCAGGCAGACTCTGTGCGTATATGAGTAGACAATTGCATAACATCATAAAGATATAAGAAGCAACAGATAACAACGGTGTACAATCTCTAGGAAATAGAGGACACCAAAGCATGTATAAAACAACGTGAAAACATACAAGATAACATAGTATCAACAAACATGCATGTCAACCAAATGCTGCTAGCTCATATAAATGCAATAAACACAAGAAAATGCATAAATGCAATAGATACATATGATGTTATGCAATTATCTACTCATATACCCACAGAGTTTAGGCGGACTCTATGGGTATATGAGTAGACAATTGCATAACATCATAAAGATATAAGAAGCAACAGATAACAACGGTGTACAGTCTCTAGGAAATAGAGGACACCAAAGTATGTATAAAACAACATGAAAACATACAAGATAACATAGTATCAATAAACATGCATGTCAACCAAATGATGCTAGCTCATATAAATGCAACAAACACAAGAAAATGCATAAATGTAATAGATGCATATGATGTAATGACATGTGTCACCCCTGACGCCAGTCAAGTCGCCAACACATCACATCTGTATGGCCGAGTGGATAGGGTTGTGACAACTATACGCACTCCAACGAATACCACTGATAGATGTAGTTGAGTGAACAAGATGTTGGAGAGCCAACTACTCCAAAAATCCTGATATATAGGAGCCACCAACAACTCTGATATCCTTCGAAAATAACGGTGAGGGTGTCAACTGCTTGCCTACAACTCCAACATCCACTATACATGAGTGGTCGAGTGTAGCGTAACAGGACGGTTGCTTCCACTCTAGCAACTACCACAGCAAGTGGTTGAGTAGCAAAGCAACTAGATGACTGACGACGACTTAACCATATGGAAGCCCAACAGTCGCCAGTATGCAACGATGCAGGTACGGTGCATGATACCAATACGCACAAACAACCGAATAACAACGATGCAACAATAAAAACAACAAACCAGAAACCATCCATAAACCAACGAATATGCAACTAAACTATTAGGTAGGGTGTCTCTAATGCCAACCATCCTAGTGGTGTTTAATGAACAACTAAGTACTCGCGTACGAGCGATACTTTACAGAATAGAAAATCAACGAGAGACTGTACGGATATAAAATATGAATTATTCGAAGGTCAAACGAAGAAAGTATCAACGGACGATATAAAATAATCAACAACTAAGAACAAGGTCAAGCAAACCTATTCAGACATAACAAGTCATATATTTAAGGTAAAAGAACTACAAGAATACAAAGGAGAAGTATCCGCCTTTTATGTAGAAGTTCGTAAACGAGAAGAACCTCTCACGATCGACAACGTGAGTCCAAGGTCAAGGTCCTGTATCAAGGACATAGTTTAGCTATTTATACAAAAAATGAATTAGCAAAACTAGCTACTAAACATAATCAGGATCTAACCCTAATTGCTTCAATCATTAAATAATCTAAATTAATAATTATCTCCAATTAATCCAAATTCTTGATCAACTTGGAGTTAGCTAGAGAATCCACCCTAATCAATTCAGTGATTAGTTAAATTAATCTCAATTAACTCATCCTAACCTTAATTAATGAATCCATTAATCTTAATCCTCTTAGTATTTAATCAGTCTATCAACTAAACCATAAATGAATGAATTAATCCATTGCTTAAGCTATTGTTCACCTCAGAATTCTAATTGTCAAATCAATTCCAAATCAAAAGGGAGCTCACGCATGATGTTTCAAAACCAAATCAAATCTTCTATACTTAATCCCAAACTTACAGCAACCATCATCTCCCAAAATAGCCTAATCTTAATAGAGCTCAAGGCAACCTTCAGAGGACACATTCCAGAATTAATCAGAACACAACAGCTTCATAAAAGCCTTAGAAAGGAAGAAGATCAGAGGAAGACTCTAACCACATAAATATATCACAACCCTATTAATCCTACAAGAATAACCCCTTACCTAGCAAGAACTCAAACCGAGTTGTGAGTAAAACTCCAACATAAAAAATTCAGCCCTAATATCAAAACCACATGTTGATTAATCGACCCACATGCTGAATAAATACATACCTTGATACCTCTCCAATATCGACGACTCGATACAAGAGGAGGATCGCCGGCTTCGCTCGTCGGAAGACAGGGACTGCCGGTAGGGATGGAAACAAGTCAGGTCAGGCCAGACTTTTACCTTAACAGGCCAGACTTGTATAATAACAAACTGGCCTGAGTCTAGCCTGTGGCCTGTTATAGGCTTTATTCTTAGCCTAAGCATGACCTGTTCAATAGTCTGGCCTGGCCTGCGGCCTGTTTACAAAGCCTGTAATTTAATTCGGTTATCCAAAATAATTCTAATATATAAAATATAACAATTCAATTCGATTATCCAAAATACTAATTTAACAAATTAGCTAAAGATACTTCTAATATATAAAATATGTATGTTATAGCTAAAATAGATTTGTGATGTATTGGCAAGTAGGGTGGTAGATAAGGTCTTATTCAGTAGAAGTCCAAGGTTTGAATCTCTATTTTGACAATATATATAATATAATTTTAACAGGCCCAGGCCGGCCTGTCAGGTTTCATAGTCTTTATATTGAGTCTGGGTCTGGCCTGATAAGAAAAACATGCCTGAGTATTATTTTATTTTTAAATAGGCCAGGCCACAAGCCCCTAACAGGCCGCCTTACCTATTTCTATTCCTAACTGTCGGCAGTCGATGGCTTCGGGCGACAACTTAGAAGAGGAGAAGAAGAGAGGGGTGCGGAGGCTTCGGCTAGGGTTCCACGGAAGTTCGGCTAGGGTTCCATGCAAGGGCAGGTGTTTGTCGGCTTGTTTGCACGAGGAGAAGAGGAAGGAGAAGGACGTCGGCGACAGTCGGCGCGACGCAGGGAGAAACCGCTCGCGCGGTGGTTCGGTGGCGTCGGGGCGAAAACGGGAGAAGAGAAGAATTAATGAGGGAATTGAGGGCTTTTAATTAGTTTTTGAGTATTTTACAAAATATCCCTCCAAATTCAAATAATTACAACTACACCCCTATATTTCAAATTTTTTCCTTTTTAACCCCTTAAATTTCGATATTTAACAGTGTACTGAATTTTTACTCTTTTATACTGATAAAAAAAATAACATAAAAAATCATCTTGTCATTTCTATCAGGGAGTGCATGCAAAGAGATTATGAGATGGGGACTGCATGCAAAGTCAAGTTTTGGTTTGAGGAGTTTTCATTAATTTTTTCTCAAAATAATTTATGTTTTTTTAGTTAATTCGACAAAGTTATATACGCGTTAAAATATCATAATACGAATCGTGCATGATTATACATATACATAGTCGTAAAAGTATATAATGATTGGATGGGATATCCAACAAAAAGAAAAACACATTGGCCGGCAAAGATTTAAAGCGAGTACTTGAAAAGTATATATTTATATAGTAAACTTTAGGAGCTTTCGAGGTATATAAAAAAAAATGGGATTCATCGTCACCAGCTACTCATTCATCTCTGTGATCTCAAAGCCATCGTTTGAGGTTTTATGGTCCTACCACATAATTTGCTTTAGCTTCCCAATTTATTTCTCTCCTCACAAAAAGAAATGGAATTAATTAAAAGAAACAATCTATTCTTTTGGAGGAATATGATTGGAGATATCAATCCACATCTCCATTGTTCCTCTAAGTTTGTTGTCTATCATCATCATTATCGTTAATGTTATCTCATTAGCATCATTTTTAGCACTATATACCTAGACCTTGTTTTGACTAATGAATAGTTTATGATGATGGTGTGTCCTTTTTGCTTTCTCAAGCTTCTCTTCTCTAAGAAACTAGATCGTTCTCCAAACTTATGAGATCTGGTGGCCTAAAAAATATATTAATAAGATTTTTTTAATCTCGGGCAACTGACTCGGTCCCATAGAAATTAATTTTCCACCGGCCGCCAGGATAAATCAAGAAGCGCTCAAGGTAGGCCAGTTTAGAAGCCCAGCGTCCTTAGATTCGCGCCCCATTTGGAGAAAAAAATTCCTGCAAATACGTCGTAGCTGGGGATCGAACCGCGGATACCTGAGATAGCGACTAGTCGCCCTACCGCTGCACCATAGCTCCGGAGGCAATCTGGTGGCCAAAAAAGTAACATAGATTGGTTGACTCTACTAGCGTGATCATTTTAATACTCAAATTAATCATAGCCGGTATAAGAGATCTAGGGTTTGTAGAAATGCGAAATGGGAAGAAGATTTGAAAAGAGGAAAGTTTCGTGGAAAAGAATAACCTTCGTTACAAGAAGAAAATCATACATGTGACCTACTTTCTGTGTTGTTTATATAACAGTTAGAAGAGGATCTCTAAGTCAGATGTCGTACTTTCTTTCATTCTCCTTGTAATAGTCAATGAAGGAACCAAATTCGATAACCACTAGTTATCTCTCCATTCATCAAGCGTCACATATTCATAAGAAGACAATCAAACAACTACATCCAACTAGGGATGACAATGAGTCAGGTTTAGATCGGATTCCATATCCTTCGTACTTATATCCATCGGGTTTCGAATATTCATCCTCATACTCATACCTATTAAAGGATTGGATATCTTTTATATTAAAAAATTTTCTTCGTTCTATTTAATAATTATCATTAAATAAAAATATATTAGAGTTAATATCATCTTAATATATATATATAATTTAAAAATAAATTTAACATTTATATAATCTACTTTTAACATAAACAAAAATAATTGATAGGTTTAAAAAAAGAAAGTTTTCTTTAATATATATAAACATATTATTCAATTTATCAAAGGGCGTACCTAAGAATTGGAAATTACCAATTCCGTATCATGGTTTCTATTTTACCAAAGGGCGCATGTAGCGGCCCCGCCTCTATGGTCCCCGCAGGCAACCCTCTAGGCCGGCGACCCTACGGTCTTCCCACCCCTGGCAGTGGGTTTTTGCCTTCCCCAGGATTCGAACCCTTGACCTCCAGGACAAGTACAATAGTTCCTGAATCCTGATACCAAGTGAGCTGTAGCTCAATTGGTACCAGGATTCAGGAACTTTAGTACTTAGCCTGGAGGTCTAGAGTTCGAATCCTGGGAAAGGCAAAAATCCACTGCCAGGGGTGGGAAGACCGTAGGGTCGCCGGCCTAGAGGGTTGCCTGCGGGGACCATAGAGGCGGGGCCGCTACATAAAAAGGCGCCTTTTTATTGTAACGACCCGGCCCCTTGGCCCCTTAGGCGGCCAAATCTCTCATTTGGCGGCCCCTTTAGGCGAATCCTGGGAAAGGCAAAAATCCACTGGCCAGGGGTGGGAAGTCCTAGTGAGTAACGGCACGGCCAAGGGTCGCCAAAGGGGCCGCCAAATGAGATTTGGCCGCCCAAGGGGCCGAGAGTCGCCTAAAGGGGCCGCCAAATGAGAGATTTGGCCGCCCAAGGGGCCGGGTCGTTACAGTGCATGCCTTTATGTGAACTTCCTCTTATACCCCTCCTTCTAACTACTGTCTTTCTTTTTCTCTCTCTCAGTAACAAATTTCGAGACGTCCGTGCACATGCTTGTTCAGACTTTTATTTTAAAATAATATATTATGGAATCGACGCTAAAAACGTAAGGTAAAATCTAAAAAAATATTTCAGTTAAAACTTGATTAATATATAAACATTTTTTAATATTTCAGCCGATTGGTTAAAACTTTGATTAATATATAAACATTTTTCAGTAAAAACGTAAGGTAAATGATTTTTTAAAATTGGATTAATATTAATTAATATATTTAATAAATATATTAATATATAAAAAAATTTAAAAACATGTAAACTGATTTCAGGCGTGGGCCTGAAATATTTTATTTCAGACCCACGATGGGCCTGAAATTTTTTGATTTCAGGTCCGACGTGGACTCAAATTTTTTTTTCTATTTTAAAAATATATTAATATATAAAAAAACGTATCAAAACACTTAATTTCAGATTCAAACGCAGGGCCTGAAGTCATCCCTGGAGGGTCTGAAGTCAAATAACTTCAGATCCTATAAATAATTAATTTAATAAATAATAATTAAATATAAAAAATATTTTTAAAATTAAAAAAATTTTAGTGAGGGCCTGAAGTCATTGATGACTTCAGGCCCTCAGGCCATCAGTGAGGGCCTGAAGTCATCAGACTTCAGGCCCTCCATCATTAAATATATAAAAATATAAAAAACTTTTTTATAAAAAGGTATAATATATAATTACATATTATTTATAATTTTTATAGGTATAATATATAATTACATAATAATAAAATGTTATAGGAGTGGTTTAGGTATATCAGTGAGTTTTGAGCAAAACTCACTGATGAACCTACCATATTTGGAATTCTGAAAAACCTATATCAGTAGACAGGGTTGAGCTAGCAGATGAGATTTTGGGTGCCGAAACCTCTAATTTTGCTGTATCACCAATGCTATAGGAGCGGTTTAGGTATATCAGTGAGTTTTGAGCAAAACTCACTAATGGACCTACCATATTTGGAATTCTGAAAACTCTATATCAATAGACAGGGTTGAGCTAGCAGATGAGATTTTGGGTGCCGAAACCTCTAATCTTGTTGTTTCACCAATGCTATAGGAGTGGTTTAGGTATATCAGTGAGTTTTAGCAAAACTCAATGATGGACCTACCATATTTGGAATTTTGAAAACCCTATATCAGTAGATAGGGTTGAGCTAGGAGATGAGATTTTGGGTGCCGAAACCTCTAATTTTGCTGTATCACCAATGCTATAGGAGTGGTTTAGGTATATCAGTGAGTTTTGAGCAAAACTCACTGATGGACCTACCATATTTGGAATTCTGAAAACCCTATATCAGTAGACAGGGTTGAGCTAGGAGATGAGATTTTGGGTGTCGAAACCTCTAATCTTGCTGTATCACCAATGCTATAAGAGTAGTTTAGGTATATCAGTGAGTTTTGAGCAAAACTCACCGATGGACCTACCATATTTGGAATTTTGAAAACCCTATATCAGTAGACAGGGTTGAGCTAGGAGATGAGATTTTGGGTGCCGAAACCTCTAATCTTGCTGTATCACCAATGCTATAGGAGTGGTTTAGGTATATCAGTGAGTTTTGAGCAAAACTCACTGATGGACCTACCATATTTGGAATTTTGAAAACCCTATATCAGTAGACAGGGTTGAGCTAGGAGATGAGATTTTTGGTGCCGAAACCTCTAATCTTGCTGTATCACCAATGCTATAGGAGTGGTTTAGGTATATCAGTGAGTTTTGAGAAAAAATCACTGATGGACCCACCATATTTGGAATTCTAAAAACCTTATATCAGTAGACAGGGTTGAGCTAGGAGATGAGATTTTAGGTGCCGAAACCTCTAATCTTGCTGTATCACCGATGCTATAGGAGTGGTTTAGGTATATCAGTGAGTTTTGAGCAAAACTCACTGATGGACCTACCATATTTGGAATTCTAAAAACCTTATATCAGTAGACAGGGTTGAGCTAGGAGATGAGATTTTAGGTGCCGAAACCTCTAATCTTGCTGTATCACCAATGCTATAGGAGTGGTTTAGGTATATCAGTGAGTTTTGAGCAAAACTCACAGATGGACCTACCATATTTGGAATTTTGAAAACCTTATATCAGTAGACAGAGTTGAGCTAGGAGATGAGATTTTGGGTGTCGAAACCTCTAATCTTGCTGTATCACCAATGCTATAGGAGTGGTTTAGGTATATCAGTGAGTTTTGAGCAAAACTCACTTATGGACCTACCATATTTGGAATTCTGAAAACCCTATATCAGTAGACAGGGTTGAGCTAGGAGATGAGATTTTGGGTGTCGAAACCTCTAATCTTGCTGTATCACCAATGCTATAGGAGTGGTTTAGGTATATTAGTGAGTTTTGAGCAAAAGTCACTGATGGACCTACCATATTTGGAATTCTGAAAACCCTATATCAGTAGACAGGGTTGAGCTAGGAGATGAGATTTTGGGTGCCGAAACCTCTAATCTTGCTGTATCACCAATGCTATAGGAGTGGTTTAGGTATATTAGTGAGTTTTGAGCAAAATCACTGATGGACCTACCATATTTGGAATTCTGAAAACCCTATATCAGTAGACAGGGTTGACTAGGAGATGAGATTTTGGGTGCCGAAACTCTAATCTTGCTGTATCACCTAATGTTTTATATAGTTTTGAGAAAACTCTGAACTACATTTGAATTTAAAATATCAGTAGACATTAACTAGGGATGAGATTTTGGGTGCCGAAATCTAATCTGCTGTATCAATGCTATAGGAATGGTTTAGGTATATCAGAGAGTTTTGAGCAAAACTCGCTGATATACCTAAATCACTCCTATTGCATTGGTGATACAGCAAGATTAGAGGTTTCGGCACCCAAATTCTCATCTCCTAGCTCAACCCTGTCTACTGATATAGGGTTTTCAAAATTCCAAATATGGTAGGTCCATCAGTGAGTTTTGCTCAGAACTCACTGATATACCTAAACCACTCATATAGCATTGGTGATACAGCAAGATTAGAGGTTTCAGCACCCAAAATCTCATCTCCTAGCTCAACCCTGTCTACTGATATAGGGTTTTCAGAATTCCAAATATGGTAGGTCCATCAGTGAGTTTTGCTCAAAACTCACTGATATACATAAACCACTCCTATATCATTTTATTATTATGTAATTATATATTATACCTATAAAAATTATAAATAATATGTAATTATATATTATACCTTTTTATAAAAAAGTTTTTTATATTTTTATATATTTAATGATGGAATTATATATTTTTATATTAAATATAAAAAATATTTTTAAAATTAAAAAAATTTTAGTGAGGGCCTGAAGTCACTGATGACTTCAGGCCCTTAGGCCATCAGTGAGGGCCTGAAGTCTGATGACTCAGGCCCTCACTAAAATTTTTTTAATTTTAAAAATATTTTTTATATTTAATTATTTTTTATTAAATTAATTATTTATAGGATCTGAAGTTATTTGACTTCAGACCCTCGAGGGATGACTTCAGACCCTGCGTTTGAATCTGAAATTAAGTGTTTTGATACGTTTTTTTTATATATTAATATATTTTTAAAATAGAAAAAAATCGAGTCCACGTCGGACCTGAAATCAAAAGATTTCAGGCCCAACGTGGGCCTGAAACAAAAGATTTCAGGCCCACGCTGGGTCTGAAATAAAACATTTCAGGCCCACGCTTGAAATCAGTTTACATGTTTTTAAATTTTTTTATATATTAATATATTAATTAAATATTATTAAATATATTAATTAATATTAATCCAATTTTAAAAAATCATTTACGTTACGTTTTACTGAAAAATGTTTATATATTAATCAATGTTTTAACCAATCGGCTGAAATATTAAAAAATGTTTATATGTTAATCAAGTTTTAACTGAAATATTTTTTTAGTTTTTACCTTACGTTTTTAGCGCCGATTCCATAATATATTATTTTAAAATAAAAGTCTGAACAAGCATGTGCACGGACGTCTCGAAATTTATTACTGAGAGAGAAAGAGAAAGACAGTAGTTAGAAGGAGGGGTATAAGAGAAAGTTCACATAAAGGCATGCGCCCTTTGGTAAAATATAGAAACCATGATACGGAATTGGTAATTTCCAATTCTTAGGTACACCCTTTGGTAAATTGCCGATCAGGATTCGGATCGGATATCGGATATTAGTAGTCCCTCCATACCCTCCTCCATTCTGGTCAGATATCGGATCTTCCATCGAATTCGAAGGACATTATCATCCCTAACAATCATTATTAGCTTCTTCATTCAAAATAGGTCACGTATGCATAAGAAGATAGTCAGAGAACCAGGTTTGAATATTAAATCTAGGTGGCCAAGAGAATCAATATCTCAACACCAAGTACGGGGGCTACGATGACGTTGGTATCCGAGTACTGAATCTAGGTGCTCGGTGGATGCTAATATCTGAGCATTGAGTCCCGATGCTCGGTGGAAGCTAGTATCCGAGCACCGAGTCTAAGTGATCAGTGGATGCTAATATCCGAGTATTGAGTCCAAGTGCTCGGTGGAAATTCGTTTCCGAGCATTAAGTATGGTGCTTAGGGAAATCGATATCCGAGTGCTAAGTCTCGATAAAGCTAGTATCTGAGTGCAAAGGTCCTGTGCTCAAAAAATAACCTCGGTACCATCAACCATGAAATGCCAAAACATATAAAATTTGCGCAGCAGAGTTAGGAGGGTTAAGACGCAATGAAATAATTAAGAATTGTGTTTCGATGTCAATTCTTTTGTATTGAGTTGATAAAAAAATCTAGTAGACAGTGCTAAAGCGGTCTCTAACATAATGAATTCCTCTGCATTAAGTCTTGTCGTCTTGTCGTCATCCTTCAAATGAAAGTACACCCATTTGATCCATACATATCACATCGCGATCTAAGATGAATATTGAATAGCATCTAATAAAACAACGAGCGTATCTGTTTGATACAAAGGTGAACTCTTAGCGGTGGTGCCAGTGGCTTCCTTTTGATGTTGAGCTGTTCGAGCACATGACGAGCTTTGTTTGGAAGCTAAGAAAATTTCCTTAGATCCACATTGTCGTCGTTTCCCAGTGGTACAGTCCTAGCTTTGTTTTAAGCGTTTTCCCCCCTTAGTTTTAATATGAAATATTCGGTGCACGAAGCCCACCATTCATATATTTACTTTAAACTGAGGTAGTTAGCTGTATATACATTAGTTACATGAACTCGGGCAGAGCAAAAGGATGATGGTACGTAATTGCTGGTTTAGTTTATTATTTCAGATACGGAGTGAGGAAACATACACTTCTGTCGAGCAATGTAACCTTATTCACTCGATCAGCGGTCAGCTCGAGGAGAAAGAAAGCGTAGTTTTACTCGTACTCTGTCTTCTTGACACCGAGCGCAGGCTTATCTCTCGTTGGATAAATTTATTTTAATAGATGATTGATTTACAAATTTTGAGTTAATAGGTCATTCGTTAGAAGTAGTTTCTGATTTTCTAATGATGAATAAAAAATTTGTTGGATCAAATACTCCTTTTCAAAAAAGTTAAAATAAATTGAAATTACTAAAATAACTTCAATTTATCTGTTGAGTGCCCGAGTTGCTTTTTTCCAAACTGTAGTCTCCTGAGCAGTGTCTTCTGAGCTCCCGACCAGGGTCCCGAGCTCCCGAACAGTATCTCCCGAGCTCCTTTGGTCGAGGTCACAGGTTCGAGGGTCGCCAGTTACGCACGGGGATAAAACTCTGGTCTGCTGGCATTAATTCCATCGACCTCAGACGCCTCACTACACCAGTGATAACCGTGATTTACCTCCTCCGTGTTGGTCCTGGGGCGGGCTGGCGGGGGCGCTGGGGGCAAGCGTTTCGCCTTTTTTTGGCCGAGCTCCCGAGCTCTCAAGAGAAGCTCCCGAATGAGTTTCCCGAGTTCCCAATTGAGTTTCCCGAGCTCCCGAGTGAAGCTCCCGATCTAGTCTCCGGACCCGAGCAGTGTCTTACGAGCTCTCGAGCCGAGCTCCTGAGCAGTATCTCCCGGGCTCCTGAGCCAAGTTTCGAGTTTCCGAGCAGTAATCGGGCGTCTCCCGACCGACCAGGAATTTGTTGAGGCCTGCGCAGCGCAGTTTTCTTGAAACAGATTTGTCCTCCTCCGATGGTGCTTCGAGGCTCAGATGGACGTCTGTCTCTCAGGATACACCAGTAGACCACGGGCACAACGGAGCACTCGTTGCTCGTAGCGAACTGAGGAAGTACTCGACTGCTATCAGAGGAGGTCGGGAAGGAGGTGGAACAAAATTTTGTTCTCTTTGTCGTCTGTGTCTTTTGCTCTCTGTCAGTCCTTTTATATAGGCTCAGACCCCCGCAGTATTCAATGACGAATTAATCGTCATTTATTGCCAATTAACCGGCCAGATCCGAACGCGGCAAAACGTTGGTTCATCTGCTTGGACAAATTTTGCCTAGACCGGTCGGACATTCGACGCGTGCAGGTCGTGCACGCACACGAGTTCACTTAGTTCAGTACAAATCCGGACCCTGAATTTGCACCCCTACGTACCCACGCGTGAAGAGAGTCTCTCCCCTAGCATTTGTTCACAACTATCATGCTTGTGTTCACAACTATAATACTTATGAAACAATATAAACCAACCATAATGTCTTAAAACTCCCAATGTGAGACTAAAGCCCACTCACAACGGAGTCCCTTTATTCTCCACCTCAATTTCTACTCACTAGAAAGTCTCAATGTGAAACTAAAGTCTCATCACTTTCCTTTCCATTCACATGGTATCCAACAAATTTTTCATTAAATTTAATTAAATTAGATACATAATATCAACTTTAAAAAAATAAGATACGGGAGACACCAAAGGCAGAAGGTCGTATATATAGTCGGGCAACCCCTGCTTGGGCTTCTGTGTTCCACTTTCACCCTGGAGGCCCACGTAAAGGGCTCCAGTCGGCGCCTCTGCATGTCCAATTTGATTCCGACAAATAATTAAATAAACTCTAAACAAAGCTCAGAAATAAATGGAATAGAAAAGGTTGCCATTGCTTTCGTGGTTACCATGCCAATAAATATTTCTTACCTTGATTTATATATACATGTAATAGATATATATGTGCTAGCCATTGTTATGTTTAATTGGTAATAACGATGTAAATAATAGATGAGAAATAATATTGTAATAGTCAGGTCTGAGTTAAATTCTTATTCTCCATATTGGTAGATCATGTATTCTGTTGGCAGGTTGCAATTGTTAGCAAATTTATGGAACTTCGAGCTAGGAGTACAGTTACTAACATGATGCTCATCGTTAGGTCAATTATCATAATCATAAACAGAGTGTCTGTAATTAAATCATAGCAATCTACGAGATCGATCTTTTACAGGAATGTTCACAATTACGACCACGATGACACAGTAGGGTAGATTAATAATACAATATTTGTCCAAGCCTCAGGTTTACAATTTAATTACAATCCCAGCGCACCAAGTGGGGTCTTGCCCTGTCCGGCCTCGAAGTAGAAGATCAGCATGGCGAGCATGGCGATCCTGGCGTGCTTGATCTCGGCCAGCTTGAGCCGCTCGAGCTTCTCGAAGTCGGGTACGTACACGCCGCCATCGATGGTGCCGGCCAAGCCGAGGGGGTCGAAGAACTTGCCTCCGGGGTATCCCTGTTCGCCGGTGGCGTTGGCGAAGTTCTCGGCGGTGCGCGACCACGGCGTGGCCCACTCCACCGACTGCGAGCCCTGGTCGAAGAAGTCGACCCACCTCTTGGACTCGACCCATCCCATGAGGATGAGCTGCGTGCCGAGGAGCGTGCCGAAGGAGAAGGGCGCGACGGCGCCCGGGTCTGCGCCGGCCTCAAACCACGGTACGCCGCTCCACGCCTGCCCCACGAAAATTCCCACCACTGCCGCCATAGCCCACCGCCCGTGGATCAGTTCCGCCTCCCTGTACCACTTCAGGAACGCTGGGTCCTTCCCCAACCCCAGCGGGTCGAACCCGTAGTCGCCCGGCAACCTGCACTCATCATATGGTACGAAATTCGTTGTTTCTTCGGTTAATCCCCAATTCTTGACGACGGTGAAAGGGAAAAACATACGAGCCATCGAGCCACTCTGGGTCGACGAAGTTGCCGCCGCCTCTGACGCCGGGGAGCCAGGACTTCTTAGCGGCGGCCGCGACGACGACGAGCCGACGAGACGCAGCCGCGGAGGACCTCCCGCCGATGGCGGCATTGAGCAGAATCCGGGAGCCGGAGAGGAAAGGGGTGGAGAGGCCTTGGAGGACTACCGCGGCAGAGGTGGAGGCCATGGCCATGGCCATTGCGGATGCTGCTTCGATTAATGGGTTGGTTGAATTCAGTGGTCGAGGTGTAGATGCGAGGGGTATTAGCGAGTGGAGATGGATGCCGGGGATGCACCAAATCTAAGGGAGATCCGGTATTGGCAAGAGGATAGATTGCTCACCAATGGGGAACTTCAGAAGGATCTCCCATCTACTCACACATATGTCTCTACCTCACACGTGGATATAGGCCGCTGTTTTCAAATTAGATTGATATATGTGTTGGGCACGCATGTACTCTTGATTTTTTTTTTTAAACATAATTTATATGCATATTTTAAAAAATATAAAGAAACGTTTTTTTTACCCCATAAAAAATATATATTTTTTGTTGTTCCACTTCGATCCTGCTTGATACATCCTAAGGGTTTCCACCAACTTAGTGCTTACTAAGATCCCCTGGTTCACTGGAAAGAGCTTTGACTGCTTAAGGAGGTTGTTGGAGATAAAATTAGAATTCCCCTTTAATTAGACATATAAAAATCAACAATTTAAAATATGAAAAATATTTCTATTGGTATAAAATCTATTGAGTAGAGTCCAAAAGTAAAATTATATAAGTTTAGGCTCAGAACGAATAATATCATGTCGTTGTAGAGATATATTAATTCTTTAGATCTCAACAAGTGGTATTAGAGATATTATCTAGACTAGATGTCATGCGGGGGTACTTGAATGAAGTTGCGAGGAGACCCGGAGTATGTCAAGAGTGATCGGATGTAGATGCTTGCGAAGAGACATGAAAGCCAGGAGCATGTTGGATGCTAAGGGTGTGGTCAAAGGCCTAACCGAATGCTCGCGGAGAGGCCCGGAGCAAGATCAAGAGTGACTGGATGCTCACGGGGAGACCTGGAGCAGGTCAAAAAGTGACTACATGCTCAAGAGGAGGCTCGAAGGCATGGAGTAGGTCCAATGATCACGGGGAGGCTCGAAGCAAGTCAAGAGTGACCAGATACTTGTGGGGAGACCCGGAACATGTCAGATGCTTGCGGAGAGGCCCTGCGGGAAGGCCCGAAATAGGTCGGATGCTTGCAGGGAGACCTGGAGTAGGTCAAAAAGTGAGTGAATGCTCGCAGAAAGGTCCAGAGCAGGTTAAGCATGACTGAATGCTTGTAGGGTGACTTAGACCATGAGAGTAATAGTGGTCCTTTGTTTGAGAGAAGGATTGTTAGGGAAACAATTAAAGTCTCACATTAATTAGGCATGGAAAAGATCATAAGTTTTAAAGGATGAAAGATATATCCATTTGATGTCTTTTGGGTAGAGCTCAAAAATAAAATCATGAGAGTTTGTAGGATCATAGAGAGCGATAGAGGGGGGGGGGGGGGGGGGGGGTAAATATCGCTTTCGAAAAATTCTTCGGATTCATAAAAGTAAGCGAGTACGCAATGAAAAGTAAAGTAAAATGAAAGACTAACACCTTTTATTTTTACTTGATTTGGAGTTTGTGATAGTTTCTATTCTAAGGCCCATGGTCCTTGACCATCTACTTTAGGCAATTCTATAAGTCGCAAATGTGTATAAGAATGTAATGTTTAAGTACAAGAATAAAACAAAGAATACCAACAAGTTCAAACGAAATGAAGGGAAAACGCGACGTCGTCGGAGCAGCGTTTCGTCGTCTCTGGATCGTTCTGGCGCAACACATGATAGCACAAGTGATGTAGCAAAGTTGTTCTAAGTCTCTGATCGAAAACCGCTTATATAGGGTCATACAGGTGCCTGTGTGCCTATAGGGGCGCTCGTGTTGCTACAATCTAGCCGCGGGCTCATCCCCTTCTTGGTCCAAGTTTTATCCCTACTCAGGCGCCTAACTGATTTTTGGGCACCTGTGTTGCTGATGTGGAGGCTCCAGTCAGCGTGTGCCAACTCAGCCACGCCTAGGCTGATTCACGGGTACACGGGCACCCGAGTCCCTCTCGGGCGCCTGAAAGCTACTAGTCGTTGGTTTGCTTAGCTGTAACACAAGGTTAATCTAACAATAATATGCAAAGAAAAATGTATGCAAGACAGCTAGTGATGTTTGATCTAGGCTTTCATGTTTCAATTGAAACCCTAGGTCAAATCGACACCTACTATTCCCTCTTCTGGGGAACGCGTTCTCACCTACTCGACCTTGGAGAAGTTACGTGTTGCTAAACGACACCTCCGGTTGGACTTTTGCTCAGCCTCCAAAAACACTGGATCTCGTAATGTCGGTACCTCGCCCCGTCGTGACTTCTATCTGTTGTCCTCACTTGTCTAAGACTTCTGCCAAATCTTTTAGATCAGGACTTCGGTGCCCAACCTCGATTAAGTCTTCGTGTCCAATCTTCCGAACCAGGTTTTTGTGCCCAATTTCACTTACTAGGTCTTCGGTGCCCAACCTTCGGTCAGGTCTTGGCGCCCAGCTTCACTCACCATATCTTCAGTGCCCAATCCCTAGTCCTGGACCGGGACTTCGTGCTCAACCTTGTAGATCAAGATTTTGTGCCTAGTTACACTAGGATTTTCCTGCACACTCAATGTAACTGATTAGAACTAAAAGCATATTTAACTTTAAACCCTTTGCCATTATCAAAACTATTGAGTCCATCTATGGTCCGTGTGACCATGTGTTTTGATATTTGAGCAAAGAGTTTAAGTAAGGTATGTTCTTGTATTTGATATGTGTATTAGAGCGTGCAGGTTTGCAGGATACACACATGACTTAGCTTGATGGCTTCGGGTTCGATGAAGGATGGAGCATGAAAGGGACCGTGGACAAGGAAACAAGGACGAGCCGAGGAAAGCGCACTTCGAGGCATACACGAAGGATGACATTGGGACAAATCGAGAGTTTGTATGCATCGAGGAATGAGAGCCAAAGTGAAGAAGGCTTAAAGGCAACAGGTCAATGCTACAATGAAGAGTCAAGTGAGTCACGAGGAACCATGGACCCAACAACAAGGACCGATGCCGAAAGAAGCTCCAAAAGGTAAGACGTGAAGGATGGAGAGGCATCCGAGGGACGTAAAGCTGATGGATGAGGCTAGAAGGCTAGGTCTAGTTTGGTCGGGCGAGGACGAGTGCTGAGTAAATGTACTCGTGGTTGAAATCCTAGGTTTAGGGGTTTACCAGTCGATTGGTATGAGATCAGTCGACTGGTTGAGGGCACAGAAAGATCAATCAATTGATTTTTCTGTGCAGTCGACTGGTGTCAGTTGAATTCGAATGTTAGGCTGTAACATTCGAATTCGACAACTGTCAGTCGACTAGTGTTGGCACCAGTCGATTGGTAACGATTGGATCAACAAACGAGTTCTATTTAAGAGAACTCGGTTTGCTTGAGCAAGATTGATGAATTAGTAGTCATCTTGGGCTCAAGTGTTCTTGTGGTGCCAAGAGATCTTGGTTGAGGTTGCGGTGAGGTTTCTCCACCCACAAGGAGCTACGTGAGCTAGCTGGAGGTTCTTCGGGGGCTAATCCACCGACGGATAGGGATCATCCACCTTATAGACAGTCGTGGAGTAGGAGATTTATCTCTGAACCACGTTAAACGGTTTGTCTCATTATTTAGTTTAGTTTAATAATATTTCCGCTGTGCAAACTAACAAGTAAATCGAGGGGCAACGTCTATTCACCCCCTCTCTAGATGGCCATCCGATCCGGTACAAAAATAAGGTTCAATCTGGTACTTCTGGCACCAATAAAGCTTAGGTCTAAAATGAACAATATCATCTCATTATTGAAATATCTTAATTCTTTTGGTCTTTGATATCTTGTATTTTCTCTTTTGAATTCTTATTTCGTTCCTAAAATTCATACGGTTAGGAAAAAAATAAAATTTTTATAAATTTGTATCAAAGCATTAGTTTTATTTCATCGTTTTCATTGGCAATAAAATTTAAGTTTTTCATCGATTTATTGTTTGTATGTTAGATAAAATTTTCCTAATATAACATAATTTTTTATCATCAAAAATTCTATAAAAAAACTAGGATAGGCTTGTTTTCGTATTTTTAGTGTTTATGTAAAGAACACAAAGAATAGGAAGAACTGCCACATTTAATCTAATTTTTAGGTTAAATCAGGATGACTCAATCGATTGGCTTCATCAGTCAAACGATTATCATACCTAAAATAACAAATAGAAATGACTGAGATCAATCGGTTAATCGATTAAAACTTTTTTAATCGATTGGAAATTTATCCAATTGATTACCACCTTAAAACTTATGGTGGAATTCAATATCAATCAAATAAAATTTTTTCTGATCGATCAATCGATTCTTATGGTTTCGAAACGGTTAAAAATTTTACCAATCAATTCTATTGATTTTTTAATCGATTATAAAATTTCAATCGATTAACATTTCATATTACATGAAAGAAATAATTTCTAATCTATTATAAATGTTTCAATCGATTAACATGAAAGAAATTATTTTCACGTTTTCATGCTTTAAAAAAACTTTCTAATAGATCAGAATTGATTAAAAAAATAAAAAAAATCAATATAAGGGGCAAAAGTGATAAATATGTGATTCGCTTGTCCAAGTGTTTCCATCAATCCATCATTAAAAAAAAAAAATTAACGAGATTTTTTTAACTTCGGACGACCGGCCCAGCCTCACGGAAGTTTCCCACCAACCGCTAGGATAAATCGGGAAGCGCTCGCAGTGGACGGTCTAGAAGCCTAGCGTCCCAGGGTTCGCGCCTCATTTGGAGGAAAAATTCATATAAATACGCCGTAGTTGGGGATCAAACCGCGGATGCCTAGGATAGTGACCAGTCACCCTACCGCTGCACCATAACCCCGGAAGCCCATCAATCCATCATAAGATTAATATGGATGAGGTAAATCATAAGAGTTACTAGCCTAGATTATGACTAATACATGAGGAAGACAACCATATTAGATTTGTCAGATTTTAACTACTACATTTTAAAATGATAACATTTATATACTAATTATCAATTCATCTGATGAGGAAAATAAAAAATAAAAGTCCATGTGAGATCGATGTAGGGCTGCAAACGAGTCGAGCCGAGCCGAGCCAAAGGTCGGCTCGAGCTCGAGCTCGAGAAAACCAAAGGAGCTCGGCTCGAGCTCGATCGAGCTAGTAAAATCGAGCTCGAGCTCGGCTCGAGTCGAGCTCGAGCCAAATTCGAGCCGAAAAATCTAATAAAAATGGGGTAAGGTCATGATTCGAACTTGCAACCTCTGCTATCCACCGAAACCTTCTAACCACAAATACCTCATCAAGTTCTTATTTATTTATGGAAAACAATGTCATCAAGCCTGGGATAGATCCCAGGCTTGGCTCGATATGGCTCGACGAGCCATCGAGCAAGCTTTGAATTGGCTCGGGCTCGGCTCGAATTGTAAACGAGCCAGCTCGAGCTCGGCTCGAGCTCGGTCAACTCCGAGCTCGAGTCGAGTTTTGACCGAGCGACTCGCGAGCGGCTCACGAGCGGCTCGACTCATTTACACCCCTAGATCGATGTAAGGGTAGTCCCACTAATGCACGAATAAAGAAGGAATACATCCCTTGCTTATAATCTTGCATGTATATTAAATAAAGATTTTATAAAACTTCAAGAAAGTTTTAACTTTTTAGACGGATACGTTAGTAATCGTCATGAAAAGTCATACAAAGCGATAAAGGGAGTGATATGATATTTATAAAGAATTAAAGGATACATGCATACGTATTAAAGGTTAAATCATATGAAGATGATTGATTATTCAAATTTTGATTTTACTAGATACTTGAATTATAGGAGGTCTATTTTAAGTTATATTTTCATATTTACTGGAAGGGTTATATCTTGAAAGAACGTCAAACAGATACTAGTAGGTGTTGGATCGGATTGGACCGGCTAGAGGGGAGTGAATAGACGGAAACAAGATATGAAATGGAAGGCACTCGTCTTTAAAAAAAAAACTTGGTCGCAACTAAGAACGTTGCTTCCAAGGCAGTTGACGCTCAATTAAAATTTCCTTATGACGGAGAAGTCTTACAACAAAAGCACGCTAGACTTTAGAGAGAATTACAAAAATGAATTAAATGATTGAAAATTAAAGCAAAACCTCTAAGTCTATTTATAGCCTAAGAGAATAAATCTGGATTGTTGATTGTTAATGACTTTTCTCTTGGCCGTTGATCCATGGATGTAATCTGGATGGTTGATCTTGGATGGGATTAAACTGCATCCATTGGATTTGATTAAAGGATAATGTAACATTATCCTTTAAGAAATAAAGTTTAATTAAAACTTTATCTTTCCTCGAGATGGCTGTTGGAATTTCCATGTCGCTGTTGTAATCTCTAAGTAGTAATATCGGCAACATTTTATTGCCATTGTCTTTTATCCCAAATGGTAAGTGGGTTAGCGTGTGTTATTGAAGTCTCGGGTTCGATCCTTCTTGGCACCAAATAATTTTCTCTTTTCTTTTGGGCGTTGGACCAGTCTTTTTAATTCTTCATCTTCTGGGTGATTTCCGGCCAACCGGAGTTAGGCTCACCCGAATCCGACTTCGGTCTTTCGCCCCTCGAGCGTCCTTCCTCTCGGCTTCTCGTCCCTCGGACACCGGACGCATCCTTCTCGCTCCACCGACGTACTCTTCCGCAGCTTCCGCGTCCCTCGGATTGTACCGAGCCCGTCGGCTCACTTCCTCGTACAATCCTTGTCGTCCGCTACGCCTTACGCTCGACTTCCTCCGTACCTAAGCTCCTGCACACTTAGCAGAGGGATTAAACATACCAGGACCTAACTTAAATTGGTTGATCACATCAAAATCAACCAGGGTACTTACAGTAGGCACTTCTACCCTGGAGGTAGAGTTGGTAGTATGCTATAAAGCATTCAATCACAGGATTTGACTGTGAAACTGCATTACAGATTATTAATGGTATTGACATACCACTGAGGATCTATGTGACAATAAAGCTGCAGAATTTTATGTCAAGAACAACCGTAGTTTTTCTATGTCTAAGCACATCGACACCAAGTTTTTAGAGATTAAAAAAAGATTTTAGAGTCGTCGGGTCATGGTAGAGCACATCAGCATAGAGTCTATGTTGACCGCTCCACTCACTAAAGGCTTAGTGCCTAAGATGTTTCATGTGAATGTTATGGATAGGGAAGTTCTTCTGGTAGAAAAAAAACTCATCTAATAGGAGTTTGTATTTATTTTATTGCTCTATATTTGATAATAAAGACAAATATTTTTATTTTGATTATTATACGTACTTAAAGTTTAAAATATGCATGAGATTTTTATTTGTTTATTAAACACTCTAAATATGGTATTATGATTTACTACTGCTGTTTAATATTTGGTATTTGTAAATATGATACAAATTCCTTTTGAAATAATAAAGTTTGGATCATGATTTGCTATTGCAGTTTAGCATAAGGTATTTGTAAATATGATGAATCACTTTGGACCAGTTAGAAATTGACATGTATTGATTACATTTCATATAATTTTCACTCTATACATTCATATCTTGATATATATCGTTAATGACATTGGTATTGTAATTATTGCCGAGACTTGTTATGATCATATACAGTAGTTATGACCTCTTTAATCCTATACTAATGAAATTAATGTACTAGATTATTTGTAGGGGTATTTTATACCCATAAAGTTTAATATCAACTAAAATTTTACTTGTATTTAACATACAACTCACATATAGCCCAAGTGGGAGATTATTGGATATTATTATCCCTTTTAGGTGGGTTTATTTATAAGTTGCATAATGTAAATACGATATGAACCCTTTAAAGTGATTTAACTTATGTTTATTGAGTTTCAGATTATTGGATATGAGTTTCATGTGTAGAACCCTTTTGTCAAATCTGTTATCATCTATAGGTTGATAACAAATTGGATTTCTATACAAAGGAGAGGTCCCCAAGGTTTTAGGGCACTATCTTGACCTAATTTCTTGTTCCCCATCAACAAGAGATTTTACGACCTTGTCATCCCTTAAGCCTTTGGAAGATCTTTTTCTCGCTTCCGTTTCATCTTCTTCCACAGAGATTCGATCCGATGACGCTAAAAATAAGGATATGACTCTTCAATTATGTTTCTTGTCATATTTTATTTATAATTTATGTTATTATATCATATTTACGACATAACTAGATCTATGTTCCTATGTCTTATATTTTCTCTTCCGAATTCTTATTTTATTCTTAAAATTCATACAATTAGGTGAAAATTTAAAATTTATCATAAACTAATTAGCGTAGCTACATGGCTTATTGCAGTTGAACAGAAAAAAAACTCTGATAGGTTACGCATCTTCTATCTGTACAAAAAATATTAACCTTAGTACATCTCTCAAAACATATATATACCATGAGCCAACCGTCAAAGGCTCACCATATTGATGCCTGCAATCCACTTGTAATATGTAGTCCCGTGTATAATTACAAAACAAAAATTTTCATGTTTGTAAGATATATAAAACTGAACGTTATTGGAAATCATATTTTAGGTATTACATGTTGACAAAAGGCGATTTGTTCAACTTCAATGTCTCCGTTAATTTATCTCAGGATCAATACGAATGAGATAAATTATGGAAGACTACTAGCCCGGATACTATGACTAGTGCGTAAGGAGGGCGGACATACTGACTTTGTCAGGTTTTGACCATAGACCTCATGGTGGCAACACCAACGCATCAACCATCAGTCCATCCCGTGAAGACTATCTTAGTTATTACATAAATGATTAACGAAGTTTTTACAACCTCGGGCGACCAGTCCGGTCCCACAGAAGTTTCCCATCGGCCGCTAGGATAAATCGGGAAGCGCTCGCGGTGGGTGGTCTAGAAGTCCAACATCTTAGGGTTCGCGCCCTATTTGGAGAAAAAATTTCTACAAATACGTCATAGCTGAGGATCGAACCGTAAATACCTAAGATAATAACTAGTTACCCTATCGTTGTACCATAGCCCCAGAGGCATATCTTAGTTATTACATAGCTCTTAGCTTAATTATGCATTCAGCTAGCTGTAAATTATTTAACTATTCTCACCAAAATCATTCAAAAACAAAAACGTTTTTTTGTTTTTATATATTTTTTTTAATTTCAGAATTTTTCACCAGCACCCATCTCCTTCTTCTCCGCTCGTCTCCTCGACCTCCCCTTGAGTTCCTGGACCTGCCCCATCCACACCTCCCTCGGAAACATCACTGATCTCCTCTTCTCTCGCTCCCTGTCCGCTGCTAGATCCAGCAGCCCCAACTGGCGATCGTACTTCTCCCGCAGCACGGGGTTGGACAGCACCTCGTACGCCTTCTTGATCTCAATGAACACTCTCGTCGCTTCCTCCTTCGCCGTCAGCGGGCACACGTCCGGGTGGTGGCGCCGCGCCATACTCCGGTAGGCTCTCTTGACCGCCTCGACCCCGTGGACGTTCTCCGGCTCGAGCGCCAGCACTTGGTACAAGTTCTTGCTGGCTCTGCAAGCTGCGGGCGACCTTGCATTCATACTCGGTACTGTCATCAGATTGCCATAAAGCAGAGCGCCGGTGCCCATGGCAGTGAGTGAAGCACTGAGCTCTGTGACCACTCGATGAACGCAACATTGGCCAGAAAAAGGTGCCTTTTAAAGACGTACAATTGGCACTCATTTCCAAATGTCAGTCGACGACCAACTTGGCTTTTGTCTGTTGTCACTATCCATGCAGTACCAACATGCTCTGTTTTACCAGTTGGTCAAGGGAGTCGGATTCAAGTCAAATTCACATCTTTTGTATGTATATCATGTTATAGAGGATAAGATAAAGTTATAGAGTTAATATCTATAATAAAAATATATTATAGAGTTAATATCACATTTATAAATAGCTCCTTCTAGTTAGTAGTTAGTATTGATTGAGACATCAATCTTTTGTTTTTAGTTTGTAAATTATAGAGGATAAGATATAGTATTCAATTAGAGAAGCAATTATGAGGAGTAAAATAAAGTTTTTAATTTTTTTTATACAGACCAAAAGCCCATGAAAGAAAGTTCCTGCCCCCTTCACTAAAAGACTAGTTTATTAGCTAAGCTTATGTTTTTTCTTCCATGACCTAAATCAGCTGTGTTCTTAATAGGGAAAAGGGAATGGGGACAATGGCCGGCCATGGCATTCAATATGTTCTCGTGTATTGTTTACACAGTAGACGACGCAAATCTATTCTTCATTCTTTTGTTTAAGGATATTGTTATGCGTTTGTCTGGATATCTACAGAGAGGAAGAGTACTCAATGTTCATATGGAACAGCAAACTCGTAATTTTCAATCAAGTAAGACAAGAAAAGATTTTTTTTCTAGAAAAGGATAATTAATACTTAATAGAGAAGCCGGTTGTCCACTTAGTCGTGTCTAGTATTTTTGAACTAAACAATGATTGAATGAAAGAGAGAAAATGAGCTGTTTGAACATCCGGACATCACAATAAATTTCATCATCTTATGTCTTAATCTTAATTAGCAGAGCACATCACCAATCTTGCTAATATCAACGAGTTGAAAAAAATTCTCTTCCTTTGCATCAATTAGCATACCTACACATTCATGACAATAAATCTTGCTCATGTGTTTATCGGCAAATTACTCAAAAGATCATAGTTCTCTGTAATCCAGGTTCAACGTGTTTAAAGTTAGAAATTGTTTTACACAGTCATTGTATGTAAGAGTTAAATAGCAACAATAGTCAACAATACCAATCTTCTTCACCAGTGTCTATTTTTTAACGTATTTCCAAGGTTAAATTAGAATCAAGCTGTGTTTCCACGTTTACTGCTCAAACCTAATTGAGAGAAGAAAAATCTAAACTGTCATTTCCAGAAGGTCATGCTATTCATAGCAAAGTGGGGCATGCCAATAAAATTGAGCGAAGAGTACAAAAAAAACAGACCTGATCTTGAACAAACACGTATGGGCAAAGAATCTTTAAAGCAAAGGAACCATGCTTCAACAGCGCTATGCTTTCAGCATCAGTAAGACTTTCACATACTGATGTTTAAAGCCACAATCACTAATCTTTTCTCTAAGTCGTTCATATTTTGTGTGGCAGTCATCATCGAATTGGTTTGGTCAGAATATACCTTCTTCTCAAATGTTCTCCTAGCCTTTATACATGCGCAGCAGTTGCACACTGTTCTGGAAGGAGTTGACGTCGATGGTCAATCACCGAGGTTCAGTCCACGCGGATAGTAACGAGAGGGGAGGAACTCTGCGCCCTGCGAGATCAACACATGACGTTAGGGGAACACGTCGGAGATTGTCCGGCGGAGCCCACTTCGACGCTCAAGTCAGTGTCTCGATGGAGAGGAGAAGTATTAAGCAGAAAGATGAATGAGTAGCAGAGAATGCATAACCCCTTTACCGGAGGGGTTGATGTACCTCTTATACCTGTGGCGGCTGTCTCATGAGTCTCCACGATCATTGTCACGTCCCCCGATTATCGGTTACAAAATAACCTTTGCAACGGTTCACGCCATCAAAGTTCAGACCGTTGCGACAATTATGAGTTATGATAACTCCCCAATAAGGGGTGATAGTTATCCGCAGATCCGAAGAAAGGGGATCGTTACTTGAGGCAGGGTGTTCTTGGGCACCGCTTCCCCGAGGTGAGCTCGGGGTCTTCTGGCTAGGGGGTCCCGGGCATTCCGCTTTCCCGAGGTGGTCTCGGGGACCTATCTTCCCGAGGTGATCTCGGGAGCGCGTACTCTGAGTTGAACTCTGGGGTGTGTCTACCCGCGAAGGCGGGGGGGGGGGGGGTACCGAGGGATCCCGTTCGCGAGAGGGTCTTGGGAGCTCTGGAAAGAGAGTCGTTCCGCAGATCCGAATAAAGGGGGGCCGTTACTTGAGGCCGGGTGTTCTTGGGCACTGCTTCCCTGAGGTAAGCTCGGGGTCTTCTGGCCAGGGGGGTCCCCGACATTCCGCTTTCCCGAGGTGGTCTCGGGGACCTGGCTTCCCGAGGTGATCTCGGGAGCGCGTCCTGTGAGTTGAACTCCGGGGTGTCTCCACTCGCGCGGGGGGGGGGGGGGGGGGGGGGGGGGGTCTCGGGGAATCCCATTCCCGAGAGGGTCTCGGGAGCTCTGGAAAGAGAGTCGTTTAGACTCGCTATACCTTGCCACACAGCTTCTTCAGCCCACATATCAGCCACGGGGTACTTAACCCCATCACAAGTTACTCTCTTCAAGTCTGATCGAAGGAAGTGTGTCTAACTGATTAGACTAGTGTGGTGATGAAGAAACTATGTTATGGTGGGTCCCTGCACCCACTACTACTTCATTGGAGGCACGTTGGGTCGAAGGAATCGAAGCATTCGTCTCTCGGCCAGAGGCAATTCTTTGAAATAGTCCAACAGTCCCCGTGCATTTCGAGACGAGGCAAAGGTTCGCTGAGCCTGTCGTAAGGCAAAGAGATAAATGAAGTGTTAGCGCCAAACTAGGTTCACTGAGCCTAACATAAGACGAAGAGAAGTAGAATTGCAAAGCCTGTCGTAAGGCAGTGAAAAAATGAAGCGCTAGCGCAGAGCTAGGTTCACCGAGCCTGTCGTAAGGCGAAGAGAAGTGCTAGCGCGGAGCTAGGATCGTCGAGCTTGTCGTAAGGCGACGAGAAGCGCTAGCATGGAGCTAGGTTCGTTGAGCCTGTCATAAGGAGAAGAGAAACGCTAGCGCGGAGCTAGGATCGCCGAGCCTGTCATAAGGCAAAGACAAGCGCTAGCGCGGAGCTAGGATCGCCAAGCCTGTCGTAAGGCAGTGAGATAAATGAAGCGCTAGCGCGGAGCTAGGTTCGCCGAGCCTCTCGTAAGGCGAAGAGAAGCGCTAGCATAGAGCTAGGATCGCCGAGCCTGTGGTAAGGCGAAGAGAAGCGCTAGCGCAGAGCTAGGATCGCCAAGCCTATCGTAAGGCAGTGAGATATATGAAGCGCTACCACGGAGCTAGAATCGTCGAGCCTGTCGTAAGGCGAAGAGAAGCGCTACCACGGAGCTAGGATCGCCGAGCCTGTCATAAGGCGAAGAGAAACGCTAGTGTGGAGCTAGGATCGCCAAGCTTGTCGTAAGGCAGTGAGATAAATGAAGCGCTAGCGCGGATCTAGGTTCACCGAGCCTGTCGTAAGGCGAAGAGAAGCGCTAACGCGAAGCTAGGATCGCCGAGCCTATCGTAAGGCAAATAGAAGGGCTAGCGCGAAGCTAGGATCGCCGAGCCTATCGTAAGGCTAAGAGAAGCGCTAGCACGGAGCTAGGTTCGTCGAGCCTGTCGTAAGACGAAGAGAAATGTTAGCGCGGAGCTAGGATCGCCGAGCCTGTCGTAAGGCGAAGAGATAAATGAAGCGCTAGCGCGGAACTAGGATTGTCGAGCCTGTTGTAAGGCGAAGAGAAGCGCTAGAGCGGAGCTAGGATTGCCAAGCCTATCGTAAGGTAGTGAGATAGATGAAGCGCTAGCGCGGAGCTAGGTTCGCTGAGCCTCTCGTAAGGCGAAGAGAATCGCTAGCATGGAGCTAGGATTGCTGAGCTTGTCGTAAGGCAAAGAGAAATGTTAGCCTGGAGCTAGGATCGCCAAGCCTGTCGTAAGGAAGTGAGATAAATGAATCGCTAGCGCAAAGCTAGGTTCACCGAGCCTGTCGTAAGGTGAAGAGAAGCGCTAGCACGGAGCTAGGATCGCCGAGCCTGTGGTAAGGCGAAGACAAGCACTAGCATGGAGCTAGGTTCGCCGAGCCTGTCGTAAGGCGAAGAGAAACGCTAGCGCGGAGCAAGGATCGCCGAGCCTGTCGTAAGGCGAAGAGATAAATGAAGCGCTAGCACGGAGATAAGTTCACCGAGTCTGTCGTAATGCGAAGAGAAGCGCTAGCGCGGAGCTAGGATCACCAAGCCTGTCGTAAGGCAATGAGATAAATGAAGCGCTAGCGCGGAGCTAAGATCGTCGTGCTTGTCGTAAGGCGAAGAGAAACGCTAGCGCGGAGCTAGGATCGCCAAGCCTGTTGTAAGGCAGTGAGATTGAAGCGCTAGCACGGAGCTAGGTTCGCCGAGCCTGTCGTAAGGCGAAGAGAAGCGCTAGCACGGAGCTAGGATCGCCAAATCTATCGTAAGACAATGAGATAAATGAAGCGATAGCGCGGAGCTAGGTTCGTCGAGCCTATCGTAAGGCGAAGAGAAACGCTAGTGCAGAGCTAGGATCGCTAAGCCTGTTGTAAGGCAGTAAGATAAATGAAGCGCTAGCGCGGAGCTAGGTTTGCCGAGCTGTCGTAAGGCGAAGAGAAGCGCTAGCGCGGAGCTAGGATCGCCAAGCCTGTCGTAAGCCAATGAGATAAATGAAGCGCTAGTGCCGAGCTAGGTTCGCCGAGCCTGTCGTAAGGCGAAGAGAAACGCTAGCGCAAAGCTAGGATCGTCGAGTCTATCGTAAGGCAATGAGATAAATAAAGCGCTAGCGTGGAGCTAGCTAGGATCGCTGAGCCTGTCGTAAGGCGAAGAGAAACGCTAGCGCGAAGCTAGGATCGCCAAGCCTGTCGTAAGGCAATGAGATAAATGAAGCGCTAGCATGGAGCTAGGTTCGCCGAGCCTGTCGTAAGACGAAGAGAAGTGCTAGCGCGGAGCTAGGTTCGCCGAGCCTGTCGTAAGACGAAGAGAAGTGCTAGCGCGGAGTTAGGATCGCCAAGCCTGTCATAAGGCAATGAGATAAATGAAGTGCTAGCGCAGAGCTAGGTTCGTCGAGCCTGTCATAAGGGAAAGAGAAGCGCTAGCGCAGAGTTAGGATCACCAAGTCTGTCATAAGGTAGTGAGATAAATGAAGCGCTAGCGCGGAGCTAGGTTTGTCGAGCCTGTTGTAAGGCGAAAAGAAGCGCTAGCGTAGAGCTAGGATCGCCAAGTCTATCGTAAGACAATGAGATAAATGAAGCGCTAGCGCAGATCTAGGTTCGTCGTGCCTGTCGTAAGGCGAAGAGAAACACTAGTGCGGAGCTAGGATCGCCAAGTCTGTCGTAAGGCAGTGAGATAAATGAAGCGCTAGCGTGGAGCTAGGTTTGTCGAGCCTGTTGTAAGGCGAAGAGAAGCGCTAACGCTGAGCTAGGATCGCCAAGCCTGTCGTAAGCCAATGAGATAAATGAAGCGCTAGCGCGGAGCTAGGTTCGCCGAGCCTGTCGTAAGGAGAAGAGAAACACTAGCGCAGAACTAGGATCGCTGAGCCTGTCGTAAGGCAATGAGATAAATGAAGTGCTAGCGCGGAGCTAGGATCGCCGAGCCTATCGTAAGACGAAGAGAAACGCTAGCGTGGAGGTAGGATTGCCAAGCCTATCGTAAGACAGTGAGATAAATGAAGCGCTAGCACGGAGCTAGGTTCGCCATGCCTGTCGTAAGGCGAAGAGAAGCGCTAGTGCGGAGCTAGGATCGCGAAGCCTGTCATAAGGCAATGAGATAAATGAAGCGCTAGCGCGAAGCTAGGTTCGTCGAGCTTGTCGTAAGGCGAAGAGAAGCGCTAGTTCGGAGCTAGATTCGCCGAGCTTGTCGTAATGCGTAGAGAAGCGCTAGAGTGGAGCTAGGATCGCCGAGCCTGTCGTATGGCAGTGAGATAAATGAAGCGCTAACGCGGAGCTAGGTTCGCCGAGCCTCTCGTAAGACAAAGAGAAGCGCTAGCACGGAGCTAGGATCGCTGAGCATGTCGTAAGGCGAAGAGAAACGCTAGTGCGGAGGGGATATGCTAGAAGTTCCTAGGTCCTTCCCCCTTCTCCCCTCATTCTTCTTGTCATAGAACACTGGAAGCAGTAGAGTTAATTTTCTCCAAGTCCCCTAGGGACTCTTACCGGTGCACTAGAGGTGTCGCTACATGCCCCCACCGGTGGTGAGACAGATCTTCAGTGGTGGTGGTGCGAAGTGGAGATTCTGGGGATCTCGACTTGCCCCGAAACCACTCGACGCGAGGCGGCTTGCTTGATCTGATGTTGTTCGAGCACACCCTTAGCGGCGTTGGTGACCAATCAATCTAGTTCCTCTTTCGTCAGGACGATGGATTGTCCCGTCGGCTCGGCCATCGGTACTCCTTCTGGTGTTTTATTGGTTTTCCACAGACATCGCCAAACTTGTTCCAGAGGGAGTCGACATCGATGGCCAGTCACCGAGGTTTAGTCCACGCGGATGGTAACGGGAGGGGAGGAACTTTTCGCCCTGCGAGATCAGCACGAGCGTTAGAGGAACACGTCGGAGGTTGTCGAGTGGAGCCCACTCTGACACTCAAGTCAGTGCCTTGATGGAGAGGAGAAGTATTAAGTAGAAAGATGAATGAGTAGCAGAGAATTCATAACCCCTTTACCGGAGGTAGAGCTGTCAATTTGGGTTAGGCCCGTTGGGTTGGCCCGCCCCGCCAACCAATTTAAGCGGGTTGGGTTAGAATTTAAATAACCAAAGCCCACCGAGGGCCAACCCGCCTAGGCCCGCGACCAGCACGGGTCGGTCCGCGACGGGCTTGGGTTGGCCCGCGGGTTGAGAACCACATGTTAGTCAAGTTTTATGACAATTTATTATCTTTCTTTGTTATAATTTTGAAATAAAAAATAATACTTTTCATCACATGAGTACTCGTTTGTATCCATTTACATTTAAAAAATGTATTTTTTTTGATATATTAGATTGATGAAACCTAAATATATGATTTTTTTTTACTTTTTAAAATTTTAAATAATTATTTTGATGGGCCCGCGGGTTGGCCCGCTTAACCTGCGACCCGCCTTGGATTGGGTTGAGTTGGGGATTTCCCAATCCGCCTAGATGACGGGTCGACCCGCCCCCGCCCCGCCAAATTGTCGACCCGCTACGGGCCAACCCGCCCAGCCACGGGTTGGCCCGTTTGACAACTCTAACCGGAGGGGTTGGTGTACCTCTTATACCTGCGGCGGCTGTCTCATAAATCTCCACGATCATTGCCACGTCCCTCGATTGTCGGTTACAGGATAACCTTTGCAACGGTCCACGCCGTCATTAAGTTCGGACCGTTGCCACAATTATGGGTTATGATGACTCCGCGATAAGGGGTGATGGTTATCCGCAGATCTAAAGAATGGGGGACCATTACTTGAGGCGGGGTGTTCTTGGGCACCGCTTTCCCGAGGTGAGCTCAGGGTCTTCTGGCCAGGGGGTCCCGGGCATTCCGCTTTCCCGAGGTGGTCTCAAGGACCTGGCTTCCGGGAGCTCTGGAAAGAGAGTCGTTCCTCAGATCCGATGAAAGGGGACTGTTACTTGAGGACGGGTTTTCTTGGGCACCGCTTCCCCGAGGTGAGCTCGAGGTCTTCTGGCTAGAGGGGTCCTGGGCATTCCGCTTTCTCGAGGTGGTCTCGGGGACCTGGCTTCCCGAGGTGATCTCGGGAGCGCGTCCTCTAAATTGAACTCCGAGGTGTGTCCACCCGCAGGGGGGTCCCAAGGTCTCGTTCCCGAGAGGGTCTCGGGAGCTCTGGAAAGAGAGTCGTTCAGACTCGCTGTACCTTACCACACAGCTTCTTCAGCCCATATGTTAGCCACGGAGTACTCAACCCCATCACACACCTTTCAGCAGTAGGCGAAAAGATATGCAGTTATGTCCATGAGCGTGACACCATTACAGCCGGTGCTTTGTAGCAGCAGGTGCTAGGCGGTTAGCTATAGGCACGATCCAGTGAATGACCCAACACAGCTCAATGCGTGGCCCAAGCATGCCCAATGCTGGACCGGTTGATTTGATTCTCGAGCAGGACATCATCATACAAATAATTAATCCTCGACACCAATTATATCATATATATACAAATTTAATCTGCTACGAACCATGACACATATATGATATATATATACAAATTTAATATGTTGTGGAGCGAGACGTTGTGTGCTTGTGCAGACCTGGGTCTCCTGAATCTAATCCAGGTGCACAATAACATTTTTGGATATCTTATATAAGATTTTAGGATTTAGGATTGTGTTATAGTGTGTGTAAGCCAATACGATTTTCCCTATAAGATCTAAGCTAACTTCTTAGGTTATAGTGTTAAAGATAAAAATTTTAAAATACTTACAGGATATATTATATGTATTTAGAATTTTAGATTTTAAAATTTAAAGGTTGAATTATAGTGAATTTAAATTAATAAGATTTTTTCTCTAGGATTCAGGCTTCCCTTTTAGGTTATAATGTTCAAGATAAAAAATTTTAGATGCTCACGGGATATAATAAATACATTCAAGATTTATATTTGAGAAAATTTTAATTTTTAAAAATAAATAAATAATAATTCCAAATGTCTGGATTTAATCTATGTGCCCGAATGGTTTAAAAATATATATATATATTTAATTAGGGTGCCTGGATTCAATCCAGACACCCCGATTGACATCGTGCATGGGCACACGACGGACGATCCATGTTAGATCAGTAAGTGTGTGTGTGCGTCTATATATATATATATATATATATATATATATATATATATATATATATATATATATATATGGGCACACGACGGACGATCCATGTTAGATCAGTAAGTGTGTGTGTGTCTATATATATATATATACACGCTACTTCCCATGCGCTCCTCTTCCGCGATTGCCATGTTGGCCATCCGAATCAACATTTTCCCCCTTTATTTATTTATTTATTTTTGTTGTATTTTCCTTTTCCTCTCGATGTTGTCATCGCCGTGCCTGCCTTGCGTTCGCCTCCAGCTGCTCGCCCCCGAACAAAACTACAACCATAGAGGGATAGGTGAACCCGTCGTTGCCCGTTGCAACCCCGCTGCCCATCGCTCGCTACGCCCGACCGTCACCTGCCGCGCCCACCCACCTCCAGCCCCTCCACCACGCAGTCCGATTATCGGTGGAAGAAGATGAGTAAAACGAAATATTTAATTTTAATAAAGAAAAAAATTACTTGAGAAAAAGTTAAATAAATAAATAAATAAAGGGGGAAAATGCTGATTCGGATGACCAACGTGGCAATCGCGCAAAACAAATTTAACTTTTTCTCAAGTAATTTTTTTCTTTATTAAAATTAAATATTTCATTTTACTCGTCTTATTCCATTGATAAACGGACTGCGTGGTGGAGGGGGCTGGGGGCGGGCGGGGGGGGGGGGGGGGGGGGGCGGGGGGCGTGGCAGGCGACGGGCGACGACGGCCGGCGACAGACGGCTACAGCGACTTCTCATCCTCTCTCTCTCATCTTCTCTTCTTCTTCCATGAGAAGGGCGCGGCAGGCGATGGGCGTTGGCCGGGTACAGCGGGCGACAGGCGTCGGCCGGGCGTAGCGAGCGATGGGCAGCGGGGCTGCGACGGGCAACGACGGGTTCACCTAGCCCTCTATGGTTGTAGTTTTATTCGGGGGCGGGCAGCGGGGCTGCGACGGGCAACGACGGGTTCACCTAGCCCTCTATGGTTGTAGTATTGTTCGGGGGCGGGCAGCTGGAGGTGAGCGCAAGGCAGGCACGGCGGCGACAACATCGAGAGGAAAAGGAAAATACAACAGAAATAAATAAATAAATAAAGGGGGAAAACGCTGATTTGAATGGCCAACGTGGCAATCGCGGAAGAGGAGCGCACGAGAAGTAGTGTATAATATCATAATTGTGTTGTGTGTGTGTGTGTGTGTGTGGAACCGTCAAGTTGTGTGCCTGACCAATTTGCTGTAGACATGTGCTAGACTAATCTAGGCACCTTGAGTTCATTCCAATAGATTTTTTAAAAAATATTTTTAGTGGTATATTATATATATTTAGGATTTAAGATTTAGGAGTTGAGTTATAATATCCCGAAGGAGTTGTTGGCCCGATAGAAAATCGAACTGCACCTCCTATATACGCTAAACAATCTAAAGCAATTATATATGACCTACACGAGCCCACATACCTCGGCCAATATGACTGGAACATATAGCACATATAACAAAACAAGATAGCAAAAATAAAACCAAAATTTACCAAAATACATGCCAGCATGACTTACATCACAAATCCAAATTAATGCACGAAAATTATAAAAGTAACACATACAAAATACAAGACCACCACAAAGTCGACTCGACGGGAAAGAACTGACTGCTAGGGGTTCTCCGGGCGACTCCAAATATATCAACCTGAAAATAAAAACAGAGCTAATGGTGGTGAGATCAAAATGAACTCAGCGGGTATATAAACAGATATGCATAGTAGACTATACTAGCAATAAGAGTCAAACCGATACTCATAGAGAAATAGCATAAATGTATAACTAATATACTGAATGAATAATACATATCAATGTGAGCATATCCCGTTAGTATATAGGTCAGAAGACACCCAATACCTCTTCCGCGGAAATCAATATCACATGAGTAAATGCAAGGTCAACAAGGCCATAGGCAAAAATATCATCTGTATGTGCATGTCAAACATATGCGACAATCAAATGTATCAAGCACAAGCAAAATGCAACAATGCAAAATATTCACATTAATGCAATGACACATGTCATCCTCTGTAGACACTTTGGCTATCGCTACATACACTGGGCAGCCAGGAGGACAAGATAGTCTAGCACTTGTGACTATATACTCCGAAGCACCTGTGGGGACTCTAAAATACCTGTGGGGACCCCGATGCATGAAAAGCCAATGTAGCTAGGCTATGCACAAAACAAGAAAAGCAAACGCACTTGGAACTATGCACAATGCATGAAAAACCAATACACCTGGGGCAATGCACAAAATATGAAGAGCCAATGCATTGGGGCTATACAGAAACTAAGACATGTCTAACGACACATCTTAAACACTCAAAGAGTCAACGGTCGCTTGCGTATGATTCTATTCCTCTGACATGACTAATGACCCATGCTCAACTACCAGGGAGCCAAGGGTCGCCGCGCAAGCACAATGCAGAGATGATGCATGACACTATCCCATACAACACCATTTAACTAATCCTCTAATCATCAACATGATATGCAGGGGTCCAAGAATAACCATGCACCATATCCTAGTCCTAATGCTGGGTATAAGGTGTCCTATCACTAATCCAAACACACACAACAACATATGCGACAATAAAGAGTAAGGAGGTCCAACCTCGAAGCAGTATAGAAATAAAACTAATCATCTAATCAAGCAGCTAATATCAAACGTAGATATAGAAAAGTAGGAAACAAGTAGAATCCTACTGCTATCTATAACTAACTATACATAAAAACTGTGATAATATATAAACAGATAAGTCAGAAGTACCCGTCTCTGAAGTAGGTGCTCGAAATGCAAAGAACCTTCGTCTAGGTAATCCGCAGCAAAAAAATAATCAAGTTAATGTCCTGTATCAAAAAATAAAATTATCTAGATATAATCACATATAATACCTAACTAAATGAACCATCTAAATAAATTAAAATTAATCTTAATTATTATAATAATTTAATTAGCCCAAATTAAAAGATTAATTATCAACTACCTCCATCCATGAGGTTAGGTTTGGTCCAACTCTAAACCAAAACCCAACCTGATTCACTCCCCTAATAAACCACCTACCACCCATTGGAGGCTCACGGTAGCTAGCCTCGCCAAGAGGAACGAGCATTTTTTTTTTTAAAGATCCTTACATCAAATAAATTCATAGGAATCCTCTCACACTCCACATCACCAATGCATCCAAAACTGAGCTATAATAAGAACTGTATCAACTACAATACTATCGAAACTTAACACTGAACAGATTCAACTCCAATTATTGCTCACAAAACAAATTTAGTTCCCATACAGAAATAACACTACATGCTCTAACTAGCCAAACACTTTAACCTGCTTCAAAATAAAATAGGACTAGGCTATCTCCATATGGAGCTCACAGCACAACTCCAAAACCCAATTTAGCAACAACGCTCGCCTCGACTCCAATCGGAGCTTCATGGCACCCACATATTCTCCTAAAAGAAATGCCGGTCAAAAACCCAACATATCATCTCACAACATGAAAATAAAGGAAAGCTATTATGCACAACAACAAGTCTTCAGGTTTACAACTCAGATCCAACTCCCCGACTCAATCACAATTCATCCTGAACACACCACTGAAAATTCTGTGATCAGAACAAAAACCATCCAACCCGATTCAAGAACCAAGACCACATCCTAAATCCAATTCGAATTCATGATCTAACTCAACACTATGGATCTGACAAGATCCATACAACGATCACAACGCCAACCCAGAAAAAAAAATCCAAAATCAACAGCCCCCTCTCGGCACAAAACCAGGATCACAAAACAGAGTCTGCAAGGAACACTTTACATCTACAAACCACATCGATTCGAAGGAAACCATCCAATCTATTCTCTACTAAATCCAAGAACAGATCCCAATAACATCGATTCTTACACAAAATCAGATAAAATTTCCATTCTGGTTAAAGCTTTCCACCTCTAATGATTCAAACGCACGCCATCCGCAACAAAGATCATAGCAAAAACTGTAAACCCTAGATGTCATCTAAACCATATTCCGAGCAACACTCACCTGAGCGATGCTCCGTTGCCCAGATCCGCCAGCTCAGGCAGTCGTTCCTCGTCGAGCGTCGGGTGAAGAAAGGAAAACCTCCGGAAACTTGCTCGGAGAAGGGAGTAGAGAGATCGCAAAGGAGGAGTGGCTTCGACTCCAATCGCACAGGGAATGCGCGAAGAAGAGAAGGAAAGTGGGATATAAGGGATGCCCATTTTGCAACTTACCCCTGCATTTCCCTTATTCGTACATTCGCCCTTAAGTTTTGGGTTTTTTCCAAATCCACCCCTTTCATAACTTGGTTTCTTACCTTAACACCCCTCAAATTTTAGAATACTAAACCCAAACCCTTTAAACCTAGGGTTTTATTCCCCCTAGCAGCCCAAAATTCTAAAACAAGTTGCGAGAAATTTATCCGAATTTACTCGAAATATTCTGGATCAGATTTTCGAATGACAACATTTTAATAATTATAATGGATTTAAGTCAATAAATTTTTTTTCTAAAGTTCAGACTTCCCTCTTGGTTTATAATATTCAAGAAAAAAAATTTAGATATTCACGAGGTATATTATATATATTTAAGGTTTAAAATTTTAGGATTTAGGGATTGTGTTATAGTGAGTGTAAGCTAATAAGATTTTCCCTTTGGTATTCAGGCTTCCTCTTGGATTATAGTATTCAAGATAAAAAAAAATTTAGATCCTCATAAGATATAATAAATATATTTAGAGTTTACATTTATGAAATTTTAAGTTTTAAAAAATAAAAAAAACGGGACGTTTGGATTCAATGTAGGTGCCTCGATTGACGTCGCACATAGGGGCATTAGGGGAGGTTCCATAGTTGATCAGTTCGCGCGCGCACATATATATATATTTGGGCTATTCTCAAAATATCTCATGTCAATAGAGATATTTTTTTTTATCATTTTAAACTCATGATCTTTTCCATGTCTAATCAATATGCGGCTTATTGTATTCTCAATAATTTTCCCCTCAAAGGAAGGATCATAATTACTTTCATAGTCGAGTCTCCCCACAACTTTATTCAAGGACCCTCACATGACATTTGGTTTGGACCATAACTCTGATACCATATGTTGAAATATAATTAAGATTTTAGATATTTCCACAATGATATGATATTGCTTATTTTGAGTTTGGGTTCAGTTACTCTTGACCTGCTCCGGGTCTCCCCGCAACTTCGTTCAAGGATCCTCATATGATATCTGGTCTGTACCATGATTCTGATACCAATTATTAAGACACAAGAATTTTATATATCTCAACAATGACATAATATTATTAATTTTGGGCTCGGTCACTCTTTACCTATTTCGGTCCTCCCCTATAATTTCGTTCAAGGACCTCACATTAATTTTGGGCTCGGGCCGAATTTTAGATGTCTCCACAATGATATGATATTGTCCATTTTAGACTCAGTCACTCTAGATTTGCTCCAAACCTCGCAGCTTCGTTCAGAGATCTCCACATGACACTCGGTCTATACTATGACTCTGATAGCACTTGTTGAGATCCGGATCATCACTCTGATATCATTTATTGAGACTTAAAGATTTTAGATATCTTTATAGTGATATGATATAATTTACTTTAGATCTAAACCTTATGATTCTATTCTTAGATTCTAGCTAAAAAAAAATCTCATGCTCATAAACATATCTTCCATGTTTTTTTAACTCATACTTTTTTCATATCTAATTAATATGAGATTTTAATGGTATCTCCAACGCTTCATTCGGAAAGTTTAGAAGGAAGATAAATTAAGAAATACTTCATCTAGCACAGGATGAGATGATCATTGATGTTATATATATTAACAAATACAAATGATATTCAATAAATTATTAATTCCTGCTACCATCCATATACCTAGTTTATTATTATTTTCTAGCCGCATATAATATTTCTTCAATTTATAGGATAAAATGGGACACAGCCTCAAAATTTATACCCGTATTTATTATTTATTCCGGTGTTTTTTTATTCCTCTATTTATTTTCCCCACTTTTCAGGTTAAGAAGGGGCTGGAGTCTTATTCTCATCCGGCCCGTTGTCTTCTCTCGTCCTAGCCTTTCAATCGAGCCATGGGCTCCGGGAGCAGTCGCCTGGCCTCTCGATCTCCGCGACACCGGCCGGAAGGCCGACCGAGGGTTGGAATTGCTGCTTTCCTCTGCGGCGGAGCCGCGGCGGCAGCCCCCTACTCCGACCCTCCTCAGGTCCTAAATCGATGATCGGGCTAAGACTTCAGCCCTTGTTTTTCGTTTTCTTCAGTTGCGGTGCCTATTTACTGGTGAACGACTTGTTTTCGCGTTTGGCGAAAGGTTGTTTGCTTTTCGTGTTCTTTTCTAGTTCATTTTCAGATGATGTATTTTTTCTTCTTCTTTATCCCAAGTGATTTTTCTGATTTTCGTAACGATGTGAAATTGGTAATCAATTTATTAAGTCCGTTAATGGATTAGCTCCTCAAAATTGAACCTTACGTCGGGACGATTATATTGTGATTTCGTCCTGATTCTAGGTTCTTCAATTTTATTAAATTAGGGCTTCTATTCCATGTAAGGCGATGAAATGTACTGAATGATGAAAGCCTTTTAGATGTAATAGGATGACTACGAATTGGAGCATCCGACGACAGCAGTTGTCTTGGAATGAAATAGAGGCTCTTGTGAGTTACATCTTATCATCCAAGGAAGCACATGAATTTGCATATGCTATGTGGTTACACACAATATACTCCCAAGTACAGTTCGATTATTCAGAGGACATGGGAGTTTCCATGCAGTAATTAAAAGATCTTATAACTTTGTTAACCTTTTAATTTGACAATCTGTGCAATTTATCAATCCGATTTAATGATTTGAAAAAATGAAAGATAGACTTACGTAACTAGTTATTTGATCTAGATACAAAATGTGTGATATTGCTTTAGGAATTTGGTTTCCACCAAATTTTAGTGTAGCCACAATATAATGAATAATTCCTTATGCTACAAACATCAAATTTGCATAAGAATAGACACATTTTTGAGTTCTGACGTTGGAATATATATGTTTTAGGATGAGTTAGAAACAATCTCAAGGTTTTAATATAGTGATTTATATAAATGCTTATGAATGTTGCCATTAAATGGATTGGTTGTTTGAAATATTGTAAACAATCAAGAAAACCTAGTCAAACACATTTGTCTATGCACGTTTGTTTATGGAGTCTTCTATAAATAGATTTTTATGCCTGAGAATTATGAAAGAATTGCATTGTCATCTTTAGTTACTTTATTTGTTAAAGTAGGAAAATTATGCATGAACTCTGGATCTCTTATACCTATATTAAGAAACCATCTTGGGTGAAATTTTGTGAGATACATATCCTTCAAGCAGTTACAAAATCATTTTGGGTGAAGTAGAAACTTTGAATATTGTTGTTAAATTCAATTGTATTTTTAGATATTTTTGTTCTTCAACTTTAGTTCATGCATATTTGTAACAAAATTTCGTTTGTTCAAGATAATATTTGGTTATTAGAGCATTCATTATAGGCTCCTTGTATTGAAGTAGATGAAACCTGGCAAAGCCAGTGTCCTCGCCCTCCCCACACACTAGCCACAACATTCGGGCTAGTAGCCCCGTGATTTACCTCCTCCGTGTTGGCCTTGGGACGGGTTGGTGGGGGCGTTGGGAGCGAGCAAATCGCCTTTTGCCACCTTGTATTGAAGTAGATGAAACTTCTGTGGGGCCGGGCCGGTCCCTCGAGGTTGGAAAAACCTCGTTAATCGTTTTTTAAAAATTGAAGTAGATGAAAATAGTTTACTTACTCTTTCAATTTCCAGCCTAAAGCCACTAGTAAATCGATAATGGTTCCACCAAGGCCATTGTGCTATAGGTTTTTCAGTGGTTGTTTTGAACACTTTGCTAGAATTCCTTTGAGGCTCCAAGAGCTTGTTGTCGGCAAATCATGCTTGTCATTTAAAATCACAAAGTAGGCATAGTATCGCTGAAGATGTGTGTAAAGAATTATTTAGATGGGGGTATTCTAATTCTCATGAATCGAAGATTGCCTTCTATACAAGTACAATTGGATTTACGAACCTCACTCCACTTCCCTACATGTACACGCCATTCTAATGCCTCCATTAAATACCCACCAACCGAGACTGATGCTACTGCAGCACCAACAACTTTTGCCACAAACGATCGAGCTGCAGCATTTCTGACAAGCTCCATCCATGCTAGGTTCGATGCCTACTTGCAAAGCACCTGATTCCTGTTCTATTTGTCTGATAATACTTCCCACCAGTCTGATCACTTCCCAAAGCGCATCACCTCATCCTAGATAAACTAATTTTGTCCATGTTGATGCCTAGAAGGCACCATTGCCTTTTTTCCAGGAGGAGCCAGTGCCAGCAGTACAACAAAAAGGAAATTGATTTTGTTGTAAGATTTCTAAGAGTTGTATTAAGATCTCTTCAGGAGAATAAATCCTTAAAGGAAGTTCCAAAGCTGTTAATTATCTTATTTTGATCTATAGGAAAAAATTGGTAGAGTTTTGAGTTAAGTTGATTCATTTCCTAGTGTATAATTTGTCTTTTTCCTAATTTAGTTGAGCCCTTTAGGCATTGAATTATCGCTTACCTTGATTGATTTTAGTTTATTTCCATTTTTGTGTTGGAATTCCCCATAGGATTCCCCTCATTCAAATAAATTTTTGCGTAATAATATTTGTTTCTTTGAGTTTTAGGGGGCGTTTGGTTTAGGGTAATAGGGACTAGGGAATGGGAATGGATGATAATCATTCCCATTGACACTGTTTGGTAAGTGTCAATGGGAATGAAAATAAGGGAATCATTCCCTCATTTTCATTCCCTACTCCCCACTCATCAATCAAATTCCTCAATCATTCCTTCCTTTTCATATATCCAAAACACTCCTTTTTTTATTTTATATTTTTCATTTTACTATTTCTTTTTATATTATATCATTTTACTTTCTCTCTTTATATTTTAAAATTTCTCTCTACATATTTATTCTTTTCTCTCTCTACATTTCTATTATTTTCTCTCTCTACCTTTCTGATCTCATTTTCTCTTTATATATTTTTAATATTACTTTCTCTCTCTACTCTCTTATTATAATTTATCTATCTTAATTTTTCACTTTTTTTTATATTTTCTATATCACTTTTTCTTTATATTTTCTATATCACTTTCTCTCTCTATATTTTCTATATCACTTTCTCTCTCTACATTTCTCATCTCATTCTCTCTCTGTATATTTTGATAATCACTTTCTCTCTCTACCTCTCTTATCATAATTTATTTTTCATTATTTTTGTATATTTCATATATCACTTTCTCTCTCTACATTTTCTCTATCACTTTCTCTCTCTACCCTCTCATCTCACTTTCTCTCTATATATTTTCAATATCACTTTCTCTCTCTACCTCTCTTATTATAATTTATCTATCTTTATTTTTTACTTAATTTTCTATATTACTTTCTCTCTCTATATTTTCTATATCACTCTCTCTCTACCTCTCTCATCTCATTTTCTCTCTATATATATTTAATATTACTTTCTCTCTCTACCTCTCTTATCATAATTTATCTATATTTATTTTTTACTTTTCTCTATATCTTCTATCACTTTTTCTCTCTACATTTTCTATATCATTTTTTCTATCTCTCTCATCTCATTTTTTTCTCTTTATATTTTTTTAATGATTTCTCTCTCTATTTTTTATCACATCTATCTTATCTTTTTTTTCTCTCTACTTTTTATCTTTATTTTCTCCTATTTTTTTCTTCTAATTTTTTTTTTACCTTACTTCTCATAATTTCTCTCTATATTTTTCTAATTTATCTCTCAACTCATTTTATTTCACTTTCTCTATTTTGTAATAATTCTATTATTTTATGTAACTTTGAAATTTTTATAGATTCTCATTACTAAAGTTAAACTGAACCAAGCATCATCAATGACAATAATTTTCATTCCAGGATTTGAACCAAACACTACAAATGGAATCATGATTCTCATTCCCATTGACCCCTCAATGAATTCCATTACTATTTCGATTAACAAATTTGAACCAAACGCTCCCTTAGTCTAAGTTAGTTTATTTCTCTATTTTTTGCCTAATGCTTTGGTTCCATTTTTGGTGTTGCCTAAGAACTCTTAGAAATCTTAATTTTTTTAAAAAAAATTACTTTCTGTATTTGCATTAATTCTTTTTATGATTATGCATTGTTGTTGGCAGATTGAACATAATCCCACAGAGAAATCAGTCATCCAAGCAGCACTTAGTGGTTCTCTGATATCTTCTAATATCCAAATCTCAGTCAAGGAGTCATCTCTAAACATTACCCAAGAAAACAAGTCTTCTAGCTCCACCAGTGTTGACAATTTGTCTAGTCAAACCAATAGTGGTGGTGCAAATTCTTCTAGCTCCACTAGTGTTGACAATTTGTCTCATCAAACTAATAATGGTGCCAGTTCAGATAACTTGGAGAACTCTTATGGGCAAAAATATCATTCCGGGAGGATTTCTGATCTACCAAGTGCCTCTATCCAACATGAGAGTACTGATGCTGTATCTCCATTGTGCAAGGTTGCTAATTGCACAAGTCAATATGATTCCTTTAGTTTGCTAAGCTTCTCAAGTAGCACAAATCAACTCCAACCTTTGGATTTGAGTGCAAACGAGATTTTAGCTAATCCTTCCGAGTCTGTGAGCATCCCTACTAGTGATACAGACCATGTTCCTACTCTTCCAAGTGTATCCACAACAATTTTTCCAGCTGAAGATTTACTTGTTGCATCTTCTCTCGGTTCAGATGTCCCAACACCAACAGGATCAAGAGAGGAGAGAACTGGAAGTGTCCTTCATGTTGATTTGGTCAGCCTCTCCTCTGATGTTTCCAGCAATCCTGGAGAGACAAGCAGTAGCGAATTGCGAAGGAACACTGGAAGGCTTTTCTGGGATGCCTTCTCTAGACAGAGTTATAGAACTATTGACTCATCACCATTATTTTCATCTCCTGAAAATAGTGACCTAGGATATCAAGATAGGCTACTAGACAGTGGTGATCGTGCTTTTAGAGAAAGGGATGATGATGATTCAATATACCTACGCCGTAGACGCCATGGTTTAAATGGAGTTAGTTGGCATTCAAGATCTGAGGTGATCTTTTTCCCCATCTATTTAATTTATTTATCATATATTAATAATTTAATTTCATATTGTAAATTTTTGTTATTCATGGTTCTTGACATCATACTAGCTCCTTTATTTCCATGACAGCATGACCTCATGTTTGATTAAATTATTGATAACATCTGATTTATGAGAATTACCTGAATAATATTGTTTATTATTATTATTTTTTAAAATATGTGGAATAATTCTGTTTTTGCTATTATACTTGTTTGGCAATAACATGCACGTTTTATGATGGATGATGCATATGCAATACCTCATATCATTCAAATACTATCATACATTTTTTTTCTTACTTAAAATATCAATGGCATTAGTCGGACCATGTAGGAAAATTTTGATTATTGATGTTGCATTCATTTTGGTATAGATAAGGGAGCGGCTTCGCTCTGGCTTAAGTAATAATGATGGACAAACATGCCCATCTGGTTTGCACAATGATGGGACATGCTCTTGCACACTGTTAGTGACTGAGGTGTCCAGCACTCGAGCCAGCATAACAAGAATTTTTGTGTTAGCTGAAGCCTTGTTTGAGGTGGGTATTTTTGCTATTATTGTTGATGCTCATATCTGTTCATAAAGCTAGCCCCATGTGCATTTAATGTTTTGTTGAAACCATTGTTAGTGGATTAACATGTGATATGGCTGAGTTCAGATATAGTGGTGTGAAAATCTACTGGTCAAACCAAAAGCTTGAAACAAAAGTGAGACTTAGAAACTTTGTTTAATTGGTTAGACTTTCTTCTGCAATTGATAGTTATGGTTTAGTTTGAAGAGAATAAGAAATGAATGATTCTTCTTCTGTTTACTTTATGATAACACTGTTGGAACTGACCAAACTGTGTTTTCTTTGATAGAGATAGATCTCTACTAAACATTACACATATATTAGAATATTGAGTTCTATTATAAATGTGTTTAAGGATATAAGTTAATTAGTTTATACCACAAGAAATTTCCTCAATTTGCATCTTATATTATATATTTAGCAATCTTTGATCGAAATCTGTTATATACATGTTGGTGAATGCTTTGATATTGAACAGATTCTGTTCAACTAAAAGTTCTCCATCTATGATGAAAACTACAAGTTTCCTTGATTATGTTTTAGCAGATAAGGTGCATATTCTTAGTCTGATAGCCCTTCTTTGCCAGTTATAGAAGTTGATATCATATTAACAATGGTAAATTTTTATAGAGTCAAACATTGTAGTAGTTTGATAATACTTCATAAAGATGGAAACTCGCATGATAATTGCACACAATACACAATTGCTTGTTGCAGGAATCTTCTGCAATTGTGCTTGCATGCTTAGCTAATTCTATATGCTGGAAGTTGTATTTAACGAATTTTTTTTCTAGATTAGAAGAATACTTTTACCAATGTCTCTGAGAAAAAAGAACTATACTTTTGACTGTAAATAAGCAATTTAATACAGTAGTGTTTGGTGAGATGGTCATGTGGCTAATTTAAGGTTCATAAACCATTATAATTATTTCCAATTTCATCAGAATTGTTTTGGCGTTGTTTTAAATACTTAAGCAAATATTTTTAATGAGCTAATCTTTTCTTTTCTGTCCCTTGTTCTCATTTAGGCACTTTCTTCTTGTCTATTGTTTTTACCTTTTACGACATTTCAATAAAGAATAATTTTTTTAAAAATAAATCTGCCTTTATAGAATATACTGATTGCTAGAATTTATATTAGAAAAGAGTAAAGGATCATTTGTCATCCCTTTCTATTGATTGGGAGCTAATATGATGTATATGAATCACACTGGACCTGACCAACAGGGGCAATTTTTATGTGAATTTTCCTTGACTTTTTCATGGTCTGGTATAGCTATCTGATCAACACAAGAATTGGTGGAATCCATTTTTTCCCCATCCGGGATGATTTGAGTATATGAGTACACGTGTAAGAGTAGGGAAATTACTTGAATGAAGATTCTGATAATCAGATTCTTCATATTTGTGGTGTGGTAAGTTGGGACGGGCTGCAGGATAAGTTTGCTAATAGTTTGTCAACAATAATCCATGATTCTTTTTGCCAAAATTTAATCTCAACCTCCCCTTATCAGTCAAAGCTGGCTAAACTGAGTTCAACTCACTGGAACTTGCTGTTCAGCTTGTCCTTCCTAATCAAGTGCGAGAATAGTTCATTGTCTTTAATCTCTTTTAACATATTGTTATGCTCAACCTATATTTGATCTCCAAGTAACTAATTCTATACTAATAAAACCAAAAAAAAATGTGGTACAACTACAGTGGTAACTTCTTCAGTGCCTCTTCTTTCATTGAATTTATATGCATGGGGATGTTATTACTGTGCAGGTCTTGGATGAGATTCATCGTCAACGCGGATCACTTCCACATTCATTTGCTTCGGTCACTGCTCCGGAATCTGTTGTCAGCTCTTTTCCAACAAAGATTCACAAAAAAGTTGAAACTGCATTAAGCATTGATAATGTGGAACAGTAAGCACTTAAGTCAGGTTTCTTCCCAGATTATTCTCAAGAATTTGTCTGCTTTAAAACAAAATTAGGAATAAATAGCTTGTTGAACTGAATAAATATGTATCATCTTTTAGTCAAGTCATAATTATAAAATGCCATTTTTTTTTAAATGTCATTTGAGTGTTAGGCAATCATGTTCAAAATAAAGATTCATTTTGTTAGTAAAACTAGTATTGCAAGGTGAACTGTTCCACGAATTAATTTACCAATATGGTTTAGAGGTGGTTCTTTGGATGACAACAACAAAAAATTATTGCCGTTTCTCTCTAAATTTAACTAAAATTTATCATTTCCATCAGAAAGTTGACTTATAGAGAATAAAGCGTGCTTCTCCAGAAACCCCAAAAAAATCCCCATTGGAATTTTTATTGCTGTTTTTTTTTTAAATCCCTAATGGGACTGCTTTTAGTCAGTCATATTTATTATGGAAATTCTCTTCCATTCAGATGCTACATTTGTCTGGCCGATTATGAGAATGGGGATACCATAAGAATTCTTCCCTGTCACCATGAATATCACATGATCTGTGTTGATAAGTGGCTGAAAGAGATTCATCGGTATACATATTTATTTCCCTCTATTTGTGAATATGCCTTGTGTCCTTGTTTTAATTTTTAGCTTCTTTATTGATGCTTACAGGGTGTGCCCTCTGTGCCGTAGAGATGTCAGTGAAGGTGTTTCTCCGAGTTCAGTCCCTAATCAGTGAAAATTCTCATGTTCAACGATAGGTATCATATGCCAGGTACCTCTGACTCATTGAATAATATGGTGAGAATTGTCCACGTCTTAGAAAAAGGGAAGGGATTTTTTTTTTTGTAAAACTATAAAGTGATTGTTGTAGAATATGGCTGTGAAGTAGGATATCTTGAAATATTCTAGTCCCATATTTTCTGTTGCACGTAGTTTGTTCCTCTCGCCCATCATTGCTTGATTTCTTCTCCAAAATCAGCATAAGGATCATCCTTGTGGCTTCTTTGAAAAAAGAAAAGGAGAATATTTATGGGATAAGTTTGAAGGATACTAATTGAGTTATCCTCTACAAGTTCATGCTTCATTACTCAACCTTGCTTAGCCGAATATAAAACATTTCTAGTCCCTGAACTATTTCAGAAAGAACCTGTATTCCCTGTTCTGTAATTGTAGCAACCAGAAACTTACCAGCTTGTTTTTATGCATCACCAAGTTTTTTGTTTTGTTTTAGGGATTTAGGGTTTTAAGGGTTTTGTAATTGTGGCAACCAGAAACTTACCCTCTTGTTTTTATTCACCACAAAGCTAATTTTCTGCATACATGGGATTGTGCACTCCAGCACCACTTTGGATGCTTTACGCAAGTTGTATTCAGTCCTGCTGTAATCATTAGGTAGGTCATATAGGTTAAGTGCACATGTTTCAAAATCTCAAATAATTAGCCTTTGGACTCTGAAGTCTATGCTTGTCAATTTAGGATGGGATATAAGCTTTTATTGCTTCTGTTGGGATGACACAACAAGATGCCTCACCATAATTCCTTTGTGCCTGTCCATTCACTGATAATCAAAATTTTCAAGGGCAAAAGATTACAGTATGCAGTGTTGTAGCCCAAATTCAATATCCTGTGCGTCTTCGTGTAGCAGACCTTTAGGTTTTTTGTTGAGGAATCTTCAAATTATATTCTATGAAAATTCTTGTTTGGCCGTCCTATCTCAATCTTTAATACCAACGTTTTATTAATTAGTCATGGTCCGGGAGAGCTTTCCATCCCCTATAGAATCTGTGTTCCTAAGAATCATCAAGATATGTGGTAACTTTTTTAATTTTTTAATTATTATCAACATCCTTTTATCAATTATCCAAATATTGGTAGGAAATATCCAATCAGAGCTCTTAAATTTCAAAGGCAATGTCCAAGTTAAGATTCCTCTGGTTCAAAATACTATTTTTGAAAACAGCTTATTTTCTGTTTGGGAAAAATAGCTTGAATGATTTTTTTTTAAAAAAACAAAAACAAAAAACAGAAGGTAAATTTTAGTTTAATTTTATAAATATTTTTTTGTTAAAGACATACTGAAATATAAAATTAATAATTTTTAATGAGTCAAACTTGTTGGTAAAAGTGGCTAAACAAGTTTTAAAAATAGGGGTGCATGTCTATTTAATTTTTTATAAAAATTATTATTTTAAAAAATATAATTAAATAATAATAAAAATATTTTTTTTTATTTTACACCAGTAAATTTGATAAAGGTAAATAGCATCAAAAGATTAACAAAAAATAAATTCTTTAAATTTATATTTGAGAAATCAAATAGAAACTCTTGACAGATTAAATAAGGCACGGACCATCTGTTGGAATTACAATGATGTAGGGTTTTCAAGGCTCTTGAAGATATTTAACAAAAGAAAAAATCTTTAGTGAAAAAAAAAATCTGCAAAATGAATAATTAGGAACAGCAACATGCCAACATTATTGTCTGACTACAAAATAATGAAGACCTCTGCCACTCGCCTGAAAATAGACAGCCACCAAACCTATTTAGCACCTGAAAGAACAGCCGAGTGTCTTCATGATCTTCTTGTTTGTTTCTGTACATGGAACAAAGACATGAATATTCAAATTATTCTAAAATAATCATCAACTATTAATCATTAGCTCATGACTATTCAAAAATAGACATTTGCTTAATTCTTTAGCATCTAGATTGTAGGATTCCTCAGAGACTGCCAGTTCTCTTCAGTTTTCCATCCTTTTGCCCAACCATCGAACACCACATTAATTCTGTTAGTTCTTTGGCAATTATATATATAACCAATTAAACATCTTAACAATTCTTCAATTTCTTCACCATCTATGTACAAGTAGCAGACTCACATTAACTGTTTGCTAATTACTAAACTACACAACTAGTTAACTATCAAATAGAGAAGACTGACGTCCTGCAACATGGACATTGGGAGCTGGTTTCCAGCCACGGCATCACGCAGTCGCAGTGGAACCTGTGATCGCACAGCAAGTGAACCAGAACATCCCCTGCCTTGAAATCTTCCAAGCACACGGCGCAATCCGCTGGCTCTGCTGCCTCCCACCCCAACTTGCTCCACTTAAACCACCTCCTCCTGCTCTTCGTTCCACAGAACACCTCCCTCTGCACACCACTGTCAATTAGATTCTTCACTACTAATTGTTCTTCCTGCTCCCTCACCTTCACGCCTCCCGAGCCACTTTGCCTGCAGTAAGGCATTAACTTAATTAATTATTCCAGCTACCTCATGAATGAGAATTGTGTGTAGGATATAGTTAATTGTAGTTAAGTCGTACACCTTTGGGTCTTAAGTTTTGCATCCAACCTCTCCCTGGCCTCCCTGGCAACGGTTCCGAGTGCTGCGTGGCTGCTTTCCTTGCTCAAGACACTTCTCTGCTGACAATTTAGCAATTTGGGGACGATGACCGAGTTAACTAGCTGAAAGGTTGATTGATATACGTACGGTTAAATTAATATTGTACCATGGAGGTTCTGCCGTGATGCATCTCATGCGAGGTCGCGTAGAGGCAAAAGAATGGTCTCCTGGAGCCGGAGAAGGATTCGGTGGAGTCGCCAAATCGCCGGCGGCGGGCGCATTCGACGCCGGGGAGCATTCCGGCCATCGGAGTCCAGGACTAAGTTGTCATGTAGATGCCATTATTTTTGTGATAGCAGCTACGTATTGTCGTCCAAGCTGATCGAGTGGGGCAAATGATCGAACAGCTGCGATCGTTCCAACGAGGAAGGGATTATAAATAGACGGCGGAGGTGGATTTCAGGGCACCACAGAATGGTGTGGATGATGATGATGGAGGATTGCGGAGGAGGCGGACAAAACCGAGGGACCTTCGTCGAAGTTTCCCGGAACGAGAGCTACGTCTACTGTGACAACATTTACATTGTGTCAAAAAAAAAAAAAAAATGGATACGTACAGTGAAAATGAATGTCTCAGTGAAAATTTTAATCGTTATTTGACAGCACATTCGATCGTCGATTGGATACTACCGGCG
>JAGFNQ010001967.1:30133-111149 GCA_024364735.1 Boesenbergia rotunda | reverse complement strand
CGCCATAGAGATGATGTCTCCATATCTTCAGGGCAAAAATAATGGCTGCAAACTCTAAGTCATGAACTGGATAATTCTTCTCATGCTCCTTAGCTGACGAGAAGCATAAGAGACTCACCCGTCCATGCTGCATCAAAACTGCACCCAAACCCTTGATGTGAAGCGTCAGTGTAGAGTACAAATCCGTCCTCCCTGAAGGTAACACCAATACAGGCGCAGACACAATCGTCGCTTGAGCTCCTGAAAACTAGTCTCGCAAGCTTCTGTCCAAACAAATTTCACGCCTTTTCTGGTCAGACGTGTCAACGGTGAAGCGATACTGGAAAACCCCTCAACAAATCGCGATAATAACCAGCCAATCCGAGAAAACTGCGCACCTCCTGAACTGACTTAGGCTTCTCCCAACTGGTGACAGCCTCGATCTTCTGGGGATCTACGGAAATACCTCTACTGGAAACAACGTGTCCGAGAAAACCCACAGAAGACAACCAGAAAGTACACTTGCTGAACTTTACATACAACTGCTCCCGTCGGAGCGTCTCCAGAACGATACGAAGGTGGGCGCATGTTCCTCCTCGGAACGGGAGTAAATCAGGATGTCGTCGATGAAAACAATAACAAACTGATCCAAATACTCCATAAAAACCCGATTCATCAGATCCATGAATACTGCAGGAGCATTGGTAAGCCCAAATGGCATTACCAAAAACTCGTAATGTCCGTACCGGGTGCGGAAAGCTGTCTTCTTCACGTTTGAGATTTTCACAGATCACAAGAGCCTCAAGTATTTATTCACTCAGAAGGAGTTAAATCTTCGTCAGAGAAGATGGATGGAATTCTTGAAGGATTATGAATGTACCATTAGCTACCATCCAGGGAAAGCTAATGTAGTTGTGGATGCACTCAGCAGAAAATCCCGGAGTGTTCTGGCTTGTCACCGGGTTATGGTCACCGATTTAGTTCAGAGCTTCTCAGAGTTGGGACTGGAGGAGCAGGGTCAAACAGAGAAAGGATTGTTGGTGACTATGGTTGCTCAGTCTTCGATCAGGACAAAGATCAGAGAGGCTCAGGCTAGTGATCAGCATCTGCAGTTCCTAGGCAGCCGGATAGCCTCCGAGCAGCAGACTGACTTTACACGTGATGATGAGGGTATTCTATATTTTCGAGGGAGATTGTGTGTACCTAAGTCACATTCGGTTATGGAGGAGTTGCTTCAGGAGGCTCATCGATCTCGGTTTGCTATTCATCCAGGTGGAACCCATATGTACCGAGATTTGAGACGTTCCTATTGGTGGAATGGTATGAAGAAAGACATCGCGGATTTTGTTGCTAGATGTCTGGTGTGCCAGTAGGTGAAGGCCGAGCATCAGAGACCTGCTGGATTACTACAAAAGATCCCTATTCCTGAGTGGAAGTGGGAGCATATCAGGATGGATTTGGTTGTTGGACTACCGAAGTCTCGTAGAAGACACGATGCGATTTGGGTGATCATTGATCGATTAACCAAATCTGCTCATTTCTTGGGGATTCAGAGGACAGATTCTCTGGACAAGCTGGCAGAGTTGTACTGCCGTGAGATTATCCGATTACATGGTGTTCCTCTGAGCATCATATCAGATAGAGACCCGTGTTTCACTTCGCGGTTTTGGCAGAGTTTGCAGCAGGCCATGGGTACCGAGCTTCGATTCAGTACAGCCTTTCATCCGCAGACGGACGGACAGTCTGAGCGAACTATTCAGACACTGGAGGATTTGTTGAGATCTTGCGTTATGGACTTTGGAGGCAACTGGGAGGATCACCTGCATTTGGTTGAGTTTGCTTATAATAATAGCTATCATTCGGCTATTCAGATGGCACCTTTCGAGGCGTTGTATGGTAGAGCTTGCAGGACACCCACCCTTTGGGAGGAGGTTGGGGAATCTCAGTTGCTAGGTCCTCAGAGTATTCAGCATGACGCAGAGCTAGTTCGTATTATCAAACGCAGGCTGTCAGAGGCTCAGGATCGTCAGAAGAGTTATGCAGATCTGAGACGCAGACCCTTGGAGTTCTCCGTGAGCGATCACGTGTTCTTACGAGTGTCGCCCACGAAAGGGGTGAAGAGATTTGGGTTGCGAGGTAAACTAGCTCCCCGCTACATTGGACCTTTCCAGATTTTGGAGTGGATTGGAGCCGTCGCTTATCGTTTGGCGTTACCACCGTCTTTGGCTGGAGTTCACGATGTGTTCCATGTTTCTATGCTGAGGAAATATGTACCGGATCCTACACATGTGTTATCGGAGGTGCCGGTCACACTTCAGCCTGACGCGACTTATGAGGAGGTGCCTATGCGGATTCTGGACCGCAAAGAGCATCGGTTGAGGAACAAGACAGTTCGTTTAGTCAAAATTGGTTGGCAGCACCACTCTGATGAGGAAGCTACTTGGGAGCTCGAGGATACGATCAGAGCTCACTATCCTCATCTATTTACTTGAGGTGCATATGGTTGGTTTATCATTCCATATTCATATTATATCTGGGTTGTTGATTTCCCTTATTGTCGACCAGTACTCGTTGCGGTTTACGGTTTATGGTTGTGGACTAGTCTGGGTTGTTGATTTCTCTAGTTGATGACTAGTATTTGTTGTGGTTCACTAGCTAAATTTGGGGGACCAAATTTTTATTAGTGGGGGAGAATGTTGAAAATCGAAATTTTAAAGGGCTTAGTTGTAATTTCGTAAAATTTGAGGGCCTTTTTGTAAAACTGCTATAAAAAAAACTATTTATAAGCCCAAAATCCCCTCTTCCCAAATCAGTTCCACGCCGACTTCCTCTCTGCCCTAGCCGACGCTCGCCGCTGCAGCCGCACGCGAGCGGTTCCTCCTCGTGACCGCCGACCACCGCCAGCCCTAGCCTTCTCCACTTCTTCACTTCCCTTCTTCTTCTCCTGTCTTCTCCGGCACGCACAAGCAGAGCACCGAGTGCTACAAGTTGCGCCGTCCATTGGGCTTCTTCGACCAGCGCTACTGCCACAGGTTGAGGAAGCATCATCTTGGCTTCTTGTCCTTGATTTTTCTCTCCGGTCGAACTTAAGGTAAGGTTTTTGATTAAGGATTTATACTTGATCAGTTAAGAAATACTCCCTTGCGTGGTTAAGGAATCTAATCTCATGACATATTGTTTGGTAAATTGTTGATGGATTATTATCTTATAACAAGGAAAAAGAGGAGTAATTACTGCCAAGTTTCTTGAAGCAAAGCAAACACAGAATTTGAAGGGTTTAATATCGCCAAAGCTTATACCCTAAGTTTCTTTCTTGTTTTTCTGTGGTGTTCTTGCCTGATAAATAACTTAAAGCTTGAGGTAGTTGGTACTAAGTATAATTACAGATAAAGAATATAAGGTTGACTTAGGTTTTTCAGCATTATCAAATCATACTGTTAGTTTTCTCCTGCTTCTTCCAAATGTTCATCGAGGAACCACAAATTGTGTCAAAACATCCATTAGCTCTGGTACATGGATTGAAATTTCAGATGACAGGTAGTTTTAACAAGTGTAATTGTTCTTCATTCTAAGTTGCAATTACTTTAAAGTCAGCTGTTAATGTTAAACGTTAGTAAATAGATACTAATTGTTACTTCTGATGTCGTTGAGGTTGAATAGGAGTTATGATGTAGTGGATAAATACATTTGATAAATGATGTGTAATTATGGTTATTTTGTTTATATGTAGTTTAACTAATTTACTTAAATTGTATAATTAGTTAAACTTTTGTATTGACTCAGGACCTTGAATTTGGCCTCTATCGATAGATCGTGGAAGGTCCTCGTTTACGAAATTCTTCAATTATAAGGCGGGTATTTCTCCTTTGTACTCGAGTAGTTTCGTTTACCTTAAAGCATGACTATATTATGTCTAGTAGGTTGCTTGACCTTGTTCTTTGTCGTTTGTTGTTTTAACATCGCCGTTGATACTTACTCTTCGTTGATCTTCGAGTATTCCAAATTCGTATCTGTACAGTCCTCTGTTGGTTTTCTGTTCTATAAAGTACCGCTTGTATGCGAGTACTTAGAAGTCCATTAAACACAATTAGGTTTATTTGACATTAAAAATATCCTACCATTAGTGTAGGTGCATAATCGTTTGTTTGCGATTTCTGGTTGGTTGTATTGATGCATCGTATACTCGTTGGATTTTATTGCATCGTTGTTTCTCCGGTTGTTCGTGCATCGTATAGCATGCACCATACTTGCACGTTGCATACTAACGATTGTTGGGCTTACATTTAGTTAAGTGGTCGTTAGTCATATTGTTGCTCGATTCACTCAACCACTTGTTGACGTGGTAGTTATTAGAGTGCGAGCATCTGTCCTGTTATGCCAAACAGTGACACCCTCACCGTTGTTTTAGAGAGATATTAGAGCTGTTGGTGGCTCACTCTCACCCTTGTTTTTCGAGAGATATTGTAGTTGTTGATAGCTCCCCCTATGTATAGGGGTCTGGAGTAGTTGGCTCCCCAGCATCCTGTCCACTCAACCACGCCTTATGTGGTATTTGTTGTTGGAGTGCGTACAATTGTCACAGCCCTACCCACTCGGTCACACAGATGTGATGTGTTGGCAGCTTGACTGGCATCAGGGGTGACACATGTCATTGCATCATGTGCATACGTATTTCGTTTATGCATTTTCCTGTGATTGTTGCATTTATATGAGCTATATTGGTGGAGATATTATGTATTATTGTCCCATATTGTCCGCCGTACAGGGGAGATGCTGCCCGATTTTTGAGGAAGCATGTGCCTCTGGGGGCGTGACAATTATTGATTACATATTAATCTAATTTGATCAACGACCACTATTATAGGTTAATGATGATAGAATTTTAAATGTAGAAGACGAAAGAATTAAAAATCTTGCATTTGGACCTCTTCATATTGTGACCGTCTTCTCGGGTTATTACGTGAATGGATACAGATTTCATGTGGGCCAACGTGATTCAGAAATGGTAACGTATAATTCTGGTGTTTGTGTCAAAGGATCAACAAACAACAATGATACTCAATTTGACTATTATGGCAAGCTAGAGGAAATTATCGAGGTTGAATACCAAGCGTTACCTTTCAAAAGATGTGTATTATTCAGGTGTTCTTGGTATGATCCAACTCCAAGGACGGGCAGTAGGAAACATCGTTTATACAATTTAGTTGAGGTTAATTCAAGCAAAAGATTCAACAAGTTCGAACCTTTCATTTTTGCGGTGCAAGCTAGTCAAGTATTTTATCTGGAGTACCCAACTTATATAAGAGAAGACAACCAAGTGAATGGATTGCTGTTTGTCAAATGAAGCCTAGGTCAACCATTGAAATGCCAAATACGATAACTGTCCACAACTCCGATGCTTATTAAAATGAAGAAGCTATAATGAACTCCGTTGATTCAGAAATACAATCAGCATCTCAATTACTTATAGATGATAATGTATATTACGAGGAAAATTTGATGATGGTGAAATACCTAGCAGTGAGGAGGTCGATGTATCAACGGATTCAAGCGATGAAAACTTACATGTTAATTTAGTTCCATCAGATTAAGATGAGTTGTTTGTATTGAACATTAACTCTGATGTTTGTATTGAACATGAATATTATTTTTTTAGCTATGAATTACATAATAATTGCTATCATTTGATCAGGTACCTAAGAACATGCTATGATATGCAGTTAGTAAAACCTCAAGTACCTAACATGGCTTTGATTCCACATGGCCTAATTGCAAAGTTACCTTAGGCGACCATGATTCTACAAAAGCAATGTGGAGAGTCAGATGTTACTTGGATACAAATGTCGTCCAATGCAACTATTACTAGTTGTGATGGCCACACATTGCTGCCAATGTGATAGTACCTCATAGTGGTATTGCTTTATGAGGGCAGCAGTGGTTCTTCTTAATGGTTGCTTTATCTGCCAGTTCAGTTGGGCGATTTGTAAACTCTTGCTGGGGAAAAAAATATCTGCCCCTGCTGACACCATTTTATTATCACTGTCCTCTAATTACTTGCTATAATGATCACTATTATGTATCATATGAATTATATTTTGCTTGATTTTTCATATTATTAAGTCTTTAGCACTGCAAAGCTTATTTTCCTTAATGGAAAATGAAAAAAAAAATCTTTTTTTGGAATGATCTTTTTCTGTCTTAATCTCTTAATCTTTAACTGTTTGGTTTTCCCAAAATTAACATGGGAGCCTGATTGGAGTTTGTGTTTGGTAGACCTTGGATCAAGAATAATCTCTGGAACACTAGGACCAATTTTCCTTCAAATCATTGAATGTTGGTAATCAAATCATCATAAACCAGTTTAATGCCAGTCTAAACAACCTTACAAAAACACTGAATGTTCATTGTTATTTTGTAGCTAACCAATTAGGCATAGATAAGTAGACTCTAATATGATAAGCAATCCATGTTTCTGATGTTTGAAATGCGATCAATGATTTATCAATGTTTTCTGAAATTCAATGTTTTCAACTTTTGTTTTCCTATATTTATATTAATCATCAGTATTCTTCTTCAGCTAGCATGTAAATGTTTGTAGATACAAACTGAACTTCCATTTAGTTCTTCACCAGGAGAAACATTTGTTTTAGCTATCAAACTGAACTTGCATTTGTTTCACCAGGAGCTTTGAACTTTTTAATATCAAGATGAATTCAATTTGTTTAGTTGCATTCTATTGTGTGTTTCTCACAATTCAATATTTCTACTAGCCAGAAAAATAATGAAGCTTCTTCAGTTAGTAACATTTTCGATAAGTTTAGTTATTTTTATTTTACAGTTGTTCTACCTATTCTTGTCACGCCCCGAGGAGCTGCTCGTCCGATACTGACCAGACGACCGCTCCCTCGATCGACGGACTATTCGGAACTCTAACCTCTATGACCACCTCAGCTGGCTGTACCGCAGCCTATAGGGCTGGAACAACCGTCTGAAATACACAAAAAAAAACGAGACGACGATGAAAGCTACGTACCGGTACGACTTACGACAAACGCAAAGCACAAGGCCTCCATGGCTCACAAAAGTACAACTATACCGCCGTATAAAATGGCAAAATCAAACACGAATATAGCAGCGGAAACGTAAAGTAAAAGAAACAGAAAACGAGTACCAACATGTACCACCAACAAAGCAAAAGAGACATCTCGGAATCATCTCGAAGAAATACGCGACCTGGGACAGGCTGCCGGGCACTCCAGACCATCATCCTGAAATAAAAACAGGGAGCTAACGGGGTGAGTCATAGTACTCAGCGAATATCTCATCAGATATACAGGATAGTCTAAGCTAGCAATAGAGTAACCGACAATCGAAATAACACAGGTACATGCAGTGGTAAGCATAACTGGAACAGGACTAGAAATACCATACCAATCTAGCTGAGTCGTCGAAACCAGACATAAGGGTCTCCTGTATGTGCATGTCAATCAAATGCAACATCCAAGTATAACAAGCACGACAAGTGCAAAAGATGTGTATGCACATAGTGCAATGACATGGTCACCTCTGTCGTCGGTCAGACATCGTCACCTATGTACGGGAGGAAGCTGAACGGAGGCCACCCTCCGGCGTAGAGCTGTGACTGCCGTCCGTACTCTGCCATCGCTACTCCTGAGCGACCGAGTAGACGGTATGCTGTCGGCGTAACACCCATACTCCATGACCTATCCTGGCGATATCACTAACAGCCCCAGGCCAAAACCTATCCTGGCGATATCTCTATCAGCCCCAGGCCATAACCTATCCTGGCTATATCACTATCAGCCCCAGGCCATCTCGGGAGGTTATCTCTATCTGAGTGTTACCCTTACCCCATGTATATATATATGGGGGAGAGACCTCTCTCTCTCTCATCTCCTAGTAAATGGACTACTCAAGGAGGGACCTCTGCCTGCTACCACGCTCCGATTCACTAACCCAGGAGTGCATGAGCGGAGCAGCCCAGAGCACACTACCCATACTTCGTCAACCACTAACCCATGAGTGGTCGTATGGATAGGTCAGTATGACTGTCGACCTGACTCACCCATAAGGGCCCCTGATCGACAGTGATGCACGGTGCACGATGATGCATGACTCTGGTCAAACAGCATCCACTATCTAGTCCACCTATACCAACATGATATGCAAGGATCAATAGATAATGCACCATAGCCTAAGTCCTAAAGGTATAGGTACCACATGCCAGGTATATCATAACCAGTATCAGCCAAGGTAGAGCAGGTATAAAATACTACATTACTCTACCGCTAAACATAGCATATCAAGCATATCAACTATGACTAATCTAAAAGATAAGTCAGAGATACCCGCCTCCAAATGTGAAGTCCGTGAGCGATGAGAACCCCTATCCAAAATAATATCCGCGACGAATAAGCTATGTCAATGCCCTGCATATAAAAGCATAATTATAAATTAGCATTCCAAATGATTCATAACCTAACATACCATTTGGATTTACTAGGATTAATAATTACTCAATCCCAAATAAACCCTTAATTCCTAGCCATAACTCAATCAACACTCATAACACGGTCTCCATCAACCAACTAACCTACACAACACACTCGGCTACACCAAGCAACCCAAAACAGATCAACTACAAGATCAAACACATCCTCTAAAAGCTAATCCAAAACACAATCAACTCCCAAATGTTGAGAGCATTACACAGCAATGGAGGAAAACGAGCTCAAACCCTACATTGAATCTCATTCCAAATAGCAGAACTCATCCACAATTCTAATTAACCTCGGCAATAGATACACACCAAAATTCTAAGTCCAGATCCAAGAACACCGATCAGAAAACAACTTTAATCCCGTTTTCCAGCCAAACTCACAGACAGTAAACACAAAACCAAAATGCTCAACGTTTCCTTCATCAAACGCCCAATCGCAGCACCCAAACAGAAAACCAAAGCTACATAGGTAGAACACACAGATCATAGCTCGAAGAACAATTCCAAACCCGACACACGCACAAAACATCAACCGATATCAATCGTACCTGAGTCGTGCCCAGTCGCAACCCCACAACTTCAATGACCCCTTCAATTTCCCCCAGCCCGAGAACCTCCGATCTGCCAGGAAATCGCTTTGAGACCTCGACTCAAACAGAGAATCAACCTCCCATGACAACTCGCAAGATTGGGGGAAAACCACCCTTACCTCCGGCATGATCCGAAGAAGACGGCTCACAGGATCGCCAACACCGGTCAAGGAAGGAGACACGAGGGATCACCGTTGCCGATCGTGTGAGAAAAAGGTGGTCGTCGCGCGATTTCCGTCGATCATCAACCGAGTGGAGTCGGCGGAGGAGAAGAGGAATAAAGGATAGCGCTTAGGTTTAGTGATCGGGTTCGGCTGGGGAGGGGAAACTTAAGGCTAAAATATATATATATATCTTCCAAATTGCCCCTCCAACTTCAACTACTGCACTTGGGTCCCTAATTTAGGTCAATTTGCTTTTTAAACCCTAAAGTTTTCTGTATTCTAACATCTTATATGCCTAAACTTTGTGTCGAATCAGGAAGCATGTCTGCACAAAGACCCCGTGGTAATCAGATTACACTTAGAGTCGTTGGTGACAGGTAAGTATAAATGTAATTCTTATATATTTTAGGTCAGATTTTGCTAATATATTTATTTTTTGCTACAGTTTTGTACCAGATGGTCATCAGATCTTCTCATATATTTCTAAAAAATTTAAAGAAAGACTGTCGACTTCTACCACATGGGGTCATATAGAAAATGAATTAAAAACATTTTATTACGGGGAATTTTTGGTAAGTAGTTTAAATTACTATTTAATTTGTTGTTACAACGTTTTTGATACTAACCATTTTTTTTACAGAAAAGGTATATTTGGGAGGAGGGTGCAGAGGTGGAATTCAAGAGAACATGGAATGTCTACTGCTCCAAATTGTACAGGGACATGGTCTACAAGTGGAGAAAGAAGGCAGATAGGCCTTCAGAGGTCCTTGAGACTATTTGGGCAGCATGGCGAGTTGTCTGGGATGGCCAGCACTGGCAAGATAATGCTGCGATTGCTCGAGCCAATCACAACTCCGAGCTTGCTGGCCCCAGCACTGGATCCACAAAGCACACGGCTGGATCTCGTTCCATTGTCCAGTATGCCTCTGATTTGGTAAGTTTTTATTTAGGTTATTAAAGGCATTTAGTATGTTTTTTTTGATATGATTAAATATTATATTTTATGTATACAGGTTGCTGAGCTAGAGAGACCTCCCACTAGTTGGGAGGTATTCAGCAAAACCCACAAGAAAAAAGATGTGTCATTTATCGATCGACGCTCCCTAGCAATCAATGTAAGTATATTAATTATATTTTATTTATTTTGACATTTTATATAGATTAATTTAATTATTATTTCACAGGAAGCAATGACCACCAGAGTTGCAGAGGCAGAGGTGTCTCAGCCTGTTGCAGAGGGGGAGGGTTCACAGTCTCTTTCCACCGACGATGTGAATCGGATTTATTATAATGTCGTCGGTGGAAGGAGGAAGATCGTCCTATACGGCCTGGGCTCTCAGGCAAAGATCACATATGATCAGATGAGAGTTCCAGGGGTTAGGGGACGTCCAAGATCCTCCTCCTCTTCCTCTAGTGAGGTTCGTCAATTGCGAGAGGAAAATGATGCCCTGCGGACTCGACTCACGTCGATGGAGATGACGTGGGCCGAGAGAGACGCAGCGTGGGCTCAGAGGGATGCAGTGAGGGATGCTGAGTTGAGTGATTTGCGGGCTCGCCAGGCACACACTGAGGAGATAATAAGAAACATGCAATCTTTTGCAGTGACCCTATCGCCCATGACACAGATGCCTGCCCCTTCCACCCCTCGTTTTGAGTCTCAGGAGATACAGGATCTTGAGGATACCACAGAGGAGTAGAGATATTTTAGTGGTATGTTATATTTTTTCTCTATATTTTTTCAGTAACTATCGTGTTTGTTATTATATTCACTACAAGAAAAAAGACCTATTGTGACACTTTTTTTATGACACTTAATGGTAAATGTCATTACAAACTAATTATAATGACATTTATTATAACAGAGATATTTTATTTAATAAAATGTCCGATTAAACCGTTTATCCTGACACATTTATAAATGTCTTTATAAATCTAAAAATTTTCTTATTAAAATAGTTAATTTAATTTTTTTTAATTTGTGTAATAAACTTTTTCTTTTTTCTCGCAGTACTCCTTCTCCAACGCGCACGATCGCGCGAACCCGGCCTAAATTTTTCGCTCGCCGCGCGAACAAAGGCCATAAGATTCGCTCGCCCACGCCAGCACACGAAAACCTAAATCGTAGTTCGATCACCGCTCCTTTCTCCCTCGCTCGCTCGATCACCGCTCCTTTCTCCCTGCTCCAGCGCACCTCCACCAGCCGGTCTGGGCTGCGCGAGCGCCTCCCCACGCGCGGCGCTCCTCCCCACCACGCCGTCTGCTCACCAACGCTGTCTGCTCTACTCGCGCGCCTCCCCATCAGCACGGTCATCTCCCTACTCGGCCCTCCTCGCCATACGCCACCTCCCCGGCCACAAAAGCCATCTGCCCCGCTGTCTACCCCGTTGAGGTTATTATTCTTTCCTCTTCCACCGTCTCATGATCTGAATCCCTAGTTTGCAAGGTTTTTGTGCGCTCTGTTTAAGATTTGTGATCGAAGGTGAATTGAATTCAATGATGATGTCGTTTGGTTAGCAAAGCAGTTAGAACATTTTTTTTTCTGAATCCCTTGTTTTCTGAATCCCTTGTTTTCTGAATCCCTTGTTTTCTGAATCCCTAGTTTTCTGAATCCTTGTTGCCAATATAATCCATGTTAATTAACATTTTAAAGAACATAAAATGAATCCCTTTTTTTTAATCCACGTTTGGTTTTCTGAATCCCTTTTTTTCTGAATCCTAGTTTTCTGAATCCCTCTCCTAAGCTCTCGAGATTGAGGTTGTTCTTAGGAGAGGGTACCAACCATTTCAAGACACCATGAAATTTTTGCTCAATGGGTCATTACAACTTGTATTCGAGAATAAAAAAGATCCTTGACTCAAACAAAGAAATGTTTCCAAGCATGATACAAATGATAGACACAAGATGAACTGGTAAAAACAGAATTCAACAGTCAAATTATTAATTCATATTCTGAGGAGGCATTTCTGTGTTTCAAACAGTCAAACAGTCAAACAGTCAAACAAAATTCATATTTTGGGTTACATGTCTCTAGCTTGATATTTATAAGCTCATTTCTGTGTTTCAATTTCCTTTCTCTATGTAAATTTTCAGTCTTTACATATGGAAATTAATGTACATGATTAAAGAAGTTGGTGGTGCTCTATCTTGACTATGAGTTGCTGTTATTTTTAGAAAAACTGAACCGAATATCTAAATCATTTTTTAGATTCTAGAATCTATCAAAATCATAGAAAAAATGAACCGAATATCTAAATTATTTTTTAATTCTAGCTAGAATCTATCCAAATCATACTTTTCTATTTACTTTTGAAGAAATCATACTTGCTCTTGACTATGAGTTTTCCTAATTCACCTTTAATTTTTAAGTTTGCCCAATATACAAATCTAAAATGTTTAGCAAATTATCCAACAGCATGATTTCTCAAGGAAAAAAATAAATTATTTGAATTTGTCTTAATTTAGGAATCAGGATGATTGTTAAGGGATTTCTCACACATGAAGTTTGCATAAATTTACTCGAGATGGTAGATATATTTTCCAATTTCTTTGTTGGTAATTGAATCTTTGAGATTTTGACTGACTTTTTTTTTTGAACTAGTTTTAATAGATCTTTTTACTGGACTTATGATGGATAAAAGTTGGATGTTTTTGCCAAGACAAACTGAAGAATACAGAAAAGGACTTGAGAATTTCTTAGATTTTGCATTTTCTAATGCAAACATAAATGGAACGATTGCATGTCCTTGTGCAAGGTGTAAGATGGGCATATGTGTTTCAAGAGAGGATGCTTATGATCATTTGACAGTTGATGGATTTATCAAAGGTTATACTCATTGGGTGGCTCATGGAGAGATAGCATGCAGTGCATCTTCAATATCTAGTTCTGTTCCATCTAATGATGATGTCGATGATATGGAGGGGCTAGTTCATGAAGCTTTTGGGATCCCACAACACGAAGGTAGTACAATCAATACAACAGGATTTGAACAGGTGAAAGATATTCCAATTGGAGAGGCCGAGAAATTCTATAAATTAATTGATGATTCACAAAAAGAGTTATATCCCGGATGCAAGAAATTCTCAAAACTTGCATTCATCATTCGCTTGCTTCACTTAAAATGTCTTGGGAAAATGACCAATAAAATCTTCAATATGCTTTTGGATTTGTTGAGAGAAGCATTTCCAAATGCTATGCAAGATTTACCAAAGTCATACTATGATGCAGAGAAATTGATGAAGCAATTAGGACTTGGTTATGAAAAGATCGATGCTTGCCCTAATGATTGCACTTTATACTGGAGGTTGGATGAAGAAAGTGTTTGATGCAAAACATGCAACGAGACTAGATGGGAAACATCTAAAGATGATCCTATTGGTGGCAAGAGGAAAGTTGCACGCAAGGTTTTATGGTATTTTCCAATAAAGCCTAGGTTACAACGTTTGTTCATGTCCTGCAAAACAGCAGTCCATATGAGATGACATTCTGAATCTCGCACGAAAGATGGTTACATGCGACATCCAGCTGATTCCCCATCTTGGCAAACGTTTGACCATAATCACCCAAATTTTGCAAAGGAGCCCCGAAACATAAGGTTAGGATTAGCTTCGGATGGATTTAATCCATTCAAAAATATGAGTGTGGTGCATAGTACATGGCCAGTCATTTTAGTGCCTTATAATCTTCCACCATGGATGTGTATGAAACAACCATACTTTATGTTATCGTTGTTAATACCTGGTCCTTCTGCTCCTGGAAATAATATTGATATCTATTTGCAGCCCCTTGTTGTAGATTTGAAGGATTTGTGGGAGGTAGGATTGGAAACATATGATGCGTCAACCCAGCAAAATTTTCAATTACATGCCGCATTACTATGGACAATAAGTGATTTTTCTGGATATGCAAACTTATCTGGATGGAGCACCAAAGGTAAATTTGCATGCCCAGTGTGCCACAAAGCTACACATTCACGATGGTTAAAAAATAGCAAAAAATATTGCTATATGGGGCATCGGAAATTTTTAAACAGTGATCATGAGTTTCGCAAAGATGCTCAACATTTTGATGGCACAAAAGAGTATGGAAGACCACCACCAACACTTTCAGGAGGCACAATGATCAATGAGTTGAAAATTTTTAAATTGACATTTGGAAAAACAGTTGATTATAATCCAGAACTACCATTCAATTGGAAAAAGCTAAGTATTTTTTTTGATTTACCTTATTGGAAAGATAATGTGATACGTCACAATCTTGATTTTATGCATATTGAGAAGAATGTGTGCGAATCAATTTGTGGGACATTGTTGAATATGGAAGGGAAAACTAAAGACAATATTAAATCACGTCGTGATTTGCAAGAAATTGGGATAAGATCAGCACTTCATCCTATTAACAAGGGACCAAGTAAAGTATATTTGCCTCCAGCATGTTATTCAATGGGGAAAAAAGAAAAGGGTATATTTTGCAAGGTTTTGAAAAAAGTTAAAGTTCCAGATGGCTATGCATCCAACATTTCACGGTGTGTTCAAATGAAACCGGCAAAATTAATTGGCTTAAAAAGCCATGACAATCATATTTTGATGCAACAGTTGTTACCCGTAGCACTACGTAAAACTTTGTCTAAATCAGTTAGGAATCCTTTGATTAAATTGTGTAGGTATTTTAGAGAGTTGTGTTGTAAAGTAATTTCACCAAGTGATGTGGTTCGTCTAAGGAAAGATATTGGGGTGATACTCTGTCAACTTGAGAAGATTTTTCCTCCCTCATTTTTTGACATAATGATTCATTTGACTGTACATTTGGCTACTGAAGTACAACTTGCTGGACCAGTTTACTATCGGTGGATGTATCCAATTGAAAGGTAATAAAAAAATCTTATTCATATTTTTTTGTTTGAATTATTATTTTCACTAAATAATACAAAACTTATATTTTTGATATAAGGTACTTGGGGACATTGAAGTCTTATGTTCGGAATAGAAGTAGGCCAGAAGGATGCATTGCTGAGGGTTATTTGGCTGAGGAATGTTTGACATTCTATTCTTTATATTTAGCTTATTATGTAGAGACAAGATTCAATCAATCAACAAGAAATGATGATACAACTATCGGCTCAACATTTGTATTGGATGTGTTTACATCCTCTGGTTATGCACTTGGAAAGGCCATTGCAACTAAGTTTGATGATGAGACATTAAAGAAGGCGCATCAATATGTGTTATTCAACTGTCATCATGTACAACCTTATATAGAGTATGTTATTATATATTTCATCGTGTTTAAATATATAATCATCGATGTTTGTCAAACCATCATTCTTAATTTGTAGTGAGCATCGTCGGATTTTGAATCTTAGTCATTCCGGTCTTCCACCTCACCAAATTGAACGTATGCATAGTGATTCTTTTGCGTCTTGGTTTGCTAAACATGTAAGTATATGCTATAATTGTCATTAAAGTTATATACTATATTTTTACTCATAATTTATCATTTTTTCTTGTGATAGATTGAAAATACAGATCTTTCACAAGCTGATTCAAAAACAAATGATCTGAAATCACTTGGCAGAGGCCCGAATTTTATAGGGATGCGATATGAAAAATTCATTTCCAATGGATTTAGGTTTCATACAAAAGAAGTGGAACGCAAGAGAAAAACACAGAATTGTGGTGTAATTGTTCGAGCTACTACTTCAAGTTATTCAAGTATTAGAGATCAGAATCCAGTATCAAGCGAACTTGATTACTACGGGATTTTCCAAAATGTGATTGAGTTAAATTATGGGGGAGGTCGAAGAGTTGTTTTATTTGAGTGTGATTGGGTCTCCAAAGGCAAATGACTAAAATTGGATGAGGATGGCTTTCTATTAGCCAATTTTACAAATGTGAAGCGCCATAATGAGCCTTATATATTAGCATCCCAGGCCATGCAAGTTTTTTATGTGGAAGATCCAGTTGATTGTAATTGGCATGTAATTATCACCACCGATGCACGAGCACAGTATAAAATGCAACTTATGGCAGATGTTGATACATACCTTCAAAGTTGTATTTGTAATCCTGAAAACGACAATGAACAAGAAGAAGTTATTTGGGTTCGGGATGATGCTGTAGGAGTTGAAATTGATGTTGATACATTATGAGATTAAGGATATGTAACTCAATCAATTTTTAGCTTGTTTATGTTTTTCACTATGGACATTTTATTTATCATGTCTAAGGATACGTAACTACCTTTTGCTCTTTTCACTATGGGCATTTATTTTTTATGTAGTTTTTTTTATCATGTGTAAGGATATTAAATTAGATTTTGTCCATGTTTTTTTTATGTTTATCACTATGGACGTTTTTCACTATGGTTAATATGCATTTTATTTTATTTATCTATAAATTATAATTTTTGCTCTTAATAGGAATGACTTGTGAGAGGCAAACTTATGGAAAGTCTCAAGATAAGGCAAATGCACAATCTCAAAATACTGTTGCCAAATACATAGAAGGTACGTTAAGTAAAGTATTTGGTAATTTCATGCTTTAATTATCCTATGTAATTTCATGCACAATCTCAAAATTGTAATTTCATGCTTTAATTATCCTATATAACTTGTTTTTTATAAGATGTGGTATGATCCATCATTGTTTATGGATTAGAGGATTGGATTATGTAACAATATGTAGCAAAAGTTAATGAATCAGATACAACTTACGAGAATGTTAAAATGGTTATGTGCATTATGTGTAATTTATTTGAATGTTATTAATGATTTGTCTTGCTTAGAGTTGGAAGGATGGATGAAATTCATTTAGCCAAACCCCAAACAGTTTGGGTATGAGTTGGCTCGGACTCAGTTACTGAATAGTGAATTCAAGAAGATGTATGCTTGCTCTTCTTGAATTGGTGGGCTATTGACACTTATTACCACCGGTGCTTCAGTAAATTCTAGAGGTTGTGCTGCTTAAGTATTACTAGGCTTTAGATTACTATGACTTCAATTTTTTGCAAAATAAAGTATAATGTTAATGAAAGATTAAGCGTAGTTTTTCTTCTGTTCACCAAAAATGTCAACTTTTAAATGAATAATAGCACACCATTAAAACCCTCCTTCCTCAACAAAATTCATTCTTCTTCTTTCGTGTTTTTTTGGGGGGGGGGGTGTTCTGGAAGTAAGAAGCTAAGGTGGATTTTTGCAGAAGACCACTGCACCACTATAAACAATGTCTTTACCAGCTCAGCTTATCCAGCTGTCACCCTTTGATTGTCTTGAAGGAAGCATGTCTTCTCTTCAAACTGTAATGATAGAACATAGTTGACATGTGGCTTCTAAGGTTTTTGTTATTTTCTGTTTCATTTTTTTCTTTTATGTGATTGTAATAGCTCCACTATTCTTCCTGTCAGTATTCATCCTTTTCAAATTCCCATTGCAATTATTGAAATGCTAATTGGTTTTAAATTAACCTATGTAGCAATTTTTACATGCCAATTCATGATCATATTGTATCTCAGACTGAAACATTGGCCATTTGTGTAATTTCAGAAGTAGTCTTTTAGGATATTTGTGTTTCTTTCATAGATATTATCTCAATCAGTACTTTTCTTCAGGCTGTAGCTACAAGTCTGTTATATTGAAAGAACTATTTATATTGAGTTGATTGGTGGGTAGTTAGCCTGTTGTTTCTTGGCTTATGAGTATCTGTTATTGTGTGTAGATTATCTTTTTTTTCACCTGGATGTAGAGATCTATCGATAACACATCTTATTTACTAGAAATTGGTGGTAGAGTAAAAGGCCAAGTCTAGGCTACAAAGACAAGTGTGAGAACGAACAAGGAGGGCCAACTTAATCTTGCCAAAATCTTAAGCCCTTGAAATAACTAAACTGCTTAGTTCTCAAACAATGGGGCATTTGTATTGGTTCTAGAAGATTTACTATTTAATGCTGGAGAGCATTTCCTGATTCACTATTAAACTTGTGTCCATGCTTGACTTTTTTTTATTAGATATCAAAGCTTGATTTGGATACTACATACTTTACAGATTTTTTATCTGTTTCTTTTTTGTTTTTGTTCCTCCATAAACATGTTGACTTTCCTTCATTTCCACAAGATCTGCTAGGTGGTGACTGAATTGCTAAAGCAGGTCGATTTGCTGTAGGGTCAAAGGATGAGTTTGAGTCTTCGTTGACCTTAATTCGACATGACTTTAACATTAGAAATGTTCTAGAAGATATCTGTGCAGATGCCAAGAATCAACTGTACGAATGGCTATCTTAGTATCTTGTAACATATAGAAAATGGCAAAGGACATATGATGAGCATAATCACCTTACTACAATTAACTTGTCCATGTGGATCTGTAGTGATAAGTTCATATTATCTTTTGTTGAATTTCTACTCCATTCTAACTAAGTACAATGTAGTTCATTTCTATTTTACTAATGAACATGTTGACTATATTCAATGAGCTCATCTCCGATATGTTTGTGTAGCAGGACAATGCTTATTGCTAAGATTAACCTCATGTTAAGTATTTATGCTCTTATTCATACTTTCTCATGGGTCTTGACAATGTTCGACGATAATCCTTTGACTCTTCTTATAAATAGGGAAATAATGTGCTCTTTTTATGCTTTTCTTATGCTCTTTTATGCTCTTCAACTTGTTTTTGATAGGAATGACTCTTACAAGTAAAAAAGTTAGAAAATCTTATTGTCAACTTCAAGATGGGGAAAGGGAAATTGAGAATGTGGTAACTAGGGAAAAAGGTCAGAAGATCCAGTTGATTATACTTAAAAATACAATTTGCTTATAGTTTGTGTTAGAATAATACTTGTGCAGATTGCCAAAACAAACAAGGTGTATCAAATAAGCACATGGAGAAAGCATCAAACCATAAAGTCATTGATACATCAGGTATTAGATATCAAAAAAAATATGAAGTTTTAGAAAATTTTATTTCAAAATAAAATTTTCTATATGAATTTGGTATAATGCTTATTTCATGCTTTAATTATCCTATATAACTTGTTTTTTGATAGGAGCGACTCATAAAAGTAAAAAACTTAGGAAATCTCATTCTCAACTTCAAGATGGGGCAAATACTCCACCACCGGTTTTGATTTCCAACCATTCAACTGGAAATGCAAAAGAAAGAGGTAGAATCTTATTTTATACATAAGCAATCAATAGTTTTCTTTTGTATAAATCTTATTTGATCTTTTGCTTTTGTATATTATCTACTTTATTCAAGTCTATGGGGCAAGGGAACTTGAGAATGTGGTAACTAGGGAAAAAGGTCAGAAGATTCAGTTGATTATACTTAAATATACAATTTGCTTATAGTTTGTGTTAGAATAATACTTGTGCAGATTGCCAAAACATACAAGGTGTATCAAATAAGCACATGGAAAAAGCATCAAATCATAAAGTCAGTGATACATCAGGTATTAGATATCAAAAAAATATGAAGTTTTAGAAAATTTTATTTCAAAATAAAATTTTCTATATGAATTTGGTATAATGCTTATTTCATGCTTTAATTATCCTATATAACTTGTTTTTGATAGGAGCGACTCATGAAAGTAAAAAAGTTAGGAAATCTCATTCTCAACTTCAAGATGGGGCAAATACTCCACCACCGGTTTTGATTGCCAACCACGCAAGGGAACTTGAGAACGTGGTAACTAGGGAAAAATGTCAGAATAATCTTGATTATATTTCATACTTAATTATCCTATTATTAATATTAAGGATAAATATCCTTTAATAAGCAGCTTTAACGTTTTTAATCTTTATACTTGTTCGAATATATCTTTAAGAATTATAAATTTTGATGCCATGCAATAAGATATTAGTGCAAGTATATTGAGCAATATTTTAACTGTCCAAGTATCATCACATAAAAGAGAGTGAAACAAATGTCATAGTGTTCTCTTCTTTGGTCAGATTTCATAGTGTTCTCTTCTTTGGTCAGATTTTATCTTGTAGAGTTTCTTTCTACAGAAACAAGTGTTCAAGTATATCTAATGATATCTTATTTAACTGCAATGGGGATACTGTATCTATCACAGTTTTTTTTATCTCTTGCAATTATATGATCTTATGCAATTATATCTTATGCTTAGCAGTTAGCAACTAGATGGCCTACCTTGTTTTTTTGTTGGGGCCCTGATAATGCAATTATATCTTATGCTTAGCAGTTAGCAAGTATATCATGCAATTGATCCATGTTTTTTTGTAACCTCAATTCTTATTGGTTGATTATTTATGTGTTCATTTTACTAAAATCAATTCTTATATAAAATCATACAGATTTGACTTCAAGGATTAAATTCAACAATAATCCACTTGTTGAAAATGATTTTATGGATGAAGAATTTGATCAAGGTAACCTATCGTCCAGAATGTATTAATTCATTTCGTTATATTTATTCAATTATTTATTTCTCTTTTATTTTTAGATGTAGATTATGAAACTGAATCTCCCATCGCAAAGAAGAAAACTAGAGGCCCTACATTTATGAAAGAAATTTGGGGTCGATCAAGCACGCAACCACGTATTAAGATTCAATGTGATGGTATGGGACGCCCTATAGGATCAAGAAGAAATAAATTTACTGATTTTTTGGGTACTTTGGCAAGAAATGGAAAATTTTGTCCAATTGACATCGAAAATTGGCATAAAATGCCCTTGGAAAATAAGAAACAAATGTTAGATGTTGTAAAGGTAATTGAAATGTTATTTTATAATTTTTTATTAAGTAATTATTTATCACGAGGGTAATTGTCTAAATGCTTTTGTAGGAAAAGTATGACCTTCCTCTTGGAACAGAAAGTTGGACACTACGTTCAATAGCAAAAAAATGGAGAAACTGGAAGTCAGAACTGAAAAAGAAGTATTATGATCCTGAGTTGCCAATGGAAGTTCTTCTGCAAGAAAGAGATAACAGAGCTTTTGTGGAACAATATGTGAAATTAGTTGTCCAGTGGAAATCAGAAAAATCAAAGGTTTATAATATTTTATCCCTTTAGAAAAATTTTCATGTTGATTTTCGTATTGTGTATCAAGTTGAATTTAATATATTAGGAAAGAAGCGAAAAAAATAAGATTGCTCGGAAGCAAAAGATAATGAATCAGACAACTGGAAGAAGATCTTTCGCTCAAGTGCAACAAAAATTGGTAAATTTTCTTATTAATTTTATAATTCTATATGCATTAGAATTTATAAACTTTTAACCAATTTTAATTTTAGAACAAAGAAAAGGGACGACCCCCATCACGAGTTGAATTATTCCATGCTTGCTTCACTCATGCTAATGGAACTCCCTCAAGCAACATTGTGGCAGAAAAATTGGTATGTTGTATTATAATCTTCTACTACGCTTCTTTAAAAGAATTTTGTTTTCATCATAACTATGTATAAATTTTGGTTTTTTATTTTTTGTTAAAGGCTGCAATGAAAGAACTAGAAAATCAACTTTTTGAAGATGAGGATGATCAAGTTGGTCAAAATGACATTTTTGCTCAAATCATTGGACCAGATAAATCAGGCCGAGTACGTATGCTTGGTGATGGTGTTAGCCCATCTGATTTATGGGGAGAAGTTCCAAGCCGTATTTCATGCAACCGAATAGTGATGGAGCAAAAGACACAGTTAGAAAAAATGGATGAACAAATTAAAAAACAAGGCAAACACATTGCAATGTCAGAATCAAAGATTTGCAATCAACACACAACATCATCTAGTAGCCCATTATTTTCTGATCCAATGCGTTCATCTCTAACGGTAAAGTCTTTTTCTATTTTTCTTACTTTATTATTATATTCAGTGCGTTATTGATTTTCAAACATCTCCATTATTTTTGTATTTTTCATGTAGACTGGATGTTCTGTCTTGATAAAAAGTCTATTTGATCCGACAAAAATTGTGGCAAAAGGAGTTGTTCGTAGCATGGATCCGAATATTGAAGTAGGAAGACAAGCGTTGGGACCAAATTGGTGTGAAATACAAGTTCTAGTTGTTCTACATCGGGAAGAGAGTTTGATTAGGCCATATGATCTTTTACAAAGGTTTGAGGATGCACTTGGAGGAATGATAGCTTGGCCTTGTCATCTGGTATGATATGTAAATTTTTAATTAACTACTATTATTATATATGTCATTATGTTAATGTCTTATAAAATGAATATTAATTATATTTGCAGTTGACAATTAATGAAGAAGACTTCTACTAGGTGCACGAGGTTAGATTTTTAATTTTGTTGATGTGTGTTGTCTTTTTTTTTCTCCAAACAACTATGATAGTGGAATATTGATGCCCATTCATTGATTAGATATTCATGCTTTTTCTTACCCATGTATCTTTTTGAATAAGTAAATTTACTAATTTTTTTTTCAACTCTCGCCCATGTAAATTACTTCGAGAAGTTCTTCAAACATTCTACTAGGCTAAGCAACAAAGCATTTTCATTTTATTTTTACATCATACTCGCATTAATTGCCTTGCAATTAATAAAATGTATTTGCTAAACATGTTGATTGTTACTAGGATATGATAAATTATAATATTGTGATTATAATATTTGGAGGACAAATTCATAATTGATTACACTAAGTGGAAGGAAACATCGGAAGAAAATGAGTTTTATTATTTCCTTTGTAAACTTAAAATACATAATTACATGTCAAATGAGTTATTACCTGTTTCATTTTGAGATGGGGGATTCGACAATCTTGGTGATAATTATTGCATCAATATTGAATTTCCTTTTTATCCACATTATTTTCCCCTGCCTTTTTTGGTGTTTATATGTGCTACCCTACATACCATGCTAAAATTCTAGTACAGACATTAATTCTAGGTTACTTTGTTGTCAGTTTGCTTGTATGATTTAGCAGAGTACCAAATGGTTACTTTGTTGTTACTTTGTTGTCAGTTTGCTCACGGAACTTCCATAAAAACCTCATCTCGGACAGCTGATATATACTGGTTTGTATCTAGGTTGTCAGTTTACTTTGTTGTTACTTTGTTACTTTGTTAACATTTCTTTGCAAGGAGTATGATATATACTGGTTTGTATTAGTAGAGTACCAAATGGCAACTGTAAATTGTATTTCTTCTCTATTACTATACAAGTTTCACCCATGAAAACCTCATCTCGGACAGCTGTTGGTTTGGAAGTGTTGGTGTAGATAAGAAATGTTAACAGAATATTGGATTGGAAGTGTTGGTTTGGAAGTGTTGGAAGTTTGGAAGTGTTAACAGCTGTTAACAACTGTTGGTTTGGAAGTGTTGGTTTGGAAGTGTTGGAAGTTTGGAAGTGTTAACAGAATTCATTTTATCATTCCACTATCAGTGTTGTGACAATTTCCTTTATATTTGAGTATGGCATGGCATGACATTATTAGTGCATTATATTCCCCTATAGTGGATTATTCCACTATCAATGCATTATATTTTTTTACCGTGTTCAAATCTATTGGTTGATCATTTTGCAATCTTATCGTGTTCATCTTGCCTTCTACTTAAGTTTTAGCATTTGTTGGTTTGGATTGCTTATGAAAAAAATCTAGATCTAGATTAAAATTTTTTTTCTTTATTATATACTTCTTTAATTTTATTTCATTTACACAAACTAATTAATATATGATTTTTTTTTGTAGGTCACATGAATATTGGATTTTGTTTAAGATGTGACGGTTGAAGATTGAAGATGCAGTAAAGTTCCGAAGTTTGGTTATGTTTTGCTTTAGGCTTTAGGAGAGATTGTAATTTTTTACTAGTTCTTAAACTAAATACATTGGGTACATTTGTGATTGTGATTAGTGCATAGATATTTTTTGAGGTGACTAATTTGACAGTCTTGTATTGCAAAAAAATTGTCAATTATTGATTAACACTTTAATTTCAATTTAAAATTTTTATTTGTGTTAATGTTAATTATTTATATACATAAATATTTATATCATGAAAATATTAAAAATGGGTGAGATATTTATTAATATATAATATCATTATAAAATTCATATGAAGACATTTTAAAATGTCATAATAAATAATTATTAATGATGACATTTTAAAATGTCATACTAAACTATCATTAGTGATATTTTTTATTATGCCTATAAATGAAAATCAAGATATTTATAAATGTCTTGATAAATAATTTTAAAGGACATATAAATTTGTCATCATTACTATAATAAAACAACATATATAAATGTCAATATAAATCTTATAGTGACATTATTTTTTGTCACTATAATAATTATTCATGCTATTAGTGTTGTCACTATTTTTATTTTATAGTGACATTAAGAATTGTCACTATAAATGAAATTCAAGACACTTATAATTGTCTTGATAAATAATTTTAAAGGACATATAAATTTGTCAGCATTACTATAATAAAACGACATATATAAATGTCATTATAAATCTTATAGTGATACTATTTTTTGTCACTATAACAATTATTCATGCTATTAGTATTGTCACTATTTGTATTTTATAGTGACATTAAGAATTGTCATAAGTGATAAGACTTTAGACGACATCACTATAGAGGACATTTTAACTTAATGTCACTATATCAAAAATGTCAGTATAAGTGATATATGATGACACTTTTCAATGTCATTAAAAGCATTTTTTCTTGTAGTGATTCATCAGTAATTGTTTCTTATTACTTCATTTTTGTTTACAGATTGTACATTATCAGAGTTGAATTCAGATATTGACTCGCTTGAAAGGTATGCATATTTGATATTATTCCTTAATTGTTTCTTATTTGTTAATTTTCATTTACAGATTTAACATTATTAGAGTGATATTTAGATATTGACTCTATATAACTTTTATTTATCTTTTATTGTGCAGGAATATTTTTCCTTTTCATCCAGTATTCACTCTGATATTCATGTATGTAATGTTTCTCTACTAAACTCTGATATTCATGTATTTACTCTGATATTTGATGTATTCAGTTCTTTTAATTTACTCTAACTTTTGTTTATCTTCTTTTGATGTATTTACTCAGAATATTTATACATATGTTTGTATTTGGATATTTACTCTTGTTTGGATGTTTGGATTGGATATATGTGTTGAATGTTTGTGTGGATTTGGATATTTACTCTTGTTTAGATGTTTGGATTGGATATCAGTGTTGAATGTTTGTTTGGATGTTGTGATATTTACTCTTGTTTGATGTTTGTTTGGATGTTTGGATTTGGATATTTGTATATTATTGAATGTATATATGGGAAGGGGAAAAAGCAACATCTGCCTTCTAAAAATTTTCCAGATTTTGCGACGGATTTTTAAAATATCCGTCGCTATTTGCGACGGAATATTGACTATTCCATCGCTAAGTGCGACGGAATATTGACTATTCCATCACAACTAGCGACGGATATTTACCAAATCCGTCGCTATTACGATAGATTAGCGACGGATATTTGACCGGTCGTCGCTCATAGCGACGGATATTTGACCATCCGTCGCTAAAACCTCCCTAGGACACATCACCCCATATTTCTGGTGTTTGCAACGGCCTTATGTGTCTGTCGCTAATAATTAGCGACAGATTTGTGTTTCCGTCACTACCATAGCTCTGCGACGGGTTTTCGCCCGACGGCGCTCTCTCCATCGCTATTAGTGTTTAGCGACGAAATAGCGACGGATTAAGTCCGTCGCTAATCGATGAAATTTTTGTAGTGTTACGCGGTCGATATAAGAAAACACCGAGTATTAAAGGGCCCTAGGGATACTGACCGACATGTGTTTTAATGCTACCAAGTTGGTTCGAACCTAGGGTTTACTATATAGGACTAGATTGAGCCCCAACGTCGCTGTCTTAGAGGCACCACTCGGTGAGTTTTAGTTTCCATCCTACTCTTTGAAGACTAACTGATTCTTCTTTTTGGATTGCAGGCAACACTATGTTCAACATCTCGATAGACGGACCAGGGAGATGCTTCCTGATTTTCGAGTAAGCATGTGCCTCTCGGTCCTGTATTGTTGGACCTTGGATGGCTAGAGAGGGGGGGTGAATGTAGCCAGACACTTAAACTTTGGCTCTTTTCGAAATTTCTGCGACTCAAAGATTAGTAGCACAGCGGAAGCTAAAGAAAACAGAGTATGCAGAAATAAAACCTAGCTAAGCACAAATGCAAAACGCTAACAAGAGGATTTACAAGGTTCGGGGATAATTTGCCCCTACTCCTTGGCATGCCCGTAAGGTGGGCGATCCCTTGATCGTCGGTAGATCAAGCCCCGGTGAACACCGGATAAAATGCAACCTCCTTCTCGGTGGAGTAACCTCTCCACAGCGTTTCAACAAGGATAAATGTTTAAGCACAATGAAACACAAGAAAGATCTTACTTAGCACTTAGGACAGCAAGAACTCAGACAAACTTCTCCCGAGCTCCACTCAGCGCAGATCTCAGGCAAGAATCCCCTTCTTCGTGTCTTTTCGCTGATGGACTCACCAAGCTTTCTGACTCTTCTTCCCAATGCTCAAGTAACATATGGTTGCTTCAAAGATCGCGGTTGCTTGCTCAAGATGATGGAACCACAAATCGCACAAGCAAAGTATCAACTGATCGCGCATACGCAGTATCTCTGTTAGAGTGAGTGTTTTTTTAGACTTGTTCGCCACTGATAAGTACCATTTTATTGATTATTTTAATTGCTAAATTCCATGTTTGGCCTATGTTTTTATTGCTTAATTGTGAAATTGCCCTAGGTTTTAGAACTTACTCTTATTTTGGACTTAATTGCAAATTTACACATATTTGGATTATTTGACCACTAAATTCTTGATCTATTTTTGTAGGCATGAAAGGTTCATAGATCTAGGGCATATTGGGTCAAACTTGAGTCGGAAGTGACCCGGATCGAGTTATCAAGATTATGATTAAATCTGGGTCGTCCGATTCAAGAGCGGCTAGATCTGAGCTATCCGGGACCATCTGAAGCAATCCGAGCTAGGGTTAGGGTTGATCAAGCACTCTGATCAAGATCTCAAGGTTTCATCCCAATCAGAGCTCAATCAACTGTTGGATCAAGCTCGGATGGCTCTAGATCGTCCATTCAAAGATTAGGGTGATCTGAACCATCCGTTGCACATCTGGAGGATCCGAGCTACCGCGAGGCAGATCCTGACCTCAGATCATCATCATCAAAATTTGGATCAAATCAGAGCAAGATCAGCCGTTGGATTTTCTCAAGTCAATCTGGACCGTCCGTTGCTAATGTATTTAATCAAATTTTCCCAGCCTTTCTCCTCGTCGCGTCTTCGCCGTTCTTCGTTTTCTTCTTCATCGCTTTTGCAAATTTTTCTTCCAAGAAGGCGTGACCACCTCAACTTCCATCCCAGATCAAGAATTGAGTCTTTGGTGATCGTTCCTTGAACAATTCAGCTCCATTTGCGCCGGAACAGGGATTGTTTGAGGGTTTCGGCAATTCCTCAGTCCGACCACTTTCTTCTCATCCACAATCCATTTCCAAGCGTCTGAGCCACTTGTAGGGGTTCTCAGGTGAGCTTAGACGATTCTCTAATCATCATTGCAGCTCCACCAGTTGAGATGGAGTGGATCGGACTGTAAATTCCAGCCAAGCGCAGATTTGAGCAGAATCGACTTCAGAAATGATTTTTCACTGATTTGCTGAGCCTAGGGGTTCGAAGCCAGCTCTTGCTTGACGACCAAGAATTTCTTGAGCTGAGGAAGGGTTGAGGAGTAGTTTAGCTAGCTAATTTCGTGTGTCGTAGCTGTAATTTGATTTCTGCACTTGTTCTGTTTCTGCAGTTTCATACCAGCAACTTAGTTCTAAGTTTCTAAATTGTTTAGCTTAATTAGGATTTAAATCTTCAAGTTAAGTAGTTTATGAACTTGTTTAGGTGACAATCAAATTTAATTTCAGCTAGTTTGCAATTCCATTTCTTACGTGCCAATTCCCAGCTTGCGTGCCATTAAATTCCTGCATTACCATTCAGTTTCTGAAATTGTCTCAGATTTCCTGTTTCTGAGTTGTTTCTGAGTTTCTTAGTTGTTAATTTCTGCTCTAGCATTAGATAGATAGTGTGTTTAGTTAAAATAGCACTTAATTGTAGTTCTTCATAATCCAATTGTAGCGTGCCCACTTCCATTTCTTAATTTCTGATTAACTTGTTGAGTATCAGTTTTCTTCTTGGAAATCCCTTTTAGCTTTCGAATTCTTAGGTTATTTCACCTTCAGTATGTTTACTTGGTTGATCTAGGTTGTTTCACTTGTAGCTTTATTTCTGAGCTTTATTCAGCCGAATTTCTGCACACCATCATAGAATTTCTGTTTTGTTTTTGTCATTGGATTGAATCTGAATTCCTTCACTTGGCTGTGCCATTTCTGCATTCGAATTTCCATTTTTGCATTTACTTATCACTGCATTTTCATGTTCAGGATCTGAATTACTACACTTACCTCTTCATTTAGTTTCTCTGAATTGGAACCTTCACCTTTGCAACTCCAAGTTTATTCCTTTTTAAGCTAGATTCGAAATTCCCTTACTGCAGTGTGTTTAAAGTTTTGAGTTAGATTCAATTGCAAATTCAGTTACTTAGTTGATTAAATTGTTAGGCTGAATTCATAATTGTTTCCAAAAATTTGATTTGCATTAGTTTAATCCTTAATTTCCATCACTTTGTTTAAGTTTGTGTGGTTAAGTTTCCTTCTTTCTAGTGAGATTTCATTTCATGCTTGCAACTTCACAGCCTAAAACCCAATTACTTATTTGAAACCCAAAAACACAAACGACGCATAAACCAAGTTAGAATCAAATTATATCAACTAGCTCCGAGAAAAATATGACCTGTGGCCCCTTTGCTACATTTTCAGATTTTGATTGCAAAAAGGGTTTCCAGCATTTCATATACATCTAAATTTGAGACCCACATTCGTGACACATATCTCGGGTCTATCAGCCACCAAGCGCTTAAGTCCTCCACTGATCGCAGGTCACCATCTCACTGCAGCCTCCAGTTGCTCACCTGCCAACGCCAGCTACCACTGAGTTCTCCCTGGACTCCCTAAGCTTCCCTCAGCCAAGCTCCAGTCAACAGCTCCAGTCAGCAGCTCCAGCCGTTGCAACCTGAGATGGCAAAGGACAAACCTGCTCCAAGGAAAGGCTTCCATTGACTCTCCTTGAGTGTTTGAATCCACCCCTATCACCTGCACACTTAATCAGAGCATTAGCATAACATATCAAGTATAGAATCAAGTATCAAAGGTTAAGTGCAGAGAATCAGATGTGTTCAGACGCGATTAGAGTGTCTGATAGCGTGTTTGAATTAAAGTGATCGGTCACCTGACCGATCAGGACTATCCCAGACCGATCAGGCTCCAGCCTGATCGGTCCCCAGTGAGAAACTTGGGATCGCAAGCTCGTATGATCGGTCACCCTGACCGGTCACCAAATCGGTCACCAAACCGATCCTGAAATCAGCTTGTCACAATCCCGCCAGGAATTCACTGGCTGATCGGTCACCAGACCGATCAGACTGACCCCAGACCGATCAGGCTCCAGCCTGATTAGTCAGGGTTAGAAACCTCGCAATAGTTGATCATTCAGTCAGATCGGTCACGATTTCTCCCTGATCGGTCACCAGACCGATCAGGAGCCGATCAGTAGGTTTGCTAAAACCCTACTGGATGCTCCCTGATCGGTCACCGGACCGATCAGGAGTAGATCAGCAGGGGAACTCAACCCACTTGTGAGCTCCCTGATCGGTCACCAGACCGATCAGGAGCTGTGCAGTGAGTGAAATGCATACTCCCTGATCGGTCACCAGACCGATCAGTCATCGCTGGATTGGTCACCAGACCGATCCACGAAGGAGTACCGTGCCAACCTCCCTGATCGATCACCAGACTGATCCAGGAGCTCAAACCTAGCCCTCCAAGCTAGGGTTTCATCCAACCTAGCCCTCCAAGCTAGGACTTGACCCTCCAAGCCAGGATTTTTCACCTAACCCTCCAAGTTGAGACTTTTCACCTAACCCTCCAAGTTAGGACTTTTCACCTAGCCCTCCAAGCTAGGACTTTTCACCCAACCTTCCGAGTTAGGACTTTTCCACACCTAGCCCTCCAAGCTAGGATTTTTCACACCCAACCCTCCAAATTAGGATTTCATCAAACCTAGTCCCACTAGGTATGCCTAGTCCACGACCAGGACTTAAACCCAATCATAATCATAATCATCAATCTAAACTAAAATCGATGTCAACACCAAAACAACAATCAGGGTCAGACTGCATCAACATGTATCAATAATAAAGTTTAACTAATTATAAAATTAACAAATTAGCTAAACAAAATACGAAATATGATTAAGACAAATCCCAACTATAATACCTATTTAATTAACTCATAAATAATAACTGGTTCATTTTAGGTTTAACCTACGCTTAACCCTAAATGAAATCCACATTATGGTTGGATCTAAGCTAATACCCAATGCCATAGAAAAGTTTTACCAAATCCAAAACCCAAATTAAACGCATAACCTCCATAGAACATATTCAAATCAAAACAACCATCTCAACATTAGTTAAAGCATGGGATCAAGGAAAATAAACTAAACCATCCTACCCCTAATCCCATTTTAGCTTACGGTATTGTATCAAAGGTCAATGGAGTTATGCCCTAAAGCTTCTCATGAAGTAAACTCATGGCAAGAAACCGTAGCTAAGTAAACATCACTCCAAACCAACACCTTGCTAGTAAATTCCACATTACTGCCCAATTTCTGCTCATGGCAAAACCAACACACAAAGAAATAGCCAACTCCAAACCACAAGGTGCTACACGCACACCACAAAAACACCAATACAAATCCCTAACATCTACTAATTCAAAGAAACCTATTGAAACACATCCTTTACCTGATGGGTGGTCGGCGCAAGCAACAAGGACAGCGAGGAACAGGGGTAGGCTGCAGTTTTCCGACGGCGGCTGAGGGAGGAAGATTTCCATCACGTGCTCGCCCGAGAACAGCAGCACGATCAAGGAGACGGCTGAAATCTAGGGTTTCTACGACAAGGAGGGGATCGTCGATCGCTGTGGCTGCAACGTCGGCGAGCTCGCATGAGGAAAGAAACAGCCACAAAGAGGACTGCGTTGTCGATTTTTCTTCGCTCGAGGAGGGTAACGTCGGTTCACAAAGAGGAAACACCTGAATGAGGGCCGCGAGATGGTGATGTCGTCATTCGAAACCGCGTGGAGGAAGAGGAGCAGTGGGATTTGACGGCGCGATAGGGAATAGGAGAAGTTAGGGATGGGCGTTAGCTTCAGTTGTGTTCGAAGGGGAGAGACGAAGAGGGGATTCATTAGAGGAAAAGTAGTTTTTTATTTTTTTTTCCACTTTAACAATAAACCTCCTAGTTTTCAATATTTAACATTCTCCCCCACTAATAAAAATTTGGTCCCCTAAATTTCGCTAGCAAACCACAACAAGTATCAACAACTCAGCTATAATATCAATACTAAATGCAACTCAACCATATGCACCTTTGGTAAATAGATAAGGGTAGCGAGTATCGATCGTGTCCTCGAGCTCCCAAGTAGATTCCTTATCAGAGTGGTGCTGCCAACCAACATTGACCAACTGAATAGTCTTATTTCTCAACCGATGCTCCTTGCTGTTCAGAATTCGCATAGGTACCTCCTCGTAGGTCGCGTGTGGCTAGAGTGAGACTGGCACCTCCGATAAAACATGTGTAGGATCTGGTAAATATTTCCTCAGCATGGAAACATGAAACACATCGTGAACTCCAGCGAGAGACGGTGGTAGTGCCAGACGATAAGCTACTGCTCCAATCCAATCCAGAATCTGAAATGGTCCAATGTAGCGTGGAGCTAGCTTATCTCGCAACCCAACCCGCTTAACCCCTTTCGTGGGTGATGAGGGATCGGATTGAATCGATAGAGGGGGGTGAATATCGATCGTCAAAACTTTTCGAAAAGCGTAGAGTAATTGCACAGCGGAAAAGAAAAATAATCGCTAACACTTTTGTTTTTACTTGGTTCGGAGTCGCAGTCGGCTCCTACTCCAAGGCTCACGGTCATTGACCATTTACAATGGGCAATCTATATTTAGTCAAATGTTTTACAAGATGAAGTTGAATATAAAATTAAAAAGAATATAGCAATAAAACTATTGTTATACCGACGACCGGAGAAGTTGGAAGTTCGGAGCCGCGGGTCGTCGTAGGCGCTTGAATCTTGAGTACGAAGCTTGTCGGAGCGGAGCACTTGAACAAATGTGTTGAAAGCAATTGGTTTTGAAGCCAAGGGGGTGAACCCCTTTATATAGTCATAGCTGGGGCGCTTGTGTTGAAGGGGGCGCTTGACACGTGGCCTGTCCTACGAGAATCTCAATCCGCAGACTTGGCCAGCGCTTATCCCCTCAACCAAGGCGCCTGAGCTAACTGGGGCGCCTGTGTTAACACAGGTGCCTCAATGACTGATTCAGAGGCTTGCGTAGCAGTGTTATGGAATTTGCCCTTTGTCTGGGGTGCCTGTCTCAACATAAGCACCAAGCCCAAGAAGGGCGCCTCACTCCATTGAACCGCCTGGGAGAAGAAACTTCATCCCTTCGTTCCTACAACCAGGGTTAGTTCCAAAACACAAGAAACATATACATGATATAAAATTAAGCATGATTTACAGCCTGAGCTATCTTGGTTCTGATTTTGGGCTTCCCAAATGGAACCCTAGGTCGAACCGACGCCTAATGTTCCCTCTACGGGAAACGCGTCCTTACCTACTCCTCTAAGGAGAGTTTACCTTTTTGCCAACCGACTCCTCCGGTTGGACTTTTGCCCAGCTTCACTCACCAGGTCTTCGTGCCTAGTCCGCGACCAGGACTTAGTGCCCAGCTTCACTCACCAAGTCTTCGGTGCCCAGTTCTCGACCATGTCTTAGTGCCCAGCTTCACTCACCAAGTCTTAGTGGCCAATTCTTAGAACCATGACTTAGTGCCTAGTGTACCTAGGACTTTTCCTGCACACTTGATTAGTTTTATTAGATCGCCAATAATACTTAACTTTGAACCCTTTACCAATATCAAAACAAGGTTCGATATGGTGCTTCCGGCACCAACAGGTGATACTCGTAAGAATACGTGATCGCTTACGGAGAACTCTAAGGGTCTATGTCTTTGATCGGCATAACTCTTCTGGCGATCCTGAGCCTCTGACAGACGGCGTCTAATAATTTGGACTAGCTCTATGTCACGCTAAATACTCTGAGGTCCTAGCAACTGAGATTCCCCATCCTCCTCCCAGAGGATGGGTGTCCTGCAAGTCCTACCATACAACACCTCAAATAGTGTCATCTGGATAGCCGAATGATAACTATTATCGTAGGCAAAATCAACCAAGTGCAGGTGATCCTCCCAGTTGCCTCCAAAGTCCATAACACAGGATCTCAATAATTCCTCTAGAGTTTGAATAGTACGCTCTGACTGTCCATCCGTCTGCGGATGAAAGATTGTACTGAATCGAAGCTCGACACCCATGGCCTGCTGCAAACTCTATCAAAACCGCGAAGTGAAATGTGGGTCTCTGTCTGATATGATGCTCAGAGGGACACCGTGTATTCTGATAATCTCACGGCAGTACAGCTCTGCCAACTTATCGAGTGAATCTGTCCTCTGAATCCCCAAGAAATGAGCAGATTTGGTTAATCGATCAATGACAACCCAAATCGCGTTGTGTCTTCTCCGAGACCTCGGTAATCCCACAATGAAATCCATAGTGATATGCTCCCATTTCCACTCAGAAATAAAGATCTTCTGAAGTAATCCAGTAGGTTTCTGATGCTCAGCCTTCACCTGCTGGCACACTAGACATCTAGCTATAAAATCTGTAATTTCTTTCTTCATACCGTTCCACCAGTAGAAACGTCTCAAATCTCGGTGCATACGGGTTCTGCCAGGATGTATAACAAACTGAGATCGATGAGCCTCTTGAAGCAACTCCTCCATGACCGTATGTGACTTAGGTACACATAATCTCCCTCGAAAATATAGAATACGCTCGTCATCTCGTGTAAAGTCAGTCTGCTGCTCTGAGGCTATCCGGCTGCCTAGGAACTGCAGATGTTGATCACTAGTCTGAGCCTCTCTGATCCTTATCCTGATCAAAGACTGAGCAACCATAGTCACCAATAACCCTTTCTCTGTCTGACCTTGCTCCTCCAATCCCAACTCTGAGAAGCTCTGAACCAAATCTGTGACCATAACCCGGTGACAAGCCAGAACACTCTGGGATTTTCTGCTCAGTGCATCTGCAACCACATTAGCTTTCCCTGGATGATAGCTAATGGTATAGTCATAATCCTTCAAGAACTCCATCCATCACCTCTGACGTAGATTCAACTCCTTCTGAGTGAATAGATATTTGAGGCTCTTGTGATCCGTGAAAATCTCAAATGTGACACTGTAGAGATGGTGTCTCTATATCTTCAGGGCAAAAATAATGGTTGCAAGCTCTAAGTTGTGAACTGGATAGTTCTTCTCATGCTCCTTCAGCTGACGAGAAGCATAAGAGACTACCCGTCCATGTTGCATCAAAACTGCGCCCAAACCCTGATGTGATGCGTCCATGACATTGGGGTCATGTTGCATGAAAATTTAATTATTAATATATAGATGTCAAATAAACCAATGCTACAGATGCATTATGGTTTAGTAAGGATAGATACATCAAGAGGAAGCCAAAACTAGAACTTTAAGTCAAAGTTCATTTGAACCATTTAGATAGTTTTGGATTTTGTGTCAATCTTGAAATCTGAGATATATACATTTTTAAATATATTTTTTCCAAGTTTACACGGATACCACAAACCTCTCCACAAAATTTGAGAATTTTTAGATACTTGTGAAATTTCTGATACATTTCTGAAATTGGGTCAGAAATGCAAAAATGAACTAATATCAGAGAATCAGTCGATTGATGCAGAGGGCAGTTGACTGGTAATTCTGTGAGTTACTTTTCGATAGGGATCAGTCGAATAGTAACTATCAGAGTCGACTGATACGAGGTTGAAACTATTTTCAACAATCGAAAAGGTGTCTAAATGATTGTAAATATGTGAATAATCTTATGGGAGGTTAATACACAAAGTTTGTGATCATTAGAAGGTGAAGAATCCAATAATTGGGATATTATTGGAGTTCTTTTTTATGTGTGGCAAAGGGAGTGAAGTCTTGGGTTTAAGTGGGAAATCAACACACTTTTGCAAGAAATCCAAGCTCAAGTGGGAGCTTAGGTGAAGGGGGAGCAATTGTTGCTTATATGTTGGCAAAGGGGGAGAAGTACCTTTGCAAGAAAAACCTAATGAAGGGGGACTTTAGGTAAAGGGGGAGCCTAAGGTTAGGTTTCATAATTTTTTGCTTTATTATTGTTTTCCTAACTTAAATGGAATGTCAAACATCTAAAAGGGGGAGATTATTGGAACAATCTATATGCCCTAAGTTTTGATGTTTGGGAAAAAAGTTTAAGTTAGGTTTATTGTTGTATTTGGTATACATTATGAGTATGCAGGATACAGGTACAACAAGGAATGCCAAGTGAGATCTTGGCAAAGGAGGAAAGTCTAAGTGGGATCTTGGCAAAGAAAGACCCGACAACAAGGACAACAAGACTGAGGCCGAAAGAAACTCCAAAAGGCAAGTCGTGAAGGATGGAGAGCCATCCAAGGAATACGAGGCTGATGGAGGAGGCTAGAAGGCTAGGTTTAGGTTGGTCGAGAGAGGACGAGTGCTGAGTGAATGTACTCGGGGCTGAAATACTAGGTTTAGGGTTTGGGCAGTAAACTGCTGCTGAGAGCAATTGATTGGTAGAGAGCACAGAGAGATCTGTCGACTGATCTTCTATGCAGTCGACTGGTTTCGGCTGAATTCAAATGTTGGGTTGTAACATTTGAATTCGACAGCTAGCAGTTGACTGGTGTTGACACCAATAGACTGATAACGGCTGGATCAAGAATGAGCTCTATTTAAGAGAGCTCGATTTGGCTGAACAAAGGTTGACGAAATTGACTTTGGTTAAAGAGCAATTAGTAGTTTTTGTGCTCAAAAGTCTTGTGCGAGTTGTGGCGAGGTTTCTCCACTCACAAGGAGCTATGCGAGCATAGCGGGAGGTTTTCCGGAGAGTCATCCGCCCAAGGATCGGGATCGTCTATCTTACGGACAACCGTGGAGTAGGAGCTCTCCGAACCACGTAAATTGGTTTGTCTCTCTTCTTGTTAGTTTTAGTTTAATTATATTCCGTTTGCACAACTAACAAGTATAGAAAGAGAGCGATCGATTTTGGGGGCAACATCTATTCACCCCTCTAGCCAGTTGATCATCCCCAACACTACCTCTATCGACAAACACCCTCTTCTCATCATAATTTACAATAAGAGCTTTGATTACCAGGTCATCCTTGTGCGGGGTTTCAACTCCCTCTAGGTCATCTGGCCCAAAGACTATAGTAGGGTCGGTCCTTCACTCTTCACTAGTGTCGACTGCATAGGTCTCTAGCCCATGGGAGTGAGCTTTCTATGCCCGATTGGAATCTCCGCCCATGAGTCCCCTAATATTATACCTAATATTCCTCTGGGTGAACCCCAAGTGGGAGCCTTTCCTTTATCCTCACTACGAGGTGAAGTTAGAGTCCTTTCGCACCGCTCAAGGGATTCTCGTCGTTTAGGAGAACTCCGACAACCTCATCCCGACTAACTATCCTTCTAGGAGGGACTAACTCAAGCCTTTCTGTAATGCGACTTAGAGTGTTTGGAGTGGTACGACTTCCATTCTGTTGCTCGCCAAGAGTGATTTTTGAGGTGATAGCAATCTTCAGTATCATGGCTCTCTAACTAATGGTAACTACAATAATGGCCTTGGACCTTGGGTGTTCTCCATTCAAAGCTTTGGCCAACCATTGTAGCCACTTCAATGGTCTAAATCGCCTTATCTCCTTGGCGTTCTCCTTTAGGCACATAACCCGATCGAACTTCCTTGGCCCGTCCGGGTAGGGGTAGGGCTTGCTGATCGATTTGAGGCTGAGATGCCTCTGATGTTCCAAGGTCCCTTCTCCGTGCAAATTGAACTTCTTCCATGTTGATGTACTTAACCGACCGCCCAAGCAGGTCATCGAAACTAAGAGGATGTTTTCTCATCAGGGACCTGAAGAAATCTGTGGGATCGGTGAGATCGATAGAGAGGGGGGGGTGAATATCGATTCAAAAATTTCTTGGATTTTGAAAAGAGTATACGCAACGGAAAGAATAAACACAAGTCAAAAATCAATACTAACAGGTTTGTTTTTATTTGGTTCAGAGTCTATAACGGCTCCTACTCCAAGGCTCATGGTCCTTGACCATTAACGTTGGAAAATTCTATAAGTTCGTAAGAATGTTACAGATATGCAATTTGAAGTAGAAAAGAAATAACAAGATTGTATTGACAATTTCTAATTAAAAGAGGGAAGTAGCGCGTCATTGTCGGAGTAGTGTTTTGGAGTTCCTGAATCACTTCGGAGCAGCACACTTGAGCACAGATGATGTGAAAAACTAATATCAGAAGTTATGGTCGAAACCCCCTTTTATATAAGCACACGAGCGCCCGAGTACCTATAGGGGCGCCCCCAACTTAGTGATCCAGCCGCATCTCAATCCTCTGACTAGTCAAAACTCTATCCTTCTTGGGTGCCCCTGTTCGTGTAACTTAGCCTGGGCGAGGTTGAGTTGGTGGACGTTGATTGGATCAATTTGCAGAACCTGTCTCTCGATCGCTCAAAATGTTTAAAGACTAATTGGGCTAGTGTGGTCTTGTCGATTCTAACGAGTTCATAGATCACACCCGCACGTTGATTCCAAACCGAATCAACTTTGAGAGCAGCCACAATCGATGCACACTTCTTGGTTCTTCCAAAGATTTTAGATTCATCGAAGGTTGCAATGGTAGAAGCAGAATACATCTCTGAGGTTACTAATTTAATGACTGAATTTAAATTCAATAATTAAATTAGTGACAAAAATTTTAAATCATTCACTATTTTAATATAACTATTATTTAATATTTAGCCATGAAATTTAAATTGTGGCATCCTTTCTATACACTAAATGATTAATCAGGTTGGGCAGGGACTAAGGTTGGCAACCACTAGGGAGTTTACAAGCGCGAGCTAGCTAAACAAATCGAAAAGGGAGTGATGATTGCACAGAAAGTTACTTAAGGAGAGAGAGTAGAGAATAGAGGAAATCTAGACTCTTAAGGTGGGAAGGCTATGAGAGAGGAATGTCCTAGGGCATAGGATTTCATGTGATGATCTTTAATGTTCCATGGGTTGATAATGTCTTAGTCTCTATGGTTTGGGATCATAAATAATCCAACTAGATTACCAGTGTGGATTACAACTTCACACCGAAGTGTCTCTCCTATCGACTATCCAATGTCATTAGATAGGTAAGGTAACTAAGGATGTCTGATTAAAGGATTTTTTATTACTAAGGTTTCTCGATTATACGATCTTAAGTTATACATGTCATCTCCTAACACAAAATTAAAGAAACCCATTGAGTCAGGGTTAGATCTATCCTTGTGTGGACACAATGTTCAAGTCAAGGGAGTGCTCAAGGTTGTCTGGTTGAAAGGATACCCTTGTCACGGAGGGCTACCCGAGCATACAACCTTGAGCATTTCACCCTTAATGGGATTGATTCCCACAATCCAATCAATCAACACAACAATAAGCTTAAACTCATAGCAATTGAGAGTAAAACATTCAGTGAAATATTAAATCAAACAAGATATGTTCTAAACCATGTCATCAATCCAAGGGCATTACACCATAGAGTTTACATCAAATGCATATCACATCTACTTTCTAGGCTTAAAACATATGGAGATCTACTCATAAGATATGGAGAGAAATACAAAGACTCAAAAATAAAAACCTTCACATGCAAATCTAGAGAGAGTGAGAGAGAAGCTTATCCGATCTTGATGCCGAGTCTTTGAATTCAATCCAAGCCTTCGCAGAGATAGAGGAATGTCGGAGATATCATGGAGTCGTCGGAGACGACCGAAATGATGAGGGAGAGGCTAGAAATGATTCTCCACAAAGGAAAACTACCTCTCCAAGCAAAGGAGAAGAGATCCCTTTTTATACTCTAATCTGCGGCCACCAACACGGCCTCGTAACACAGGCCATGTGATGTGGAATGGCCCAACCGTGCCACACACGGCTAGGACTACATGGCCAAGGCACGGCGGTGCTGGGTGGCATGATCTGACTGTGCCACTCTCAATGAGGGGAGCACGGCATGAGCCTGACCGTGCCTGGGTGGCACGACTAGGTCTTGAGCTGCACACATGGCCGGGGCATGGTCGTGTGCCTGGGTGGCACGGTCGACGCATGCCCGTGCCTGGGTGGCACATCCTTGGCTGAATTGTGAGGCACGACCCTACTCCAGTGACATGCACAGTCATGCCAGGGGGCACGACCTCAATTGAGAATGTACATAGGTCATACCAAGGGGCACGGCCCGACCGTGGTAGTTGTAGGGGTCGTGCCTCCGAGACCACGACCAGTCTTGTTTGTCTTCTTGCACCCTTTCACTCCTCTTTCTCGTCCGTTTTTCCTCCAAAATGCTCCCTGAAAGTGAAAACAGGAGAAAAGTATATTTTCGAACTAGAAATAAAAAATATGTTGATAAAAGCTAAGAAATGGGCATAACAACGTAAATGTGAATCGATTAAAGCAAGTGAATGAGTGTGAAAATAAGGTTAAAAATATATCAAATCTACGCTCATTAGGTAACGTTAAACTTGGGGTAACTAGTTCGGGCCCACAAAAGTTTTTCACCAGAAACTAGGATAAATCAGGAAGTGTTCGCGGCGAACGGTCCAGAAGTTCAACATTTCACGGTTCCACATCCCATTTTAAGGAAAAATTTCTACAAAATTCATCATAGATAGAGATCGAACCATCTATGCTTGGGAGACAGCAAATCACCCTTCTGCTACACTATAGCCCGGAGGCTCCTTTCTATACACTAAAAAAAATGATTAACGAGGTTGGGTAATGTTGAATCTCGGGTGATCGGCACACCCCCACAGAAGTTTTCTATCGGCCATTAGGGTAAATCAAGAAACACTCACTGCGAGCGGTCTAGAAGTCCAACGTCCCAGGGTTCACGTCCCATTTTGAAAAAAAATCCCGTAAAATAAATATGTCGTAGCTAAGAATCGAACTGTGAATATATGAAATGACAACTAATAATCCTTCCGGTCCACCATAATCCTGAGGCTCCTTTCTATACACTAAAGATGCATAAAGAAATTGTCTTTCATAACCAATAAATCATTTTAGAGAGTGAGCATGCGTGACGACGAATCAGTTTGAGCATTGTGTATTAGCATGTAGTTTTAATTGAATAGAGTTTGAAAAATGACATCCATCGAAGATCGTTAAAGAGCACACTACCATTGACTTCCGGCATGTACCAACACTTATATGGACTTACAGAAAATTTAGAGTCGTACCATGAGCGCCTTGAAAATAGAGATCGAGAGAACTAAAGAGATCAAAAGCAAAGTTAGGGATCCCTAGCACAGATATTCCGACAGTCAAATTAGTTTTCCCGTTAAAATGAAATAGAATGCTAGAGTAAATGAAAATTCATCATACTTGTACCATAGAGAAGGGATCTCTTTTTATATACAACACTTTTGGTGATCTTCCACTATCAAAGTGTTACATCAGCTAAATAGAGTCGTTATGTCAATCAATTTCTGGTAAGAAATTTACTAGCCAATGGGCTAACTGAGCAGGACAGTGTTAATTTAGACCATTGAATCACTGAGCAACTCAGTATTGGACCTGTAGACTTATTGAGCAGCTAAGCTTGTCAATGAAATATGTCAGTTTTTATGGAAGTAACAAGATAATGTCATCCTTATCCTATCAACGTTTAGTCAAAAGTTATGTGTTGATGGACTTACTTGTGCTCACATGGAAGCCCAATAGGAAAATCTAGTTATAACCCATTGGGTTATGATAACACCGATTGATTGAGCCAAAATAGCTAAGGTTGTCGAAAGAGGTGAAGCTTGTTTGTCGATCAACTGTGTGTTGGTAGGCAGGCCAGCCGATCAACAGTATTTGGCTTTGGTCAATCAACTAGATGTCTAGTCTTATTTAGTCGATCAGTGATAGGATATGAGATCTTTAATGGTACCTTAGCACTATCGAGTTAAATTGATTGAATGGGTAGCCACTGCTCGACTATTCGAGGTGGCTTGCTGATCATGCGAAAACCTAATCATTTGCTTAATTGGTTAACCATGATTAGACGAGCCGATTTGATCGCCTGAGTTTGCGAGTGATCTAGATTAGGTTGATATTCTTCACCCTGCTAGCTACACCTAACCTCTTGGACATAGGCCAAACTACTACTGTAGCCGCTTGATCGATCTATCGCTTGATTGGCCGAATTAATTTGACTAGATGAAACTTTACTATTCCTTTGCTTTTTATTGTCACGTGTCCTTGAACCATGCTTTTACTGATGCCCTTTAAATTTCACGATTAGTTAACCGGAGATTCTTCTGGCTCGAGTGGATCTCGCTGAGTCTGTCCCCGATCTTGGCAACATCCTCGGCAATTCTGCCACCCTTGCGACGATCACCGCCGAAAGTGGGGTCTGGCAACTTCCTTTTACGGGAAGGAGCTTCCTTGGCGTGCTTGATGACGTCGACTACAGTCTGGAACTCGTCGATATATAAGATTTTCGGCGTCGAAGGCGGCGGTCTTCATCTCGCAGACCCAGCCCCTGATGGCTTCCTCGATGATGTCAAGCGACTCAGCGTCGATGAGGAAGCACTGGATCCGCTAGTTTGTGGGTTCTCCGGAGCTTGGCGACATAGTCCTCAAGGCCTTGAATAATGAGAGAGGCCTTGGTGTAGACCACAGTGAGAACCCACCAGATGAACTTCTTAATTTCCGGACTTCGTGAGGATCTTGTCGATTCAATCCATGGCAAAAGCCGGGTAGATGAGAGATGGAGGGAGGGAAGAGGGAAGGAGGATCAAAGGGCCATCCGAATCGACTATATTCTAGAATACAAAAGGCTTTACAAACGACGACTTTGGGCTCCGACTTTGACCTAATACGATATTAAAACACAAGGTGAATCCAACCTAACCTAAAATATCAAAATATTTATGTGAAAAAAATCTCTTAATATTTTTGTAGTTTAAGAATTTAACCCTCTTCTCTCACATCCTCTGGGGAACTTTAATAACGTATAATGCTTTAATTATGCTAACGAATTAATACTATTATGTCATTCTTATCATAATAACCTATCTTTACACGAATAATCTTACATTATGTATCTGTCAACAATCCAAATATAAATCAGTGTTGTTTAAGTTGTAGCATGTAGTATCTGTTGTTTCAAAGTAACTGGTTGGGTTTTCTTTTTTTGATAATTCAGATATCCACATTTTTATTTTTCCCCGGGCAAAAGGTGAGGAGGGATAACACATTATAGAACATCTCATTCTCCATGTCAGAATAAACTTTATTGTGCTTGCCAAAATACATGGAGAATAAGATAAGTATCAAATACGACTTTTTACCAAAGGGCATATCTGATAATTCATATTTATCAAAAGGCGTACCATGATTTCATTTTTACCAAACGACGCATCCATTTTAGTCAACTTCCTCTTATACCCCTCCCGCCAAGAAATGACTTTCTCAGTTAACAATTTCGAGACATCCGAACCACTTTATCAGTTGTCTCTATTTAAAATAATATTTTATGGTTTGGATGCCCAGGGAGTTCATTCCAACAATTATCAAGGGAACGGTGGGCCTGAAATGAAGTTATTTCAGGCCCACCGCGGGCCTGAAATCAAGTGAATTCAAGCCCATGGTGGAAAATGCAGCAACATGTTCTGGCTTTCTCCTTTCGTTTCTTTCTCAGTTGGTAACAGTTGAATCCTTGTTTACAGCATAGGCAGCCAGTATTCAATAGCATCATTGAGTTTTTCTTACTGCCCTTCTTCAGCATCTGTGAAATTGTGTCCATAGATATAGGAACTTGCAACCTTTCATGCAAGATCTTGTTTTCTTTGTAGTAATATGAAACTTTTTCATGTATCAACATTGTAGTATGATGTATTTCTCTGTTGTTCATTTCTAGCAGCCCTCATGGTGATTGAATATCAACTCTAGCAGCAAGAGGGTATCCATCGTCCACCATAATGTTCTATTTCTTGCTTTTTCCGAGTAATCAGAATAGAGGTAGTCTCTTCGCCTCTTTTTGCCAAGTCAAAGTCAGCCATGATAAGTATACCTAGCCTTACAAGAATTCTTGATGACTAGCCTGTAACTCTGTTCCAATCTAATTGCTTGTTTATTCCTCATGGACTCTTAGTTGTTTCATTGGATATACATCGTGCTAGAGACTCTTAGTTGAATGAAAAATGTGTGTTTTTCTTATTTTTCAAGTAAATGCATGTAGAGATGAATTAATATAAACTTTGCTCCTATAATCAGTACTACTTATCTTGTTTACTTATGAAATATGATTACAAAATTAGATCAAGAATTTTAGAGAAACAAATTATTTAAAAAAGCATTAGAATTTTGGAGACTAAAAATATCATCTCCTAGCTCAACTCTAACTATTAATATCGGATTTTCAGAAATCCAAATATCCTAGGTTCATAAGTGGGTATTGGTGAAAACCCACTGACAGACCTAAAAAACTCCTATTGCAACATAATTTATAATCATTAGAAGCTTCGACACCAAAAATATCATCTCCTAGCTCAACTCTAACTATTGATATTGGGTTTTGAGAAATCCAAATATCCTAGGTCCATCAGTGGGTTTTGGTGAAAACCCACTGACATACCTAACAAACTCCTATTGCAACATAATTTATAATCATTAGAAGTTTGAACATCAAAAATACCATCTCCTAGCTCAACTCTAACTTGATATCGAATTTTCAGATATCCAAATAACCTAGGTCCATCTGTGAGTTTTGGTGAAAACCCACTGACAAACCTAAAAAACTCCTATTGCAACATAATTTATAATCATTAGAAGCTTAGACACCAAAAATACCATCTCCTAGCTCAACTCTAACTATTGATATCGGGTTTTGAGAAATCCAAATATCCTAAGTCCATCAATGAGTTTTGGTGAAAACCCACTGACAAACCTAAAAAACTCCTATTGCAACATAATTTATAATCATTAGAAGCTTAGACACCAAAAATACCATCTCCTAGCTCAACTCTAACTATTGATATTGGGTTTTGAGAAATCCAAATATCCTAAGTCCATCAATGAGTTTTGGTGAAAACCCACTGACAGAACTAAAAAACTCCTATTGCAACATAATTTATAATCATTAGAAGCTTGGACACCAAAAATACCATCTCCTAGCTCAACTCTAACTATTGATATTGGGTTTTGAGAAATCCAAATATCCTAGGTCCATCAGTGGGTTTTGGTGAAAATCCACTGACATACCTAAAAAACTCCTATTGCAACATAATTTATAATCATTAGAAGTTTGGATATCAAAAATATCATCTCCTAGCTCAACTCTAACTATTGATATCGGGTTTTGAGAAATCCAAATATCCTAGGTTTATCAGTGGGTTTTGGTGAAAACCCACTGACATACCTAAAAACTCCTATTGCAACATAATTTATAATCATTAGAAACTTGGACACCAAAAATACCATCTCCTAGTTCAACTCTAACTATTGATATTAGGTTTTCAGAAATCAAAATATCCTAGGTCCATCAGTGGGTTTTCACCAAAACCCACTGATGGACCTACGATATTTGGATTTCTGTAAACCCAATATCAATAGTTAGAGTTGAGCTAGGAGATGATATTTTTGGTGTCTATGCTTCTAATGATTATAAATTATGTTGCAATAGGAGTTTTTTAGGTTTGTCAGTGGGTTTTCACCAAAACTCACGGATGGACCTAGGTTATTTGGATATCTGAAAATTCGATATCAATAGTTAGAGTTGAGCTAGGAAATGGTATTTTTGATGTTCAAACTTCTAATGATTATAAATTATGTTGCAATAGGAGTTTTTTTAGGTCTGTCAGTGGGTTTTCACCAAAACCCACCGATGGACCTAGGATATTTGGATTTCTGAAAATCCGATATCAATAGTTAAAGTTGAGCTAGGAGATGATATTTTTGGTGTCCAAACTTCTAATATTTTTTTAATAATTTGTTTCTCTAAAATTCTTTATCTAATTTTGTAATCATATTTCATAAGTAAACAAGATAAGTAGTAAAGATTATAGGAGCAAAGTTTATATTAATTCATCTCTACATGCATTTACTTGAAAAATAAGAAAAAAAACATAGTTTTCATTCAACTACGAGTCTCTAGTACGATGCATATCCAATGAAACAACTAAAATTCCATGAGGAATATACAAGCAATTAGATTGCAACAGAGTTATAGGCTAGTCATCATGAATTCTTGTAAGGCTAGGTATACTTATCATGGTTGACTTTGACTTGGCAAAAAGAGGCGAAGAGACTAACTCTATTGTGATTAATCGGAAAAGCAAGAAATAGAACATATATTATGGTGGACGATGGATACCCTCTTGTTGCTAGAGTTGATATTCAATCACCATGAGGGCTGCTAGAAATGAACAACAGAGAAATACAGCATACTACAATGTTGATACATGAAAAAGTTTCATATTACTACAAAGAAAACAAGATCTTGCATGAAAGGTTGCAAGTTCCTATATCTATGGACACAATTTCACAGATGCTGAAGAAGGGCAGTAAGAAAAACTCAATGCTGCTATTGAATACTGGCTGCCTATGCTGAAAACAAGGATTCAACTGTTACCAACTGAGAAAGAAACAAAAGGAGAAAGCCAGTACATGTTGCTGCATTTTCTACCGTGGGCCTGAAATCGCTTGATTTCAGGCCCACGTTGGACATGAAATAACTTCATTTCAGGCCCACCGTCCCCTTGATAATTGTTGGAATGAACTCAGAGGTGCAGCAGGTGCTGCTGGCTCTTTTAGATCATTTGTCCCAGCTTCTTTATCACTTTCTTCAACTGCATTTTCAACTTTTCGTCCACCATCCCCCTCTGTTTCTTCAGCTTCCTTTTCATTTTCTTCCTGCTGATCTTCGACTCTTTCTTTTACAGATTCATTGTCAGTTCTCTCTCTGCCATTTTTTTCATCTTTACTTGTTTCCTCAGCTCGAACTTCCTCTGCAACAGCAATATTCTTCTTCTTATCATCTGTAGTATCTAATACCGGTTCAGAAAATTTATCTAGTTTCTCACCATTCTTCTATGTGCTCTCGATATTGTCAGAATTAACGGTAATTTTAGTTCCCTTACCAACATTTACAATGACACTGTTCTCATTAGATTCACCTTGTTCTTCTTCTTGTGGTGTAGAGCCATCAATTATAGAAGAATCCATGGACTTCTTTGCTTCTATAATGGTGTCTGAAGAAGCAACTAGGTAGATTCCGACAAAAGGGTTCGAAGAAGCAGCTGGTGCACGCTGAGAGAAAAAGGAGAAAAATTCAACTCCCTGGGACATCCGAACCATATAATATTATTTTAAATAGAGACAACTGATAAGTAGTTCGGATGTCTCGAAATTGTGAACTGAGAAAGTCATTTCTTGGCGGGAGGGGTATAAGAGGAAGTTGACTAAAATGGATGCGGCGTTTGGTAAAAATAAAATTATGGTATGCCTTTTGATAAATATGAATACTTAGGTGAGTCCTTGGATAAAAAGCCGTATCAAATAAATATCCCTCGACTTTTGAGGAATAGCGTAAGGAATTAGTAGAGAAGGAAAAGAAATAGGGTAATTGAGTTTGTTGTTTCTCCAGCATTTAATATATGAAATCTGCGTATACAGTTAGAATATAAATATTTGCAGGAGAGCTTTTTAAGAAAGTAATTTAAGTGAATAGAAATTTTATAACCCTAGAAGCCTGTTACTTGGGCAAAATGGAAAAGAGACAAATGCATGGGTACAGATGAACAGAGAAATAAGTGGATGGATATTAATTGTTTAATTTATTTTCAGAAATTTATCAAAGGCACAAGTAAATTTGGAAAAATTTTAAATCACGCACTAGATTTGAGAATGACCAAAGAGGGTATTAATTTGGATAGTATTCCTATTCTACCCTCCTATATCAACTATATATTTCAATTCCTACTTTCAAAATATCTAAATTACGTTCAGAAATTAAATATAAAAATTATTTGAACATATACAACTGATCCCGACCTTGCTTACAGAGAAGTATGGCATGTTCAGCCAGCCAGCCTGGTGCCATAAAGGTCCAGCAGATGGACCAACCAAGACCTCACCCGGGGATCCTTGAGCCAGGAAGCGCGCCGGAGTGTCATCCAGCCAGCAATGAGTATAGTCGGTCAGATCGGCCCCAAGCTCCTCCTAGCTCAGTCACCTTAACTCCCGCCCCAACCCACATTGGGGTCGGGTGAGCCAGTCAGACGTGTGACAACCCACGCTTCAGTAGCACCACAAGGACCAGATATCTAACAGGATCAGCTAGACATAACTCAATAAATCCTCGACTCAGGGCGTACCCTGCGCCTCCATTCTCTCAGTCGGACGCGTGGCTGCTCACGCTCATTGGCCATTACCCGACCCGATCCTTGACATTCGGACCCGCAGGTCGGCGCTAGGGATACGGTCTCTCTCGCCCCTATGCCCCCTATGTTATTATATCCAGGGTACGGCCTCGCTACCGGGGTACTGCACACCTTACTCATCTCTGACACATCTCGCGGTCAGTCCGCCAATCCAGTACTTTCGTACTGCTCAAGCACCCCGCGTCATGCCGCGCCACTATTGAATGCTCTCATACGAGTTGACAGGTATCACATCTTTGTCTCGTCAACATGGACAAGAGTTGTCAGCTCCCCCGGCTATATAAACTCTTCACTCCTCCTACCGTAGATATGCGCACGCGAGCTCTCTCTACTATTGCATTTCAATTCAACTCCACTATATTCCTGCGGATACTGACTTGACCGTCGGAGTGCCTGACCGGGGAAACCCCCGACGGGTTTGCTAACGGTCATCGTTTTGCAGGCAAGAGCCAACTCGGAGCCAGATCAGAACCACCTCACCCGCTCGTGACGCCCGGGAGACCATCCGACCCTTGGGACAGCCACCTCGCTTCTCGACAGGATCAAATTTGGCGCTAGAAGGAGGGACCCAGCAGCCTGATCGGAAGTGAAGATGGAAGATCCCAACCGAATCATGATGACAGATTCTCCCGAGGAGTACGAGCTCCTCTCGGTTGCCATGGATCAAGGAGCCCCATTGAGGTTCTCACGCGCTAATGGCTCAGCTACTCGACCCAGGGAGCCCATGGTACCTAATGCCTCAGAAGGGTGGGGAAAGGTCATTCCGCCAGAAGGAGACTCGGCCTATTCCCTCCCACCTACACACCATAACCAGGCCGATGCGGCGAAGCCCGGGCCTGTCGAGGCATCCTCATCCAGTCGAACGCACTTACCGCGCCGCGATAAGGGAAAAGCCCCAGTCGGCGCACCACTCGCTACTCGAGCCCACAACCCTTTTGCTTCCTGGATCTTAGAAGATCCGGTCCCCAGGCATCTCAGATTCGTCACCATGCCTGAATACGCGGGGGCTGCCGACCCCGAAGAGCACCTCATGCAGTTTGAGAGTGCCGCCCTGCTACACCAGTACCCGGAAGGCGTGAAGTGTCGAGCCTTCTTGGCAACGCTCTCTGGATCCGCTCAACGATGGTTCAGCCAGATACCCAACGGGTCGATCGTCAGCTTCGAGGAGCTCCGGAGGGCATTCCTCCAGCATTTCGCTAGCAGTCGAAGGCATCACAAGACAAGTATTAACCTGTTCGCCTTGAAGCAGGGCCCGAAGGAACCGCTCCGGGCCTACCTTAAGAGATTCACTGGGGTGGCGCTCGACGTGCCAACGGCCGCCCCGGAGGTATTGATCAGCGCTTTCTCTCAAGGGCTACAAGAGGGGGACTTCTTTCGCTCGCTCATCGGAAGCCCCCCAAAGACTTGGATAGCCTACTAGTGAAGGTCGTCAAACACATCAATGTTGAAGAGGCCCAGGCCGCTCGGAAGAAGGAGCCGACTAGCGCGCCACCCCCGACTCCGGTACAGCCTAAACGACCGCCAGGCAGGCCCATTCGTAGCCCGCGGGGTCCGCTGACCGAAGCGGAACAGATTCTCGGCGAGGGCAGCAAGCGGCTCAGAGGTGTCGGCCGACTCGCCGGAGGCCATATTGCACATTTCATCATAGTCGCACTCACGACACTGAGCAATGCCGGCAGCTAGACCAAAGTCGAAGTCCTGGCGCCCGAGGACAAGCCGCCTCCGGGCGGAACACCAGCCTGGGAGGATAAGCCCCTGCTCCAGTCGAGAGATAAAGGCCCGAGTCCCTGATTGCGCGTGGTCTACTCCCATCAAGGCCACCTGGTGAGCCTGCGAGAATGGACGGGTGGTAGGCCGATCGATAGAACGCTGTTCAGAAAGGAGTACGCATGGTTTTAAGCAAGCCAGCCCGAGGAAGCTCTCATCCTCCAGGATAGTGAAAAAGATGTATTTTGCAGCCCTTCCCGCACCAAGTGAAAGTCCCACTTGCTCAAGGACAGGCTAGCAGCTCGCTCCGAACGAGCTATAAATCGGGATCCGCTCCCACTATCCCTCGGATCGACTCTTAGCCGGACGCGTGGGGACCCACGTTCCCTGAGAGGTCCCCGACCGAGAGGCTAGACTCTCATCTCCGAACAAGCTATAAATCGGGATCCGTACCCACTATCCCTCGGATCGGCTCTTAGCCGAACGCGTGACGACCCACCTCCCTGAGAGGTCCCCAACCGAGAGGCCAGACTCCATCTCCGAACGAGCTATAAATCGGGATCCGCTCCCACTATCCCTCGGATCGGCTCTTAGCCGGACGCAGACGACCCACGCTCCCTGAGAGGTCCCCGACTGAGAGGCCAGACTCTCGTCTCCGAACGAGCTACAAATCGGGATCCGCTCCCACTGTCCCTCGGATCGGCTCTTAGCCGGACGCGTGGCGACCCACGCTCCCTGAGAGGTCCCCGATCGAGAAGCCAGACTCTCGCTCCGCGCGAGTTATAAGTGGGTCTGCTCCCACGAACCTCGGATCGGCTCTTAGCCGGATGCGTGGCGACCCACGCTCCCTGAGAGGTCCCCGACCGAGAGGCCAGATACTCGTCTCCGAACTAGCTATAAATCGGGATCGGCTCCCACTATCCCTCGGATCGGCTCTTAGCCGGACGCGTGGCGACCCACACTCACTGAGAGGTCCCCGACCGAGAGGCCAGACTCTCGTCTCCGGAACGAGCTATAAATCGGGATCCGCTCCCGCTATCCCTCGGATCGGTCCTTAGCCAAACGCGTGGCGACCCACGCTCCCTGAGAGGTCCCCGACGAGAGGCCAGACTCTCGTCTCCGAACGAGCTATAAATCGGGATCCGCTCCCACTATCCCTCGGATTGGCTCTTAGCCGGACGCGTGGCGACCCACGCTCCCTGAGAGGTCCCCGACCGTGAGGCCAGACTCTCGTCTCCGAACGAGCTATAAATCAGGATCCGCATCGGGATCGCTCCCACTTTCCCTCAATCGGCTCTTAGCCGGACGCGTGGCGACCCACGCTCCCTAAGAGGTCCCCGACCGAGAGGCCAGACCCTCGTCTCCGAACGAGCTATAAATCGGGATCGCTCCCGCTATCCCTTGGATCGACTCTTAGCCGGACGCTTGGTGACCCACACTCCTTGAGAGGTCCTCGACCGAGAGGCCAGACTCTCATCTCCGAACGAGCTATAAATGGGATCCGCTCCCACTATCCCACGGATCGGCTCTTAGCCGGACGCGTGGCGACCACGCTCCCTGAGATGTCCCCGACCGACAGGCCAGACCCTCGTCTCCGAACGAGCTATAAATCGGGATCCGCTCCCACTATCCCTCGGATCAGCTCTTAGCCGGACGCGTGGTGACCCACTCTCCCTGAGAGGTCCCCGACCGAGAGGCCAGACTCTCGTCTCCGAACGAGCTATAAATTGGGATCTGCTCCCACTATCCCTCGGATCGGCTCTTAGCTGGACGCGTGGCGACCCACGCTCCCTGAGAGGTCTCCGACCGAGAGGCCAGACTCTCGTCTCCGAACGAGCTATAAATCGGGATCCGCACCCACTATCCCTCGGATCGGCTCTTAGCCGGACGCGTGACGACCCACACTCCCTGAGAGGTCCCCAACCGAGAGGCCAGACTCTCATCTCCGAGCAAGCTATAAATCGGGATCCGCTCCCACTATCCCTCGGATCGGCTCTTAGCCGGATCCAAGACGACCCACGCTCCTTGAGAGGTCCCCGACTGAGAGGCCAGACTCTCGTCTCCGAACGAGCTACAAATCGGGATCCGCTCCCACTGTCCCTCGGATCGGCTCTTAGCCAGACGCGTGGCGACCCACGCTCCCTGAGAGGTCCCCGATCGAGAAGCCAGACTCTCGCTCCGCGCGAGTTATAAGTGGGTATTATCCCACGAACCTCGGATCGGCTCTTAGCCGGATGCGTGGCGACCCACGCTCCCTGAGAGGACCCCGACCGAGAGGCCAGATACTCGTCTCCGAACTAGATATAAATCGGGATCCGCTCCCATTATCCCTCGGATCGGCTCTTAGCCGGACGCGTGGCGACCCACACTCACTGAGAGGTCCCCGACCGAGAGGCCAGACTCTCGTCTCGGAACGAGCTATAAATCGGGATCCGCTCCCGCTATCCCTCGGATCGGCCCTTAGCCAGACGCGTGGCGACACACACTCCCTGAGAGGTCCCCGACTGAGAGGCCAAACTCTCGTCTCCGAACGAGCTATAAATCGGGATCCGCTCCCACTATCCCTCGGATCGGCTCTTAGCCGGACGCGTGGCGACCCACACTCCCTGAGAGGTCCCCGACCGTGAGGCCAGACTCTCGTCTCCGAACGAGCTATAAATCAGGATCCGCAATCGGGATCCGCTCCCACTTTCCCTCAAATCGGCTCTTAGCCGGACGCGTGGCGACCCACGCTCCCTAAGAGGTCCTCGACCGAGAGGCCAGACCCTCGTCTCCGAACGAGCTATAAATCGGGATCCGCTCCCGCTATCCCTTGGATCGACTCTTAGCCGGACGCGTGGCGACCCACACTCCTTGAGAGGTCCTCGACCGAGAGGCCAGACTCTCATCTCCGAACGAGCTATAAATTGGGATCCGCTCCCACTATCCCTCGGATCGGCTCTTAGCCGGACGCGTGGCGACCCACGCTCCCTGAGATGTCCCCAACCGAGAGGCCAGACCCTCGTCTCCGAACGAGGTATAAATCGGGATCCACTCCCGCTATCCCTCGGATCAGCTCTTAGCCGGACGCGAGGCGACCCACTCTCCCTGAGAGGTCCCCGATCGAGAGGCCAGACTCTCGTCTCCGAACGAGCTATAAATCGGGATCCGCTCCCACTGTCCCTCGGATCGGCTTTTAGCCGGACGCATGGCAACCCATGCTCCCTGTGAGGTCCCCGGCCGAGAGGCTAGACTCTTGTCTCCGAACGAACTATAAATCGGGATCCGCTCCCACTATCCCTTGGATCGGCTCTTTGCCGGACGCGTGGCGACCCACGCTCCCTGAGAGGTCCCCGACCGAGAGGCTAGACTCTCATCTCCAAATGAGCTATAAATCGGGATCCGCGCCTACTATCCCTTGGATCGGCTCTTAGCCGGACGCGTGGCGACCCACGCTCCCTGAGAGGCCCCTGACCGAGAGGCCAGACTCTTGTCTCTGAACGAGCTATAAATCGGGATTTGCTCCCACTGTCCCTCGGATCGGCTCTTAGCCGGACGCATGGTGACCCACGCTCCCTGAGAGGTCCCCGACCGAGAAGCCAGACTCTCGCTCCGCGCGAGTTATGTGTGGGTCTGCTCCCACAAACCTCGGATCGGCTCTCAGCCGTGTTGGAACCCGGATGGCTAGAGAGGTGGGGGGGTGAATATAGCCAGACACAAACTTCTTTCGCTTTAGGTCGCTTTAGGGATTCTCTGCACTTCACAGTTAGTAGAACGGCAGCGGAAACAATAGAAACATAGTGCAGAAATGCAGGAAACAAAATAGACGAAACCAACTAGGAAGATCGCTAACAAGGAGGGTTTACAAGGTTCGGGGATAACTTGCCCCTACTCCTTGGCGTGCCCTTAAGGTGGGCGATCCCTTGATCGTCGGCAGATCAAGCCCCAGTTAACACCGGATAGAAAGCAACCTCCTTCTCGGTGGAGAAACATCTCCACAGCGTTTCAATCACAGATATAGGTTTAAGCACAATGAAACACAATAAAGATCTTACTTAGCACTTAGCAAAGACAAGAACATAGCAAGCTTCCTTCTGAGCTCCACCTAGTGACAATCTCATGTAAGAACCCTTTCCCCGTGTCTTCTCGCTGTTGGACTCGAAGCTCCTTGTTCCTTCCTCCAAGTGCTCAAGCAAGGGATGGTTGCTTCAAGATTGCAGTAGCTTGCTCAAAGTGATGGAACTTCAGAACACGCAAGCAAGTTGTGGAGAACACAAAGTCGCAGCAAGAACTCAAGCAGTAGCACCTCTACACAGCCAACTCTTCTCCGCTCCTTTTGTTCCTTCACTAAGCATCATGTGACACCATCTCCCTGCAGCCTCCAACTGCTCACCTGCAACCACCAGCTACCTCTGAGCTCCTCTGGACTCCCTGAGCCTCCCTCAGACCAGCCCCAGACAGCAGCTCCAGCTAGCGCCAGTGCCCGTTGCAACCTGAGATGGAAAAACAGACAAACCTGCTCCAAGGAAAGGTCTCCATTGACTCTCCTTGAGTGTTTGAATCTTCCCCTATCACCTGCAGCTTAATCAGAGTGTTAGCACAACATATCAAGCAGGAAATCATGTATCAGACATTAAACGCAGAGAATCGGATACGTTCAGACACGATCAGAGCGTCCGACAGTGCATTTTGAATTAAAGTGATCGGTCACCGGACCGATCAGAGAGCCTCCTGATCGGTCACTAGACCGATCAAGCTGGGTTCAGACCGATCAGGCTCCGTCTTGATCGGTCGCCAACGCTCAATTAGAAATCGCGATTTCTTTGGGACTCTCCTGGATCGATCACCAGACCGATCCCAGGTTGTGGATCGATCACCAGACCGATCCACCCCTTTATCGGGCGATTTCTGAGCTTCGCAGTCCAAACCTCCTGATTGGTCACCGGATCAATCAGGGAGCCTCCTGATCGGTCACCAGACCGATCAGGTCATGACCAGACAGATCAGGCTCCGTCCTGATCGATCATAGAGAGGAACCTGCGACGCTTGATCGTTCTCCAGAATGATCTGCACAGTGATCCTGATCAGTCACCAGACCGATCAGGAGCAGATCAGCAAGGGAACTCAACCTCACTGTTTGCTCCCTGACTGGTCACCAGACCGATCAGGAGCCAAGCAATGGGTGAAACGCATACTCCCTGATCGGTCACCAGACCGATCAGTCATCGCTGGATCGGTCACCAGACCGATCCACGAAGAAGCACTGTGCCAACTCTCTGATCGGTCACCATACCGATCCAGGGGCTCCAACCTAGCCCTCCAAGCTAGGGTTTCATCCGCCTTAGCCCTCCATGCTAAGGATTTTTCACCTAACCCTCCAAGTTGGGAATTTACACCTAACCCTCCAAGTTAGGACTTTTCACCTAGCCCTCCAAGCTAGGACTTTTCACCCAACTCTTCCGGATTAGGACTTTTTCAAACCTAGCCCTCCAAGCTAGGACCTGACCCTCCAAGCCAGGACTTTTTCACCTAACTCTCCAAATTGAGAATTTTCACCTAACCCTCCAAGTTAAGACTTTTCACCTAGCACTCCAAGCTAGCACTTTTCACCCAACCCTTCCGAATTAGGACTTTTCAACACCTAGCCCTCCAAGCTAGGATTTTCCACACCTAACCCTCTAGGTTAGGATTTTCCAATACCTAGCCCTCCAAGCTAGGATTTCCCATACCCTGCCTGATCCCCGATCAGGACTTAATCATAATCATCAACCTAAACTAAAATCGATGTCAACACCAAAACAACAATCAGGGTCAGACTGCATCAACAAGCCGGACGCGTGGCGACCCACGCTCCCTGAGATGTCCCCGACCGAGAAGCCAGCCTCACGCCCTACACGCACTATATGGGGGCATGGACAGCCTCCCCCAACCCTCGGCTCGGCTCTTGGCCAGACGCGTGGTGACCCACACTCCCTGAAACGACCGAGAAATCAGACCCTCGTCTCGCCAACAAGTCATAGCCGGGCTCAGCTCCCGCGCACCTCTCGGCTCAACCCTCAGCGTCGCCCAGCCAAGAGCCTCCCTTCTCGCCTACACGCGAGCCATAAAGCAACTATTTCTTCATGACTGTGGTAACCTAATCTCCCGGTTGACCGCACCCAAAGAGGGATCCTCTAAGCCGCTCGAGTTGGCACCGTCGTCCAATCATGACAGTTTAGATCTTTGAGATCTCACTCAAAACCCACCCGAGTGGTTAACACCGGGGGAAAGTAATGTGTTACCCTACCACTCGCAAATGCCGAATCACTCAAATCGCGTTCCCTCTTGAGTGGCGGAGACATAGCAACCGTTGCACTCAGGTATCGCACGCGCTCACTAGTCAAAAGGGGTCGGGCAAGCATTCCCCCGAGTCGCTTGCACACGGACGCTGCTCATTTAAATTGCAGAACATGCATAAATCGAAATGATTAACATTCATAAAAGGTGCTATTACCAAAAGGAGGCTTGACCTCTACCTACCCGAGGAAAGTAAAAAAGAACAATGAGCAAACTAAGGCCTGCAGGCAGGTCGCTGGTGCGCAGCATGAGCCATAACCGTCTCTAGCTCGCCTTGAACCGCCTTCAGCTTAGTCTTTAGGTCCGCGCAATGCTTCTTAAGCCGTGAGAGGTCTCTCGAGCAAGCAGTCAGTTCTTCCTCTTTGGTCGACAGATCGGTACGTAGCGCTGCGGCTGACTGGCAGGCCTCCAGGAGCTCCGCCTTGGACTTGGCCATGGCTAACTCTACTTGGGCCTGTTGCTCTAGGGCCCGAGCCTGACGCTCCCCGTGCTCCAGACAGGCAATTTGTCGTTGTGCCTGGATAGTCGTCGCACGAGCCATATTTAGCTCCACCAGGCATTCCTGGAGCCGCGCCTCCGCACGAAATGCATGCTCTTGAAGGGCCACATTCTCAGCCCGCAGACTGTTCAAGGCCTTGTCACTAGGCTGCAGCTGCGCGTGGCGAAGTCGAGATTCCAGTTCCTCCTTTCGGGACTCGTCTTGACGAAGAGACCGAACCTAGGCCGCGAAGGAAACACCCATATCGTAAATCGAGTCGATGAGCTGTAAAGTAAACAAAGGCGTTAGGCGTGACAGAACTAAGCAGGCGTAAGCCATCAATAAGACATACCTGACAGGCCCCCGCTATGACACCATTAGCTCATGTAAGGGGCTCCTGGTAGTCAAACTCCTGAAGGCCCTGGAACAGATGGTCGCTCAGCGGAGCGTATAAATGGACTACTTGGGCCGAACCAGGCAGCTTAGGGACGGGAGTCTCGTAGGCAGTATGGGAGTCCGCCCGAGATGGCAAAATCAGATGCAAGGGACGCGGGCCCGTAGCTTCCTCGGGAAAAGAAGAGGGAGGCCCATTGATCTGTATACCCGAAGATCCAGCCTAGAGCGAAGAGGGCGCTGGCAAAGCAACACCTTGGGCGGGAGAAACTGGGGCACTGGTCGCTGGCGCAGGCAAAACAGGAGTTATTGGCGGAGGAGACGCAAAGCGAGTCCCCTTCAGAGAAGAGGCGGTGGTCCCAAACAGAGGCGAACAGTCGCCCGATCGATCTCGTTGACGATTGGTCTCTAGGGGACAGGGGTCCGCGTCCGAGACTTTGAGATCAGAGTCTGGCGCATCCCCCTCAGGCGCTTTCCCCTTACCCAAAGGAGGCACGTCGGTGGAAGCCACCGTCGGAGAAGAAGATACCGGGGTAGCCGACGATGAACCGGAGGGGTCAGCGAGTAGCTCAGCTACATTAGCCGCAAACGTGACCTCATCCAAAACGAACCCAGCCTTCAGAGATTCCGACAACATTTTGGAGCCGAAAGAAGATACGGGGTCACTAGAGAAGTTGGCTAAGAAGTAGGGGATGTCGGTAGCAGAAGAATGCCAAGAGAACGAAGGTTGCGGGGAATATAGGCGTTGGCGCCTATATAGGGGAGCAGGGGCCAATCCTAGCCGTTCAGAGGAGGGTGGCAAGGAAAGGCAAGATCTCTTCAGAACCCTCTGATGGGACCCGTAAGGCGACAAAGGGACGAGATAAGACGCATGCACTCTCTGCGAACAGATGTTTTGCTGCTCGAGGCAATCATAACAGAGGGCTGACGCTTCGGCGCCTGAGAAGCCACTGGGCAGAGGACACGTGTCCCTGCCAATTAATGTAGTCCTCATGCAGAAAGGACAGATGGGGCAGTTTGTCGGACCAGCCGGGTGGCTGGGACGAAAATGGCTAACTTGATCTAGACCCTTGGCACGTCACAGATCCCTTAGTTCGGGCTCCGATCGAATGTGTGGTGGCCCACGCTCCCCGGGCATGACTCGACCAAGTGTCCAAATCCTTACGGGCAAGCTCCCGCTAAGCCCTTGGTTCGGGCTCCGGTCGGACGCATGGCGGCCCACGCTCCCCGGGCCTGACTCGACCAAGTGGCCAAATCTTAGCAGACGGGCAAGCTCCTGCAACTCCCTTGGTTTGGGTCCTGGTCGGACGCGTGGCGGCCCACGCTCCCCTGGCCTGACCTGACTAAGTGGCCAAATCTTAGCAGACGGGCAAGCTCCCGCAACTCCCTTGGTTCGGGTCCTGGTCGGACGCGTGGCGGCCCACGCTCCCCGGGCCTGACTCACCAAGTGGCCAAATCTTAGCAGATGGGCAAGCTCCCGCAACTCCCTTGGTTCGGGTCCGCTCGGACACATGGCGGCCCACGCTCCCCGGGCCTAACTCGACCAAGTAGCCAAGTCCTTACGGACGGACAAGCTCCCACAAATCCCTGGGCGTAAATACTAGTCGAACGCGTGGCGGCTCAAGCTCCCCAAGCGCTAGCCGACTGAAGAGCTCATTTCTCAGTATGATTCCTCAGTAAATGAGCCGGTAAGATTTCCTTAACTGGTTGCTTAGCTCTCAGTCAGCCGACTCGGAGAGCTTACAGTCTGAAGTTATAACATCTGAGGGTTCCACGCGGACACCTGCAAAATCCAATAGCCCGAGTATATCCTCGCCCGAGTGGCAGACACTTAGAAGTTTTCGGGTGCTCCATCATGTGGTGCAAGTGGCTCACAGAAACCGAGTCAATCGTACGACCTCTCACCAGAGTGACTCTCGCTCGCAATCATTAACATTCGGAAGTAAGAGCAGTCACAAAAAGTTTGAGCAAAAAGGAAAGATTGCATTCAAAAGGCCAAAGTGTTACAAAATCAGAGGGCCAACCGCCTCTGCACGCAAAGAAAGAATAAAGCCAGGGACCCGACCCTCACTTGAAAGGTTGGCTAGTTATGTCAGGCAAATCCTTGGACATATCATGCAACTGGACAACTATGGGGGGCATGTCAGGGGATAGGTACCCACCTTGCTTGAGTTGCCGGAGATTGCTGATTGCTTGATGCATTAGCATAGCTCGCAACCGCTCAGAGACTTAATCGGTAAAGGCCATGGAGTTAATGTACCCGAGCCTATGGGTTTCCAATCAATCAGGCTCCGCCTCCTTATAGGAGCGTAGCCCCTCCAGCTCGGCCCGAGCTGCATCCCAGGTCGCTCGGTGCTCTCGTAGCTCTCTTAACTCCGCCTGAGCCGCATCTCAGGACGCCTGGCATTCGCGCAGCTTCTCCAGCTCCTCAGCTTGGGCGTGCAGTTGGCTAGTCAGCGAACCGACCTCCTGCTCCTTGATCGCCAATTGTGCGCGTAAAGGCTGGTCAGCTTGATTCGCCTCCTGGAGCTCGACCTGAGTCTTCAAGAGCTCAGCTTGTATCTAGTCCTTGATTTTCCAAGCACGAAGTTGCATATGTTCGGTTTGGGAAACTTGGCGTTGCGCTTGAGCCGCTGCCGTATCGGCCGATACAATCTGTGCTTTGGAGGTCTCCAGCTCGTCCTTCACCTAATCCAGCAGGTCCTGAAGGCCGATCACTTCCGCCCTCTAACTGTATAGAGAGGCGACGCCAGAAGCCAGCTGAATATGCCGGAGTCGAGCCTTGAGATGCTCCACTCATCTCTCGGTGCGATATCGAGCCTTGGCATGGCCTAGCATGGGCATACACATGTTGTAGCTCGTAGCCCAAAACTGTGGGGCCAGAGAAAAGACTTGCTAAGTACCCCGACCGAACAAGAGGCAAACAACAGAGGCGGCGTAAGTGTACCTGCGTGGTCGTCGCCATAAAATTATCCGCCCGAATACTCGGACCGCGGAAGCTGCTCTCACGCAAACCATGCAGGAACTGGTCTGCTATCGTGTTGTGCAGCCGAACATCCTGCGATCGCATGGAGGCTGTACCACTCGGCACCGCCATACTCATAAGCGGGTCGGATAGTGAGGGTGGCAACACGTGCATCAGACGCTCCTCGGTAGGCTCCCCCGACCGGGTGGGGCAGGCCTCCCCGGGCAACGGAACAGTAGGCCCCTCGGAGAGCGCCCGAGGGGAAGAAGACGACAGCACAATCGAATCAGTAGCGAGCTCCTTGCCCTCTCGACAGCCGTTGGGTCGGCCAGAACAGGTCGTCGCCGAATTAATCTTTGAGGTCGGTGGCTCCTCCCGATGGGCTCGCTTCCATTGAAAAATAAGAGGTTGTTCATCCCCCGAGTCAGACCAGGAAATTTCCTCCTCGTCCAGTGCGGGTGCAAGAGGAACAAGGGTTGTCACCGCTGTAGTAGAGGGGTGGTTAGCCTCCCACTCGGCTATCCGCTCGGCTACACGGGCCTCTAGTTCCGCATCGTCCAGATCATAGTCCTCCCTCGGAGCCGCCGAGTGCATCAGAGCGATTGCGAAGGGCGCCATGTTAGTAAGCCATAATAGGGTAAGGAAAAAAGCAAAGGGCTTACCGAAGGAAGAAGGTCGACGAATGGGGGTCGGGCTAAGCCCGAACACGGACAAGATGTCCTCATCCAGCAGCTGTCCCCCATGGAAACGCCGACCCCCAATCTTGGAGATGGCAAATTGATACCGAGGAAAAGACCGAAAGCCCTTATGCAAGGGTGGGGGAGCAGGAAAATTCAACAAAAAGTCGATCGGCCAGGTCGAGCTCAGGATAGAGCGGATATAGAAATATCTTTCCTTCCAACCCTTGTTGGAAGACGGAAGATTCATCAGAAAAGAAATGCTCGATCGGGCCTGAAAGAAGAAATCACCCGGTTCTTGCCTTTTTGGGCTAAAGAAGTAATGGAAGGTTTCGGGGAGAAGGGGAATTTGATATAAGGAAAAAACAATGATTGACCCACAAAGAAGCCGAATGACGTTTGGAGACAACTGAGACAGGTTGATACGAAAGTAACGACACACGGTGGAAATATAGGGATGACCGGGAAACGCAACCCGCCCTGCAGATGGTCTCGAGAAAGAGTGATATAATGCTGAAGAGGCCTCGCAGGTTGGTCGGAAGGCGAGGGTAATGCGAGAGAATGGTCGGAAGGGATGTGGTAGTCTGTTCGGATCACCACAAGGTCGTGGTGATCAAGCACCGACACCATAGTAGTATACCAAGGGTGCGGGGGAGGAGATGAAGCAACCATCGAAAGCAAATGAGGGAAGGAAAGCTAACCAGGGAAGAAGTCGCTGGCGGAGAAGGACAGGAAAGAATGTTTCGCCGGAACCCTATCCAGAGACCGAAGGACAATGTATCGGTGTAAGGGGTAAAAGGTGCGGTGGTAAAAATCGTCGAGTAAAATCCTATTTATAGGATCCCGAGGGTAGCCCAGATCGTCCGATCACAGGCCTAAGAAAAGGCGGTAAGAAATGCCCGCCGTCCGATCGGGCCCAGAAGGACCCTTGCGGTCAAGTGTCCCACATAAGAGCCCGTCATTTGATGAACAGACGGCTGACGCCTCATCGCTCGTGGGAATAATGGGGAAGAGACACGTGTTGTAGCGATTAAATACAGTAATAAATGCACGCGATTCGAATCTGCTCGGGCATCCTGGGGAGTCAGACTCGAAGATACGGGTGACGTGACAAGCTCAGCCGATCGAGATGCCCGCCCACAGACGACCCCCGGGGTCAGCAAGAGGGAGTCGGGTCGCTCAGGTGCGCCAGGCTCGCTTCGAGAAGTAACAGTCCAGTCAGTCAGACTTGACGCCTCCTTCAACTAGACTCGAGGGGGACGCTTATGATCGCGGCCTTACTTACGGGTAAGTATGGCATGTTCAGCCAGCCAGCCTGGTGCCGTGAAGGTCCAGTAGATGGACCAACCAAGACCTCACCCGGGGGATCCTTGAGCCAGGAAGCTCCCCCGAGTGCCATCCAGCCAGCAACGAGTAGGGTCGGTCAAATCGACCCCAAGCTCCTCCTGACTCGGTCGCCTTAACCCCCGCCCCAACCCACATCGGGGCCGGGTGAGCCAGTCGGACGCGTGACGGCCCACGCTCCAGCAGCACCACAAGGACCATATATCTAACAGGATCAGCTAGACATAACTCAATAAACCCCCGATTCAGGGCGTACCCTGCGCCTCCATTCTCCCAGTCGGACGCGTGGTTGCTCACGCTCACTAGCCATTGCCCGACTCGATCCTTGACACTCGGACCCGCAGGTCGGCGCTCGGGGTACGAGTTCTCTCGCCCCTATGCCCCCTATGTCATTATATCCAAGGGTACGACCTTGCTACCGGGGTACTGCACACCTTACTCATCTCTGACACATATCGTGGTCAGTCCGCCAATCCAGTACTTTCGTACTGCTCAAGCACCCCGCGCCATGCCGTGTCACTACTAAGCGCTCTCATACGAGCTGACAGGTATCACGTCCTTGTCTCGTCAACATGGACAAGGGTTGTCAGCTCCCCCGGCTATATAAACTCTTCACTCCTCCTACCGTAGGTATGCGCTTGCGAGCTCTCTCTACTATTGCATTTCAATTCAGCTCCACTATATTCCTGCGGATACTGACTTGACCGTCGGAGTGCCTAACCGGGGAAACCCCTGGAGGGTTTGCTAACGGTCATCGTTTTGAAGGCAAGAGCCAACTCGGAGCTAGATCAGAACCACCTCACCCGCTCGTGACTCCCGGGAGACCAGCCGACCCTTGAGACCGCCACCTCGCTTCGCGACAGGATCAACAACCTCAACCTAAACCTCTCTCTCCCTCTCTTTCTCTTCACTCATAGAAATCAAATCTTTCTCCCTCCTTCCTTTCACCTATCAATTTATTTCACTCAATTTTTTTTACCATCTCTAAGCTCTACTATTTTATGTGGTTGGAAATTCATAAAAATCCCAATAGTTTAGATTTATCAATAGATTTCAATCAAAATCTATTGATCTATCTAGAGAGCTTCAATTGCACTCATTCTAAATCCTATGAGTTTCTGAAGTGCTAAATAGTCCAGATGTACTCTCTTTTATTGTTTTTAGGCTTCCATAGTAGTGCCAAGGAGAAAAAAAAAGTTTACAACTAGAATGTTTGGGTCTGATCTGTTGGTGTCGAAAGCACCAGATTGAACTTTATTTTGATATTGGTAAAACATTCAAAATTAAGTATTGTTTGTGGCCTAGTGTGTTTCACTGAGTGTGCAAGACAGTCCTAGTGTAACTAAGCACTAAGTCCTGATCTACAGAACTAGGCACGAAGTCCTTGCCGAGGGTTGGGCACCGAAGACCTGGTGAGTAAAGCTAGGCACAAAGACCTGGCCAAGAGTTGGACATCGAAGACCTAGTGAGTAAAGCTAGACGCAAAGACCTGACCGAAGATTGGGCATGAAGATCTAGTTCGGAAGACTGGGTATGAAAACCTAACCAAGAGTTGGGCACCAAAGTCTTGGTTGAGGACTGGGCAGAAGACTTTATCGAGCGAAGACAACGGATAGGAGTTGGGAAGGGTTGAGGTACGTCATGAGTTCCAGAGTCATCAGAGGCTGAGCAAAAGTCCAACAGGAGGTATCGGTTGACAACAGATAACTTCTCTGGAGTGGAATATGTGAGGACGCGTTCCCCGGAAGAGGGAGCAGTAGACATCGGTCCGACCTAGAATTTCAGTCGAAACCTGAGAGTCAAGATCGAACAACACTAGCTATTCCTTTGCATATTATTTGTTGGACTTACCCTGTATTGTAGCTAAGTGAAAAAACCACCAGCGGCACTTAAGCACCCGAGAGGGACTCGAGCACCCGAGAACACAAGTGCTAGAGAGGGGCTCAGGCGCCCGTGTTGCTATGACTCAGCCAAGGCTCGGCTGAGTTGGCGTACGTTGAGTGGAGGCTCCACGTCAACAACATAAGCACCCGAGAGTAGTCAGGCACCCAAGAATGGATAAGCCTTGGTCCGAGAAAGGATAACGCAATGGCCGAATAGCAGCAACACGGACACTCATGAGGGCTATATGGGCACTTGTGTGACCCTATCTAAGGGTTCTTCCACCATAGATTCAGAACAACACTCTCATAAATAGTGCTCATCTGTGTGCTACGCAAATAAGCTTCCGACGACGACAAAATGTTGCTCCAACAACGATGATCCTGGCCTAGCTCACGGGTAGCTCGGTCGGCCAGCCTGGCACTGCATAAGTAAAGGTCAGGGCCACGGGTGCTCGGATAGATCAATGTAGCTGGCCGGGCTAGGGGCCCAAGTCCCACTAGGGCCGAATCGCCCGACTAAGTAGCCAATCGGATGTACTCTGAGCTAGTCCCACCCGGGAACGTCGAGTGTCCGACTCAGTCCGCCGCTCGATACGCATTCAAAATTGGCCACTAGCGAGAGATATTGATTGCCTGGCCTAAGGTCGTTCGAGCAACACTCGTTTAGCATCCAGGCGGCAGTCTCCCTGTGCCCTAATCCTATAACCTAGGGACGACTCAGACGAGCCAAGTCCAAGTGCTTCTTGACTCGGGGAGTACTCTGTCCTCATCCGGGAGGTATTGGCTGCGCGATAAGATTTCACTCGGGGCAGTCGGTCGGCGTTCCAGATCGGGAATTGGTGTTTTCCTAAGGAACACCCACTTCATGACACTATACTAGCAAAAGTGGCAAGAGAATCGGCATAGGACGGCTCAGGTCTGACACCACTCGTGTCCGAATCGTGGATATTTCGCTGACACAGTACTTTCCTGACAAACTCTAACACTCCATACCACAATGACTCCTGCCCGTGTCAGACTGGGCAACGTCCGTCGGCGCCGGTCTGCGAGCTGACAGTACCCCTGATCTTGTCCCCACATGAGATAAAAAGGTGGCAGACGCGGGGCAGAAGTTGTCGACTCCCTCGGCTACATAATGTCCTCTGCACTTCATACGCAGGTACGTGCGATAGAGTTTTTGCTACAGGTTTTCTGCTTTCATTTCTTCCATCCGAGATTGACTTGATCGTCGGAGGGTCTTGCCGGGGACTTCTCCCGGCGGGTTGTTGACGACCATTTTTCTTACAGTTCAGAGCCAGCAAAGGCGGTGCTCGAGTCCACCTCACCCTTGGGAGTCCACCTCGCTTTGCGACAGGATCAAACGATATGTCAATATTTGTTATGTTATTCTTGTGCATAATTTTCATACTCTTGTATCTTGTACTCATTTCGCAGATTGATAATGATTGCCCAAAGTAAATGGTCAAGGACCGTGGGCCTTGGAGTAGGAGTCATCACAACACTCCGAACCAAGTAAAACCAACTTGTGTTAGCATTTATTCTCTTGTGTTTTTTTATTCCGTTGCGTAACTTGTTTAAATCCGAAATGATTTTTGAAGTGATATTCACCCCCTCCCTCTATCGCTCTCTACAATCCTACATGATCTACCAAGACCACAGTTGGGTCTGATCTGAGAGTAAACCAAGATTAAATTAGACCTAGTGTGAGGAGATCAAGTCCAACTTAGTCCTGATCTGCACTCAAATCAGGCCCAACGTGGTCTTGGTCTCCAGGAGATCATGCTCAAGCGTTCTAGCTAAAAGTTAACATAATACTAAAGCATCTCTGAGGAGCTCGAAATAACTAATGGAAGGCACCTTTGAACTTTTTGCTACCTTAGAAATCCACAGGACCTTAAATGAATACAATCTGAGCTTTCTAGATCAATCAGTAGATTTTAACCGAAACTCTATAATAAATATAGGCTATTTGAATTTCTGTAAATGTCTACCCATCTAGTAGAATTGAGTGAGAGGAATTAGATATGATGTTAAAATTTGATTTTGATAAAGAAACACTATAAGCATAGTGTAGGGAGATTAGACCCAACTTGGTCTTAATCTACTTCTAAAGATCAAGATCACGTTAGGCCTGATATACGAGATAGATTTATGGGATGAGCTCATTTGGGGCAAATGAATAGGTCAGGTTAGATAAGTCGATTGAGTTGAGATAACAAGACAAGTACTCAAACAAGCCAATCAAGCTGAGAGGACAAATTAAGTTATGAGTGGTCAAGTCGGGCAACAAAATGGGCTTAAAAAGTGGCTGTTAAAGCATTAAATTAGGGTGTTAAAGCATTTCATTTAAAGTGAAGGAGATAAAGCATGTTCATTGTAGCACATATCACATGACCTTACCAAATCATTGGACACTTAATGAAATCAGAGTGGGAATAAACTGCTAGAATCCATTTATTGTAAGGGATAAGACATGAAATTAGTGTGTTAAAGAATTTAGTTAAAGCGAACGAGATATGGTATATATATCTACAACAACATGTATCATGTGGCCGGCTTTGCCATGATGAAAATCTTCAAATGAAATTAGGGTAGGAATTAACTATTAGAATTCATAAAATGCAAGCTATGAAGCATGAAGTTATGGTATGTTTGGAAAAACTATTAGAGCACTTGAGCTCAAACAAACGAGATAAGGCATGTTTGGAAAAACACATATCACGTGTCTTTGCCACGTGGATGAAAAAGGGTATAATACTAGTGTGGGAATAAACTATGGAAATTCATTAAATATAGATATGAAATTAGGGTGTTACAGCTTTTCAGCTAAAGCAAACAAGATAAAACATTGTAGTAAACAACAAACAAGATAAAACATGATATAACACATGAGTGGCCTTGTGAGGTTGATAATGAAACTTGATGAAATTACAGTGGACATGAACTACTATTAATATAATAAGCATTTAAGAATTGATTCTCAATTTCAATAAATTAATGAATGAATATTTTTTAATGAATGATTAATCCAAGAACATTGGATTGATAGACTGCATGTTATAAGCACTTGTTGATTTATTCTTGTGACTAATAAGAAATTTTCATGGGACTGAATCACTTCTAGAATTAATCGGTGTAGGATGAACACATGGTGCCAATTAAAATATATATAAAAGAATAAAATATGAGTGACATTTTCAGGATAATTTTGCAAGAATGAATATAGAATTGAGAATGGCATTTGCCATCTTTCTTTCGGTTTTTGGAGATTAGTATGCAATTTTAAAAGGAGAAATGCATGGATATACAGTATTGAATGATTCGGAGAGTGCAAAAATTGTTTATGCGTGAATATACAGTAATTGAGGCAACAACCATGCACAAAATCCAATTGAACCATTAAAAATGATTGGTACATTATCAATGAAAAACAATCAACGTTTATCCATGATTACTTAATGAATTGCTCATATCTTCTTAGTTATATATATTAAATTCCTTGCAACAAATCTATATATAACTTAGTACACAAAACAAAGATTTAATTATATACAGCTAGCAAGAGTATACACGTGTATGAACACCAAAACCAAAAGGCCCTGGAGCCTGTTCTATACTAATCAAGTGCTTATAATCAACTAACAACCTCTCCTTCATCAGTAGTTCCACGTGTCATCCCAATCCAAGGCCGCTCCGGAGGAAGAAGGATCGACAAGGAAGCTACTGTAGTTCCTCGAGGACGATGATATATCGGCAGCGGCATTGAGGTCGGTGCTCCGGCCGGTGTCCTGCGAGGGGCAGCAGCCGCCCACTGACATGGACTGGTTCGGGCTCTGCTCCATCTTGCAACGTCTCCTGATGGATGCATCAAGGTGGTTGTTATTTGAGGCCACCGTTTTCAGCAAAGAGGAATCCTGGTGGTTCAAGTAGTTGAAGACAGCATTAGCTTCAGGTGGATTTGGGCTCAGAAATGGCAGATCTTCCATGGACAAGATTGGGTAATTGGAAGGAGCATCCATGAGAGAAGGCAAAGTGGAGGAGTCAAATAAGAAAGCATCTGAAACCAACTCTGTTGGTCTCTTCGCTCCTGTGTTCTTCTGGAAGACCCTGCACACAACCCATTCTTCCTGCAATCATCAAAAGTCAAGATTTCTGAGATTGTTTCAGAAAAAGCTATGATTAGTTGGGAAAAGAAAAGTAGTAGAATCTGTAGTAGTGCCTTTGATGCGGATCTTGAGAAATTGTTAGAGAATGGGGATTTGCTTTCCTGTCTGAACTCATGCATGACCCAGTTACTCTTCTGGCCTCTAGGCGCCCTTCCTCGGTAGAAGACAAGGGTCTTCTTCATGCCCACAAGGACTCCTCTGCCCCTGTAGATCTCCTTGTCCTTGCCTGTAGCTTTCCAGTAGCCAGCCTCTGTGGCTCTGTTGGTTCTCATCCCTGTAGGGTACTTCCTATCTCTCTGGCAAAAGAAGTACCATTCCTTCTCCCCCATCTTTGCCTTGTCTACAGTGCAAAAACATATACATATTCAGCCCAAAATTATATACATATATCTGTAATGGAAAGAGATGAGATGAGGCAATTGAGTAATTACGTGGGAGATCCCATGGCTCACACTTGTTGAGGTCAACCTCTCCTATGGCCCTCGCAGAGAAGGTTTGGTCGACGACCTTCGGCGTGAGGTAGTAGCTGATGATCTCCTCGTCCGTGGGGTGAAACCTGAAGCCCGTAGGCAGCTCCATGCAATCTTCTTCCATGCCACTAAATCTACCTCCAAATTATTGCAAGAGAGAAAATAACAATCAAGAAGAAGAGTTGGAGGAAATAATAAGAGCTAGCGCAAATTGCGCTGTGAGGTTGAGGTGGATCAGTTAAGAAAAAAGAACATAGAGGAGAGGTGGTGCCTTATATAGAGGGACAAGAAGAGGTCTCCTCCAAGGCAAAGGTCCGTGCCATTGAAGTCACTTCCGCTACAAGCCTCGCCGTTGCTGCAAACATAATTGCCAGAATTATGGGTTAATCCTACGATTCTTATCAGGAACAGAATCTACCGTGTTTATTAATTAGCTAGTCGTCTTTTCTTGGAGGGAATAAAGTATGCTAAAAAACTGCCCTGGTTTTCTGATCTCTATCTCTGTCTCTTTCTCTCTTGAGGCTGCAAGAAAGCTGCATGCAGAATGTTGTTATTTTGATCTTGATGGATAATGTGATGAAAGTGTCGTTAATGATTGAACGATGAGGGGGGATATAATTAATGGATTGCCGATTCACATTTGTAGTTGAGCTAATTATGGCAAGTCTTTGTTCAGGGCATAAAAAGGACTCGTAAAACTTGGACATATAGCAGCGCTGTTTTAAAAACCAGACCCATAAGAGAATCAATCAGTGGGTCAGCTAATCTTTGCGAACGTAGATCGAATTTGTGCGTTAGCAATTAAAGGCATATCAATGCTTAACTCTTGTCGTGTTAACTAAAGAGTGGCAAACGCCAAAGAATGAATAATTAGTATTTAATATGTAGTTAATAAACTTTAAGTTGGTGATACAAAAACTGCTCACTTTTAAACTTTTTAGGAGGTATCTATGGTTATGGTGTCCAGTTCATAATAAGGATAATGATTAGCGAGCCAACCCAGCATGCTCGGCTCGGCTCGGCTCGGCTTAAATTTCGTTCACGCTTTTCTCGAGGAAGACGGCCACGCCATCTCCCAAAAAGACACGCTTTCCGGCGGGGACCACCGGCTTCGGATTGCCGGGAAAACCGGTAGCGGTGGCGCGGCTTCTGCCGGAAGCCCCATCCAGTACTGCCTCCTCCTCCTCCTCCTTCACGCGTGTCTGACGTGTGTATTAATTACATTAATCAACCTTTCTGCCTAATTAAAATTAATTTATAATCTTAACCGGGATTAAAATTTCCTAATCATGTCTAGAACGATCATGAAGCGCTCATTAATTAGCCAGTTTGATTATTTTGTGTCGAATAAGAAATTAAAATATAAGGTCAGATTTTCCATTAAAAAAACAAAGTAATTAAGAGGATTGACAATCAATTAGTTAAAATTAAGATATGCACGCATAGGTTTGCGGATAAAGGGGTTAATTGTTATGGACCAAGAGTAATTAATTAATTAAGAAAAGACTGGGTGTTGAGGTCTACTTGTTGCCAAAGCCTCGCTTAGTTAATTCCTTCGGATGGATTAGTGGTTACTATTGGAAAACGATGGTTTTGAGCTTCGAGAATTAATCACGCCAATTCTCCAAACATGAAAAATCTTCATATTAATTCATATATTATATATATGCGAAATGTTTGACAAGGTAATGAGACGTCGCCATGGGTACACAGTGAAAGCAACGTTAACATACCGCAGATCCAATCTAGATAAAAAGTTACCTAATGTCAAAAATAAAATTCAATAAAAAGGGAGAAAAGTGGGTTTGTGAGAAATCTCAAGCATGCACCGACGTACGTAACTCCATGCAGCTTAATAGCGTGGATGCATGCATAACGCGGGAATTGATGACGTGGTTGCGCGTTGTGGTGCGACCGACCGCATGCATTACCGATGTGTAGACATATACGTTAGCAAGTCAATGATCTCGACTTTTTTTTTTAATCTGATATTTGTAGACATTGTGAGAAAATCAATGATAACGTTATATCACGAGTTCGGAAGATCTTCGTCTACAATTCTGCCATCTGTTATCGTAGAGATTCAGTTTTGCTCGGGAAATATTCGCCGGCTCAAGATGAGGCATTCGAAAGTAACCTAACACAAGAAAAATAAGATAAATAATAATAATAATAAATACACCGACAAGCTTACCTTTAGGAGTAACTCGTACAAGATGGTGATTATCCTAGCTGAAGGCATCCCGCTGAGGGATGTAATGTGCTCTTCGATTCACCCCTGCATGGCTTGCCGGCTCCATGGGAAAGGTATTCTGGAGAGCCCTAGAGCCGTGAGTGAGAGGTAGGAGACACGGTGGGGAGGCGGGTATTCTGGAGGGGTCGGACGCGCCATCATCAATGCTAGAGGACACCTCGTTAGCTGGATATTTCCCCTGTGGCAGCTCCTTAAGTTGAACTGGTTGGAAGCCTACAGTCGCTGCCTTCTCGGTCGCTTTTACCTTCCGACGCAGACGGACACTAGTGAATGCGAGCTCGCCTGGTCTCGCCCTCTTGCCCTTGGGGTTGCTGGAGGCCTCAGGGGCTCTGGAAGTGAACTCGGCCTCACCCTCCGGCTTCACGGTAGTCGGTGCCACCCTCCAGTGGCGCTTGGAGAGAGGAATAGAATCCTCCTCCTCCTCAGTAGCCCCAGCTGAGCAAGTCCTTTTCCTTGGAGGAGCCGGAGGGGCCACAGGTTTCCGACGGGAGGCTTGTGGCTCGTTCTCCTCCTCCTCTTCCTCCTCAACGGGTAGGATGAGGCATGATCGTCTGATAGGTGGTGGGCCTGCTTTCCCAGTTGACTCTGCCGCCAACATCAAAGCCTAAGCCGGCGGTACCCCCCCCCCTGCCGCGGCAGGAATAGGAGGGAGGGGGTTTACTAAACACCAGGTAGCTGTGTGGTGGTCAGTGCCTCACCTTGGGTATGATCAGAGCCCTCAGAGAGCTCGGCTGCGGAAGGAAGGGAAGTTGGAGGAGGGGTCATAGCCTGTTCATTTACAAGCTCCCACTTGAGAAGCTCGCTCATGGCCCGGGAGAGCATAATGTTCTTTGCAACATAAACAACAGAATGTCAGTAAACATAGATAAACGCTTAATAAAACAATACACTTACGGAGGTCGGGGCTAAGACGGGTAACTTTGGGGTTGATCCCAGCCCGATACAGGAGCTCTTCGCATAAAACCAGGTTGGGTCCATGGAACTCCATCTCGAACAAAATGTTTTTGGCTCACTGATACCCTGGATCTCGCTGAAAATTAACCAGGTCTGGAGGAGAAGGTAAATCTTCACGCCAGCGTGCAGAATGGGAGCTCATCAAGTTGAATAAACAAGAAGCACTCCTTCCATCCCTTATGGGAGGAAGGGAGGCTACTAATGAACTTGTGGCTCGGACGGGTAGTGAAGCTGAAGGCTCCCCTAGACGCTAAGTTCAGAAGGAAAAAATAGTAGAAAGAACGGGGGGTCAAGGGTATATTAAACAATTTGAAAAGGATGAGTGCCCCGCCCATCTGGGCGAAGGCGTTTGGGGCCCCTGATACAAGGGCATATCAAAATATTTGAAGATAACCATGAAGAAGGGAGGGATTGGAAAACGTAGGCCGAACGCCACCTGTCCTAAGAAAAAAGTATAAAACCCTAAGGGGGGTTTGTAAAACCCTAACAGCCTGTTTGGAAAGGAGGGAATTGGAATGCCCAAGGGAATTGGAATTCAATTCCCTTCTTTGGTAGCAAATTTTAAGAAGGAATTGGAAAGGAATTGAATTCCAATTCCCTTCACACACCCCAAAATAAATTAGACCCAAAAGGGTCTGATTTGGGAAAGGAATTGAATTCCATTCCCTTCCAACTTTAAAATGACTAATTCACCCTGCTGCAACCCTGCTTCCATCTTTATTTTGCTTAAGGGTAAAATGGTAAAAATATAATAATTTATTTCAATTCCGATTGATTCCAAACATGGGAATTGGAATTCAATTCTGTTGTTTACTATTCATTCCAAACATGGGAATTGGAATTCAATTCCGGTCGGAATTCAATTCCGACCGGAATTGAATTCTAATTCCTTACTTAAAAGTTTCCAAACAGGGTGTAAGGGGGGGGGGGTTTACGGGGGACTGGTCAATACTAGGAACCTTAACCTCCAACTCCGCTGGAATGTCGTAGGCCTCGTAGGTGGCTCTTGTTGGGGCCCTTGGATGGTGCGCATGGAATCTATTCGTTGTCGTGTCTCCGGATTAAAATTTTATTAATTGAAATTAATCCGGACACATACGAAACTTCCAAGCGACCGTTTCGTTGTCGTGCTAATGACTTGAGCGATCTCTTGAACAAACTTGTTGTTCAAGCAATTCGACTCTTCTAGTCGGTTAGCCGCGGAAAAGACAACGACGTAAGATCGCCGGTTTTTGTGTTTTACAATCGGGGTCCAAGTTAATTAATGAATAATTAACAACATGAGGAAAGATAAAGAACAAGAATGAATAAGATAAATTCATACATCTTGATCTTCCATTGTATGACCTCCCTCTTCTTGGAAGTCGTGTGGGCGATGATCTCCCAAGAATTGAAGCCTCCTAGACTGCACTTCTCTTTCTCTCTTGCTTGCGCCAATCCACAAAGGAAGAAGAAGCTTTCTTCCTCTCCTTTGTGTCGCCGGCCACCACCTCTTCCTCTCCTTCTTGTTGCGCCGCCGACCACCACCTCCATGGATGAAGATCCTCGCCGACCACCAAGGAGAATTCTCCTTCCCTTTCTAAAGTCGACCACCAAAGGAAACAAAGGGAGAGGCGTCTCCCTTTGTGCGCCACCCAACCCTAAATCCTAGGGCTTTGCCGCCGTCCAAGAGGGAAGAAGAGAGGAGGAGGGAAAACCAAGAGATTAAACCAAAGAGTTATAAAACCAAAGAAGTTATAATTTTGGGTCTAGGCTTCATGAGATATTTATAGGCTACAATAGGGACCATGAGGAAGAGTTGATACTTGGCCACCTAACGGATTTTTTTAGCCACAAAAAATTTTAGCCACAAAAATATTTTAGCCACAAAAAATTTTTTTAGCTACAAAAATTTTTAGCCACAAAACCGGATCCGTTAATAATGATCCAATCCACTAAAAGATCATTATTGAATTACGTCGCTAACCCCCATAATAAAATATAGGTTCCAATATATTATTTGTACAAAATTTTTCTCGTATTTAAGATATCACATGCCCGTTAATTAATTAATTAATCTGACAATTAATTAATTAACTTCTAACTCCATGAGTAGTACCACTCAACCTTATTATCATGCCGGACCAAGTCCACTTGCAGGGCTTACATGATAAATTTTATGAGCTCCTCAAGGGGGCATCATTATCCTAAAATAGGACACGGTTTCCTCCTATAATCAATGTCACACCATGCAAATAATACTATTTCTCAATTTACCGAGCTTATCGATTTAATAAATAAATCTCGCCCATTGGTAAATCAAAGAAATAAATACTAAGTACATGTGTCCGTTATGATATCGGGATTAAGAGTATATACAAAATAATATCTTGAGGTTTTATTCAATTATATAGTCAGTATAAATTGAATCACCTCAAAGTTGGCCCGCTCAATACACTCAGAGTGTACTAGTGTAACTCTATGGTCAAGATAGACAATATCAAATTACACTATAACCATGCCAATGGTTTGTCCAAGAACATCTAGGTTGTAAACCTCTTCTTATACTCTACAAGGGACTGATAACATGATCTTCTGTGTGACACCACACACCATGTTATCTACAGTGTAAAGTATTAGACAACATGAACACACATATATATAGATATAAAATGCAATCATGATAATGTGATTCTTATTCTAAAATATAGATGTTCATACAAAAAGGCTAGACTCTTAGTATACATCCTAACAATCTCCCACTTATACTAAAAGACTATGCTGCCATCAAAGTGTCATACATCTGATTCCCATTCCCTCCACATGCCTATCAAAAGCTTTTGCTGGAAGGGCCTTAGTGAAAGGATCTGCCAGGTTATCCTCTGATGTAATCTTGGTGACAACAACTTCTCCTCGCTTTACGATCTCTCGTATCAGGTGGTACTTGCGCTCTATGTGTTTACTCGCCTTATGGGCTCGTGGTTCCATCGAGTTTGCAACTGCATCACTATTATCACAATAAATTGTGATAGCTCTGGGCAAATCATGAATCACATCCAAATCCATCAAGAAGTTCCTGAGCCATACAACTTCTTTGGCCGCCTCGGAAGCAGCCACATACTCAGTTCTATGGTGGAGTCCGCCGCGCACTTCTGCTTGACACTCCTCCAAACTATGGCTCCACATCCTAAAGTAAACACATAACCTGAGGTAGACTTACTGTTATCCCTATCTGATTAGAAGTCAGAATCTGTGTCACCCAAAGGGAGTAGCTGATCTGCCTGGTAAACTAGCATACAATATCTAGTCCTTCTCAAGTACTTTAATATATGCTTTACCACAGTCCAATGTCCCTGTCTTGGATTACTCTGATATCTGCTAACCATGCCCATGGTAAAGCAGATATCCGGCCTCGTACACAACATAGCATTCATGAGACTTCCTATAGCTGAAGCATAAGGAACCGCCTTCATCTCCTCTATCTCCTTTGATGTTTTAGAACACATCTCTTTAGATAGAGGTACTCCATGCCTAAAAGGTAGAAAACCTTTCTTGGAGTCCTGTATGCTAAAACGAGCCAGGATAGTGTCAATGTATGAAGCTTGAGACAAGCACAACATCCTTTTCTTGCGATCCCTTATAACATTGATCCCAAGGATGTGTCCCGCTTCTCCCAAGTCCTTCATATCAAACTGTTTGGACAACCATACCCTTACGTCTGATAACACTTTGACATTGTTGTCAATGAGCAAAATGTCATCTACGTATAGTACAAGAAATACCACTACATTTTCGTCACATCTCTTGTATACACAAGACTCATCCAGACTTTGAATGAATTCATATGACTGGATTACCTCATCAAAGCGGATGTTCCAAGATCTAGAAGCTTGCTTTAATCCATAAATGGACCGATTAAGCTTACACACAAGATGCTCTTTGCCCTTTGCAATGAATCCCTCTGGCTGCTGCATATATATGTTTTCCTCAAGACTTCCGTTAAGGAAAGCTGTCTTGACATCCATCTGTCAAACCTCATAGTCCATATGAGCAGCAATAGACAAGAGAATCCGGATAGACTTAAGCATGACTACCGGCGAAAAGGTCTCCTCATAATCGATACCCTCTTTCTGAGTATACCCTTTCGCAACAAGCCTTGCTTTGAAGGTCTCAACCTTCCCGTCTACTCCTCTCCTTCTTTTGTAGACCCACTTGCATCCAATGGCTTTTATACCATTGGGTGGTTCTACCAGCTCCCATACCTGATTAGAATTCATAGATTCTATCTCAGACTTCATTGCCTTTTGCCAAGATACCACATCTTTATCTTGGAGTGCCTCGTCATATGTCCAGGGATCAGGTTTATGCTCGCCAGGGACCAAGTCCATAGACTCTCCCAAGAACATGAATCTCTCAGGCTGCCTAACAACCCTCCCACTACGATGAGGTGCCACCTGTGTATCTTCTGTGACACGCGGTGCAGTGACTTGTGGTATGTCCTCTTGTACCATTGGTACTGAAGTAGGGACTTCCCCTGCCAATGTTTCTAGAACAATTTTACTCATGGGCTTGTGGTCTATCACATAGTCTTCCTCTAAAAATCTGGCATTAGTGCTAACGATCACCCTCTGATCTTTAGAACTATAGAACAGACCACCTTTCGTTCCTTTAAGATAGCCTACGAATAAGCACACTTCTATATGAGATTCCAACTTATCAGTATCTCCCTTCAGCACATGTGCTGGACTACCCCAAATTCGAATATGTCTCAGACTAGGCTTTCGCCCAGTCCATAATTCTGTGGGCGTAGAGGGTACTGATTTAGATGGTACCAAGTTCAGAATGTACGCTGCCATTTCCAAAGCATATCCCCAGAACAAATTCGGCAACTTAGAGTAACTCATCATCGACCTAACCATTTCCATAAGAGTCTTATTCCTTCGCTCCGCCACACCATTCTGCTGGGTGTGCCAGGTGCAGACAATTGGGTTTGAATCCCAGCCTCTGATAAGTAACTCCTAAACTCTCCCAAGAGGTACTCACCACCACGATCAGACCGTAGTGTCTTGATACTTTTACCTTGACGTTTCTCCACATCAGCCTTGAATTCTTTGAACCTGTCAAAGCATTCAGACTTGTGGCGCATCAAGTAAATGTATCCATACCTTGAATAATCGTCTATAAAAGAGACGAAATATTCAAAGCCACCTCTAGCCTGGATAGACATAGGACCACACAAATCAGAATGAACCAACTCCAACACATCTTTGGCTCTATACCCCTTGGCCTTAAAAGGCCTCTTGGTCATTTTACCTTCCAAGCAAGATTCGCAGGTTGGGAAATCTTCCACCACTAATGTACTCAAAGGTCCATCAGCTATCAACCTTTGAATTCTACTTAGGTTAATATGACCAAGCCTTAGATGCCAAAGATATGTTTGGTTCATCTTCGAAGGTTCTTTTCTCTTATTAGATTTAGAAGACGAGTTATTTATTTCTATTTGCATCGTGGGAGTTTTGGATTTAAGAGTATACAAATTGCCAATCAAAGTACCAGAACAGATAATCTCCCTATTTCTTTTTATAACAACCTTGTCATTAAAAGAAACAGAATATCCATCCAAAAATAATTTAGAAACTGAAATTAAATTCTTTCTAAAAGTAGGTACATAAAGACAATTTCTTAAAACTAAAATTTTATTCTTATCAAACGATAAATAAACATCTTCCACTGCAATAGCCGCCACCTCCATAGCATTGCCCATGTAGATAGTAATCTCTCCCTCAGTTAGTCGTCTGGTTTCCTGGAACCCCTGCAAAGTATTGCAGACATGATCAGTAGCTCCCGTATCTACACACCAGGTACTGGTAGATAACACCGCTAAACATGTTTCGACGTCCAAAGAAAAAGATTTACCTTTGTTCTCCTTTCGACGAGGACAGTCTGCCTTCCAATGTCCAGTCTGCTTGCACGTGATGCACTTGCCTTTCGACTTTTTCACTCCAGCCTGGGGTCCCTGAGGTCCAGCTGCCTTCTTTGCTACACTTTGTTTCTTCTTCTTCTTGCCTTTCGGCTTAGAAGTAGAAACCCTTTGAGCAATAAAAGCTTGAGCACTCTGATGAAAAGGCCCTTTTGCCGCCTGGAGTTCTGCCAACGGATACAACCTCTTATTCATGTTGTAGTTCAGGCGAAACTACTCAAAACTCCTAGGTAGAGACTGGAGAATGATATCGACCTGGGTTTCCCCATCGATCTCAGCTCCAAGGATTTCCATCTCATTCAAATGAGTCATCATCTTGAGAACATGATCCCTCACGGGTGTTCCCTCAATCATGGTGGTTGTCATCAAGTTTCTCATAGCCTCCTGCCTAGCAGCCCGATCCTGATGTCTGAAGAGTTCTTTGAGATTGATCATCATGTCATAGGCAGTAAGAAAGGACTAATGCTGATGTTGCTGTACATTTAACATTGAAGACAAAATGTAACACCACGCCATCTCATCTGCCTTGACCCACTTCCTATAACACACTCTCTCTCCTTCACTAGAACTATCAGTAGGCTGAGGAGGGCATTCCTCAAAAAGTACAAATTTGTACTCCTCTGCAGTTAAGACAATATCCAGGTTGCGTTTCCAATCAACATAATTAGGGCAGTAAGTTTGTTTTCTTTTAAAATCAGACCCAGTAGGTTGAAAGTCATTTTGAAAAGTCCCTAAGAATCACAAAGATCAAAACATTAGATTTCAAAAATTTATTGATTCCTCAAACAATAATTTTTTAAAATCAACCAACACCTCAAAACACCGAGAATATTGCATGCCACGATAGTGTGGACGTATACAAAATTCTACATTTGTAAGAGGAGGTTTTACCCATTAATTTTATTATCTTGTCAACCTTACTTTTGACAAATAAAATTAATAGTTGGTTCCTCTTTGGCCCTACAAATAATAGCAGTGACTCCGATGGGGAGGATACTATTATTTGCATCTAAGTGTTTACCATTACCTGGTACCAAGGCAATTACTTAGGATTATGTCCCTTCCGATGGGAAGATCACACGCTCCTAAATAATTTCCTATAACCCCTTTTGACCTAGTGATCCGCAAAACAAACTCATCCGATATGGAGGAAGGCACTCAGAGCCAACGCGCAAGTTTGTTCGCATCACTAATCAAAATTGTAATGGAGGCCACGGGAATTAAAAAAACCCTCTCCCACTTAGTTATTTATATTGAGGAATTTTTCCTAGCAATCACAACATGCATATTAAAACAAAAGCAATAAATATGGAAAAAATATAATTTCCAACTATCATGGCCTTTTGTCTTCCAATACGCCTCCCGTCGTGTCGTCATCTCGTCTCCTCCTTCTAGATCCATGCGCAAGCCATCATAGGAGCTCCGAGCCGAGATAAAAAATTATTTTTAATTTACATCCATTGATCCTATACTCCACGAAGGAGTGTACAAAAATCTAGATCAAAAGTAAACTAAAAATAAAGAGTGGCTAAATAGTGTCGTATTTAATTACAAAAATTTAATACTAATCTAGGCTCGTCAACCCCAAGGATTCAAAAATTATTACAAACACACAATCACATCCAATCACATACACACATATGGCCATAATAGTGGATCTTATGCCTGCAACAAAAAGTTACCCTACGCACATCCTACTATTATTCGGCATAAAATATATGATTAAATTGCATGAAAGTAACCGAATCCAAACACACAAAACCGGAAACTTGCGCTCTGATACCAATTGTTGGGTTTTAGGCCCTTGGATGGTGCGCATGGAATCTATCCATTGCCGTGTCCCTGGATTAAAATTTCATTAATTGAAATTAATCTGGACACATACGAAACTTCCAAGCAACCGTTTCGTTGTCGTTCTAATGACTTGAGCGATCGCTTGAACAAAATTATTGTTCAAGCAATTCGACTCTTCTAGTCGGTTAGCCGCGGAAAAGACAACGACTTAAGATCGCCGATTTTTGTGTTTTACAATCGGGGTCCAAGTTAATTAATGAATAATTAACAACAACGAGGAAAGATAAAGAACAAGAATGAATAAGATAAATTCATACCTCTTGATCTTCTATTGTATGACCTCCCTCTTCTTGGACGTCGTGTGGGCGACGATCTCCCAAGAATTGAAGCCTCCTAGACCGCACTTCTCTTTCTCTCTTGCTTGCGCCAATCCACAAAGGAAGAAGAAGCTTTCTTCCTCTCCTTTGTGCCGCCGGCCACCACCTCTTCCTCTCCTTCTTGTTGCGCCGCCGACCACCACCTCCACGGATGAAGATCCTCGCCGGCCACCAAGGAGAATTCTCCTTCCCTTGCTAAAGCCGCCACCAAAGGAAACAAAATGGAGAGGCGCCTCCCTTTGTGCGCCGCCCAACCCTAAACCCTAGGGTTTTGCCGCCGGCCAAGAGGGAAGAAGAGAGGAGGAGGGAAAACCAAGAGATTAAACCAAAGAGTTATAAACCAAAGAAGTTATTATTTTGGGTCTAGGCTTCATGAGGTATTTATAGGCTACAATAGGGACCATGAGGAGGAGTTGGTTCTTGGCCACCTAACAGATTTTTTTAGCCACAAAAATTTTTAGCCACAAAAATTTTTTAGCTACAAAAATTTTTAGCCACAAAACCGGATCCGTTAATAATGATCCAATCCACTAAAGGATCATTATTGAATTACCTCACCAACCCCATAATAAAATATGGGCTCCAATATATTATTTGTACAAAATTCTCCCCGTGTTTAAGATATCGCATGTCCGTTAATTAATTAATTAATCTGACAATTAATTAATTAACTTCTAACTCCATGAGTAGTACCACTCAACCTTATTATCATGCCGGACCAAGTCCACCTGCAGGGTTTACATGATAAACTTTATGAGCTCCTCAAGGGACATCATCATCCTAAAATAGGACACGGTTTCCTCCTATAATCAATGACACACCATGCAAATAATACTATTTTCTAATTTACCGAGTCTATCATTTAATGAATAAATCTCGCCACTGGTAAATCAAAGAAATAAATATAAGTACATGTGCCCGTTATTATATCGGGATTAAGAGCATGTACAAAATAATATCTTGAGGTTGATTCAATTATATAGTCAGTATAAATTGAATCACCTCAAAGTTGGTCCGCTCAATACACTCAGAGTGTACTAGTGTAACTCTATGGTCAAGACAGACCATATCAAATTAACTACAACATGCCAATGGTTTGTCCAAGACCATCTAGGTTGTGATCCTCTTCTTATACTCTACAGGGACTGATAACATGATCTTCTGTGTGACACCACACACCATGTTATCTATAGTGTAAAGTATTAGACAACATGCACACACATATATACAGATATAAAATAAATCATGATCATGT
>JAGFNQ010001967.1:0-29168 GCA_024364735.1 Boesenbergia rotunda | reverse complement strand
TAGCTTGCCTTAATCCATAAATGGACCGATTAAGCTTACACACAAGATGCTCTTTGCCTTTTGCAATGAATCGCTATGGCTGCTGCATATAGATGATTTCGTCAAGACTTCCGTTAAGGAAAGCTGTCTTGACATCCATCTGCCAAACCTCATGGTCCATATGAGCAGCAATAGACAAGAGAATCTGGATAGACATAAGTATGGCTACCGGCGAAAAGGTCTCCTCATAATCGATACCCTCTTTCTGAGTATATCCTTTCGCAACAAGCCTTGCTTTGATGATCTCAACCTTTTCGTCTACTCCTCTCTTTCTTTTGTAGACCCACTTGCATCCAGTAGATTTTATACCATTGGGTGGTTCTACCAGCTCCCAAACCTGATTAGAATCCATAGATTCTATCTCAGACTTCATTGCCTTTTGCCAAGATATCGCATCTTTATCTTGGAGTGCCTCATCATATGTCCAGGGATCTGGTTCATGCTCGCCAGGGACCATGTCCATAGACTCTCCCAAGAACATGAATCTCTCAGGCTGCTTAACAACCCTCCCACTATGACGAGGTGCCACCTGTGTATCTTCTATGACACGTGGTGCAGTGACTTGTGGTACGTCCTCTTGTACCGTTGGTACTGATGTAGGGACTTCCCCTACCAATTCTTTTAGAACAATTTTAATCATGGGCTTGTGGTCCATCACATTGTCATCCTCTAAAAATCTGGCATTCGTGCTAACGATCACCCTCTGATCTTTAGGACTATAGAACAGACCACCTTTCGTTCCTTTAGGATAGCCTACAAACAAGCACACTTCTGTATGAGATTCCAACTTATCAGCATCTCCCTTCAGCACATGTGCTGGACTACCCCAAATCCGAATATGTCTCAGACTAGGCTTTCGCCCAGTCCACAATTCTATGGGCGTAGAGGGTACTGATTTAGATGGTACAAAGTTCAGAATGTACGCTGTCATTTCCAGAGCATATCCCCAGAATGAATCCGACAACTTAGAGTAACTCATCATCGACCTAACCATTTCCATAAGAGTCTTATTCCTTCGCTTCGCCACACCATTCTGCTGGGGTGTGCCAGGTGTGGACAATTGTGATTGATTCCCAGCTTCTGATAAGTAACTCTAAACTCTCCCAAGAGGTACTCACCACCACGATCAGACCATAGTGTCTTGATACTTTTACCTTGACGTTTCTCCACATCAGCCTTGAATTCTTTGAACTTGTCTAAGCATTCAGACTTGCGGCGCATCAAGTAAATGCATCCATACCTTGAATAATCATCTATAAAAGAGACGAAATATTCAAAGTCACCTCAAGCTTGGATAGACATAGGACCACACAAATCAGAATGAACCAACTCCAACACATCTTTAGCTCTATACCCCTTGGCCTTAAAAGGCCTCTTGGTCATTTTATCTTCCAAGCAAGATTCACAGGGCGGGAAATCTTCCACCACTAATGTACTCAAAGGTCCATCAGCTATCAACCTTTGACTTCTACTTAGGTTAATATGACCAAGTCTTAGATGCCAAAGATATGTTTGGTTTATCTTCGAAGGTTCTTTTCTCTTATTAGATTTAGAAGACGAGTTATTTATTTCTATTTGCATTATGGGAGTTTTGGATTTAAGAGTATACAAATTGGCAATCAAAGTACCAGAATAAATAATCTCCCTGTTTCTTTTTATAACAACCTTGTCATTAAAAGAAACAGAATATCCATCCAAATACAATTTAGAAACTGAAATTAAATTCTTTCTAAAAGTAGGTACATAAAGACAATTTCTTAAAACCAAACTTTTATTCTTATCAAACAATAAATAAATATCCCCCACTGCAATAGCTGCCACCTCCGTAGCATTGCCCATGTAGACAGTATTCTCTCCCTCAGCTAGTCGTCTGGTTTCCTGGAACCCCTGCAAAGTATTGCAGACATGATCAGTGGCTCCCATATCTACACACCAGGTATTGGTAGATAACACCGCTAAACATGATTCGACGACCAAAGAAAAAGTTTACCTTTGTTCTCCTTTCGGCGAGGACAACCCGCCTTCCAATGTCCAGTCTGCTTGCACGTGAAGCACTTGCCTTTCGACTTTTTCACTCCAGCCTGAGGTCCCTGAGGTCCAGCCGCCTTCTTTGCTACACTTTGTTTCTTCTTCTTCTTGCCTTTTGGTTTAGAAGTAGAAAACCTTTGAGCAATAAAAGCTTGAGCACTCTGACGAAAAAGCCATTATGCCGCCTGGAGTTCTGCCAGGAGTTCCGCCAACGAATACAACCTCTTATTCATGTTGTAGTTTAGGTGAAACTGCTCAAAACTCCTAGGTAGAGACTAGAGAATGATATCGACCAGGGTTTCCTCATCGATCTCAGCTCCAGGGACTTCCATCTCATTCAAATGAGCCATCATCTTGAGAACATGATCCCTCACGAGTGTTCCCTCAATCATGGTGGTCGTCATCAAGTTTCTCATAGCCTCCTGCCTAGTAGCCCGATTCTAGTATCTGAAGAGTTCCTTGAGATTGATCATCATGTCATAGGCAGTAAGAAAAGCCTGATGTTGATGTTGCAGTACATTTAACATAGAAGCCAAAATGTAACACCGTGTCATCTCATCTGCCTTAACCCACTTCCTATAACTCTCTCTCTCCCCTTCACTAGAACTATCAGTAGGATGAGGAGGGCATTCCTCAAAAAGTATAAATTTGTACTCCTTTGCAGTTAAGACAATATCCAGGTTACGTTTCCAATCAACATATTTAGGGCCAGTAAGTTTGTTTTCTTTTAAAATCAAGTGCAGTGGGTTGAAAGTCATTTTGAAAATGACTCTAAGAATCACAAAGATCAAAACATTAGATTTTAAAAATTTATTGATTCCTCAAACAATAAAAAATTTTAAAATCAACCAACACCTCAAAACACTGAGAATATTGCATGCCACGATAGTGTGGACGTATACAAAATTCTACATTTGTAAGAGGAGGTTTTACCCATTAATTTTATTTTCTTGTCAACCTTACTTTTGACAAATAAAATTAATAGTTGGTTCCTCTTTGGCCCTACAAATAATAGCAGTGACTCCGATGGGGAGGATACTATTATTTGCATCTAAGTATTTACCATTACTTGGTACCAAGGCAATTACCTAGGATTCTGTCCCTTCCGATAGGGAAGATTGCATGCTCCTAAATAATTTCCTATAACCCCTTTTGACCTAGTGATCCTCAAAACAAACTCATCCGATATGGAGGAAGGCACTCAGAGCCAACACGCAAGTTTGTTTGCATCACTAATAAAAATTGTAATGGAGGCCACGGGAATTAAAAAAACCCTCTCCCACTTAGTTATTTACATTGAGGAATTTTTCCTAGCAATCACAACATGCATATTAAAACAAAAGCAATAAATATGGAAAAAATATAATTTCCAACTATCACGGCCTTTTGTCTTCCAATACGCCTCCCGTCATGTCGCCATATCGTCTCCTCCTTCTAGATCCATGCGCAAGCCATCATAGGAGCTTCGAGCCGAGATAAAAAATTATTTTTAATTTACATCCATTGATCCTATACTCAATGAAGGAGTGTCCAAAAATCTAGATCAAAAGGAAACTAAAAATAAAGAGTGGCTAAACAATGTCGTATTTAATTACAAAAATTAAATACTAATCTAGCCTCGTCAACCCCGAGGATTCAAAAAATATTACAAACACACAATCACATCCAATCACATACACACATATGGTCATAATAGTGGATCTTATGCCTACAACAAAAAGTTAGCCTACGGACATCCTACTATTATCCAACATAAAATATATGATTAAATTGCATGAAAGTAACCGAATCCAAACACACAAAACCAGAAACTTGCGCTCTGATAGCAATTGTTGGGTTTTAGGCCCTTGGATGGTGCGCATGGAATCTATCTGTTGCCGTGTCCCCGGATTAAAATTTCGTTAATTGAAATTAATCCGGACACATATGAAACTTCCAAGCGACCGTTCCGTTGTCGTGCTAATGACTTGAGCGATCGCTTGAACAAACTTGTTGTTCAAGCAATTCGGCTCTTCTAGTCGGTTAGGCGCATAAAAGACAACGACGTAAGATTGCCGGTTTTTGTGTTTTACAATTGGGGCCCAAGTTAATTAATGAATAATTAACAACAATGAGGAAAGATAAAGAACAAGAATGAATAAGAAAAATTCATACCTCTTGATCTTCTATTGTATGACCTCCCTCTTCTTGGACGTCGTGTGGGCGACGATCTCCCAAGAATTGAAGCCTCCTAGACCACAATACTCTTTCTCTCTTACTTGTGCCAATCCACAAAGGAAGAAGAAGCTTTCATCCTCTCCTTTGTGTCGCCAGCCACCACCTCTTCCTCTTCTTCTAGTTGCGCCGTCAACCACCACCTCCACGGATGAAGATCCTCACCGGCCACCAAGGAGTATTCTCCTTCCCTTGCAAAAGCTGGCCACCAAAGGAAGCAAAGGGAGAGGCATCTCCCTTTGTGCGCCGCCCAACCCTAAACCCTAGGGTTTTGCAGCCGGCCAAGAGGGAAGAAGAGAGGAGGAGGGAAAACCAAGAGATTAAACCAAAGAGTTATAACACCAAAGAAGTTATTAATTTGGGTCTAGGCTTCATGAGGTATTTATAGGCTACAATAGGGACCATAAGGAGGAGTTGGTTCTTGGCCACCTAACGGATTTTTTTAGCCACAAAAATTTTTTTGCCACAAAAATTTTTTAGCCACAAAATATTTTTTAGCTACAAAAATTTTTAGCCACAAAATCGTATCCGTTAATAATGATCAAATCCACTAAAGGATCATTATTGAATTACCTCACCAACTCCATTATAAATTTGGGCTCCAATATATTATTTCTACAAAATTCTCCCCGTGTTTAAGAGATTGCATGTCCATTAATTAATTAATCTGACAATTAATTAATTAACTTCTAACTCCATGAGTAGTACCACTCAACCTTATTATCATGCTGGACCAAGTCCACTTGTAGGATTTACATGATAAACTTTATAAGCTCCTCAAGAGGACATCATCATCCTAAAATAGGATACGGTTTCCTCCTATAATCGATGACACACCATACAAATAATACTATTTTCTAATTTACTGAGCCTATCGATTTAATGAATAAATCTCACCCACAGGTAAATCAAAGAAATAAATAATAAGTACATGTGCCCGTTATTATATCGGGATTAAGAACATGTACAAAAATAATATCTTGAGGTCTGATTCAATTATATAGTTAGTATAAATTGAATCACCTCAAAGTTATTCCGCTAAATACACTCAGAGTGTACTAGTGTAACTCTATGGTCAAGTCAGACCATATCAAATTACACTACAATCATGCCAATGGTTTGTCCAAGACCATCTAGGTTGTGAACCTCTTCTTATACTCTATAAGGGACTGATAAAATGATTATCTGTATGACACCACACACCATGTTATCTACAGTGTAAAGTATTAGACAACATGCACACACATATATACAGATATAAAATACAATCATGATCATATGATTCTTATTCCAAAATATAGATGTTCATACAAAAAGGCTAGGCTCTTAGTATACATCCTAACAAACTCCCACTTATACTAAAAGACTATGCTGCCATCAAAGTGTCATACATCTGATTCTTATTCCCTCCACATGCCTATCAAAAGCTTTTGCTGGAAGGGCCTTAGTGAAAGGATCTGCCAGGTTATCCTCCGATGCAATCTTGGCGACAACAACTTCTCCTCACTTTACGATCTCTCGTATCAGGTGGTAATTGCGGTCCATGCGTTTACTCGCCTTATGGGCTCGTGGTTCCTTCGAGTTTGCAACTGCACCACTATTATAACAATAAATTGTGATAGCTCTAGGCAAACCAGGAATCACATCCAAGTCCATCAAGAAGTTCTTGAGCCATACATCTTCTTTGGTCGCCTTAGAGACTGCCACATACTCAGCTTTCATGGTAGAGTTCTCCACGCACTTCTGCTTGACACTCCTCCAAACTATGTCTCCACCTCCTAAAGTAAACACATAACCCGAGGTAGACTTACTTTTATCCCTATCTGATTGAAAGTCAGAATCAGTGTAACCCACTGGGAGTAGCTGATCTGCTTGGTAAACTAACATATAATCTCTAGTCCTTCTCAGGTACTTTAATATATGCTTTATCGCAGTCCAATGTCCTTGTCCTGGATTACTCTGATATCTACTAACCATGCCCACGGAAAAGTAGATATCCGGCCTCGTACACAACATAGCATACATGAGGCTTCCTACAGTTGAAGCATAAGGAACTGCCTTCATCTCCTCTATCTCCTTTGATGATTTAGGAGACATCTCTTTAGATAGAGGTACTCCATGCCTTAAAGGTAGAAAACCTTTCTTGGAGTTCTGCATGCTAAAACGAGCCAGGATAGTGTCAATATATGAAGCTTGAGACAAGCACAACATTCTTTTCTTGTAATCCCTTATAACCTTAATCCCAAGGATGTGTCCCGTTTCTCCCAAGTCCTTCATATCAAACTGTTTGGACAACCATACCCTTACGTCTAATAATACATTAACATTGTTGCCAATGAGCAAAATGTCATCTATGTATAGTATAAGAAATACCACTACGTTTCCGTCACATCTTTTGTATATACAAGACTTATCCAGACTTTGAATGAATCCATATGACTGGATTACCTCATCAAAGCGGATGTTCCAGGATCTAGAAGTTTGCTTTAAACCATAAATGGATCGATTAAGCTTACACACAAGATGCTCTTTGCCCTTTGCAATGAATCCCTCTGGCTACTGCATATAGATGTTTTCCTCAAGACTTTCGTTAAGGAATGTTGTCTTGACATCCATGTGCAAACCTCATAGTTCATATGAGTAGCAATAGATAAGAGAATCTGGATAGACATAAGCATGGCAACCGGCGAAAATGTCTCCTCATAATCGATACCCTCTTTCTGAGTATACACTTTCGCAACAAGCCTTGCATTGAAGGTCTCAATCTTCCCGTCTACTCCTCTCTTTCTTTTGTAGACCCACTTGCATCCAATGGCTTTTATACCATTGGGTGGTTCTACCAGCTCCCAGATCTGATTAGAATCCATAGATTCTATCTCAGATTTCATTGCCTTTTGCCAAGATACCACATCATAATCTTGGAGTGCCTGTCATATCTCCAGGGATCTGGTTCATGCTCGCCAGGGACCAAGTCCATATACTCTCCCAAGAACATGAATCTCTCAGGCTGCCTAACAACCCTCCCACTACGACGAGGTGCCACCTGTGTATCTTCTGTGATACACGGTGCAGTGACTTGTGGTACGTCCTCTTGTACCATTGGTAGTGAAGTAGGGACTTCCCCTGCCAATTCTTCTTGAACAATTTTACTCATGGGCTTGTGGTCCATCACATTGTCTCCCTCAAAAAATCTAGTGTTCGTGCTAACGATCACCCTCTGATCTTTAGGACTATAGAACAGACCACCTTTCGTTCCTTTAGGATAGCCTACAAACAAGCGCACTTTTGTACGAGATTCCAACTTATCAACATCTCCGTTCAGCACATATGCTGGACTATCCCAAATCTAAATATGTCTCAGACTAGGCTTTCGCCCAGTCCACAATTTTGTGGGCGTAAAGTGTACTGATTTCGCATGTCCGTTAATTAATTAATTAATCTGACAATTAATTAATTATCTTCTAACACCATGAGCAGTACCACTTAACCTTATTATCATGGCGGACCAAGTCTACCTGCAGGGTTTACATGATAAACTTTATGAGCTCCTCAAGGGAACATCATCATCCTAAAATAGAACACAATTTCCTCCTATAATCAACGACACGCCATGCAAATAATACTATTTTCCTATTTACTGTGCCTATCGATTTAATGAATAAGTCTTGCCCACTGGTAAATCAAAGAAATAAATACTAAGTACATGCGCCCATTATTATATCGGGATTAAGAGCATGTACAAAATAATATCTTGAGGTCTGATTCAATTATATAGTCAGTATAAATTGAATCACCTCAATGTTTGTACGCTCAATACCTCTATGGTCAAGACAGACCATATCAAATTACATTACAACCATGCCAATGGTTTGTCCAAGACCATCTAGGTTGTGAGCCTCTTCTTATAATCTACAAGGGACTGATAACATGATTATCTGTGTGACACCACACACCATGTTATCTACAGTGTAAAGTATTAGACAACATGCACACACATATATAAAGATATAAAATGCATTCATGATCATGTGATTCTTATTCCAAAATATAGATGTTCATACAAAAAGGCTAGGCTCTTAGTATACATCCTAACAGGTTTGACTGCGACGTGGCAGGCGCCTCAGCCTTATCAGGCGCCCCAGAACAGGTTATAAAAATGGGTTCGACCCCTCACTTGTGAACATCAACTTTCACATCTGCTAAGTCATTCTGTGTGAAGAAAAAATGCGCAAGATGAAGCTCTGCAACCAAGGAGACTCTAGGAGGAAGTGTGCTGCACTTCGGACTTCCGGATTGGCTAGATCTTCATTTTCCGTTGGTTTGCTTTTAGTTTACAAAGCTATACTTGTTTTTATTATTATTTCTTTGATTGTAATTCTAACTGTATAACGGGTTTCTCCACCTCCGAAAAGTCTAGAAAGGAAACCACTAATTGACTAACGCTGAGTAATTAGGCCTTGGATGTACTGACCTTGGGGGCTTGGGAACCAAGTAAATCCCGCGAGTCTTTACTGTGTCTTTATTTTTTTTTTTTTATATTTCCATTGCGTACTAAGTTTGATAGATGGACGAACAATGAAGTTTTTCGACAAAATTATTTGAGTCATTATTCCCCCCCTCTATAGACCGACACTGATCCTACAAGTGGTATCAAAGCAGGTAGCTCTTCACCTGACTAATAGCTGAACGAGCAACAATGCCAGGAATTGAGGGGGAGCAAGGGTGAATAAAGGCAAAAATTTTATTATATCTATTTTTAAATTACATTTATTTATTTCATGTGCAAGGAGAGAGGACACTATAAAAACTAGTGTCCTACTCGTAAGATTCGTACTTGTAACACCCGACCTTATATCTACCCTAAAGGCGGGGTTACGGGTCCATACATTCATATCATTTGTCATGTTAAGCATGTATATCCAGTAGAAACAATTACAATACAAGAAAAGTAGTAAGCATGCTTGTTGAGGACTAATTTACCAAGCAGGGTTTCCTATATTTAACATGCATTTACAACATAATAGGAAGATCATTTAACTTCATAATTTACTGATCTAAACATGTTTTGAACAAGATAACAAGATAGGGCTTAGCATGATCTAAAACCTAACCTTAGACACATGCAAGAGAAACATTCATAAGCAATAGAAATTAGGAAATCTATAGCATTTCACTTAGCATGCATACAACAAGAATTAGACATCTAATGATAGTGTTATCTAATCATGACATAGGTTTCATATCTCTAAACTTGGCCAACAGTAGAGTAGTCATAATCATCACACAATCAGAATATAGTAATACAACTTGCAATCTTTTAGTGGAAGCAATTTAGATTCTAGACAAAAATGGTAGATAAGAATCCTTCTTTCTTTCCCGAGCCATCACCACACACATCTTTTAGCTTTCCCTCTGCCTCTTCCTTTAGTTCAAGTATTTCTTACCGCTATCTGCAGCATAAGAAAACAACATGAAACTAGTAAGCAAAACATGCTTAGTAAGAATCCGGGCTTACTCGCAAAAATCCATATCAATTCATCAATATCATGTACACAGTAATCAAGATAGAATTATAAGCATCATAAGCATCACATCAAATATTTCTAAGTACTTTACAGAACAAGATCATCACATAATGACAGAATGTTTTTCAAAAGGTTCCATAAAGGTAAGTACTTAAAAATATAGTATCATCTAGGGCCCAGTTGTAGTACCACATCAAGCGCGTTCCCTAATGAGTTGGGGTAGCGAGCCACCAATCCAATTAGGGCAGGACCCTTCCGTCCTACCAATGCCATGACCTTCAGTTAACATGTACATTGGATTTTGTTAAACGACCCCCTTCCGAGTCGGGTACACAACTTTCAAAGTAAAGTATCTTAACATGTAATTACATATATATGTATATGCTTAAAGGTACTCCTAATAACATCTTAAAGGGACACACCACTCATCAAGGGTGCTCATGATCCCCTAGGGACACACCACACATCTAGGGGTGCTCTTGATCCCAATTTCAATAGAGTATCCCTTTTCAAGCATATTATCAAACACATCATGTTCATGTCATAAAGGTGCCCCATGGGCTATAAGGCATGCTTTTATACCTAACAAGATAGGTCACATAAATTATACACACATCATATAAGTAGTAGCATGCTTCATGATTTCATTAAGTACTTCCCAACCCTAGAACTAGGGTTGGCCGAAAGTTACAAGTTAGGAGTTTGGTTTTCCAAGCAAGCATTCATTCAAGCATTTCTACAAACACCTCAAGTACCTTTCATGTTAACAATTGAAACATTGTTTATACCTCAAAGTGGGGTTAGCTTCCACTAACCCTAATTTACAAGAGGTGGCCGAAACATTGTAGGGTAAGGTAGGCTAGGTTTTTGACATCCAATCTTCACACAAGCATTTACACAAACATTTTATCTACAATACTAATCATGGACATATCATAGGATAGCATGCAACCAAAAACCCTAGCCTTTCTCCTCTTGGCCGAAAGTTTGTAGGGTACCAAACCCTAATTTTTGTCCTTCCAAAAATTTGGAAACAACACATAAGTGTATAAAGTCCCTAGGGGTACTAGCATACACCAAGGTTTGATCAAAAAACCCTTCTCTTGATCCTCCAAGCATGGTGGCCGAAACCTTCCTTAAGGAGGGTCCTTGTGATTTTTCAAAAGCATAAACCAACCAAACATTCAATAGCAATTATGCCGCAGGCGAGAGGACACTTACATCCTTACGCTGGAATTTCACCTTCTCTCTAAACCGTAGGGTACCCTAGACTTGGAGGGCAAGTGAAAATCCTTCTCTTCCAAATTTTCTCTAGGGCTCCTTGGACTTGGTAGAAGGCAAAGGCACTTGGACTTTCCTCCTTGCAATTGCCCTAGGGTTAGAACCCTAGGGTTGGAATTTCGAAAGAGGGAAAAGGGGGGGTGCTAGGCTCGGCAAAGGAAGAAGAAAAGGAGGAAGAAGAATGAAAAAACTTCTCTCTAACTTCCCTCTCTTACTCCTATTTATACACCTCTTGTGAAGAGACATGTCTCTTCATTGCCCAAGCCTTAACAAGCATGTCTCCCCTTCTCCTAACATGAAACACCCATTAGAGCATTTGGTTAGGGAGAGTTAGTGCAAGTGATAGGTCCAAGGTTCAATCCTTGCTTCCTCCACTTTGCACTTTCTTTTTATCACCTCTTGCTAACTCATTTCCAAGCCCAATAAGCCAAGCCCAATATACATTTCATGAATATAATATTTCATGCATTCATGACATTTCATTAATAAAATAAGTTCATGACATTTCATAGAATGTGATTGCATGAAATTTACATCATTTCATTATAACATTTTTCTCCATACATCGTCATGATATTACATTAAAATTTGGGGTGTTACAATCCTACACACCTTATAAAAAGTTTGTCCCGAACTTTAAAATAGTTCCGGATACTTTAATCGCATCGTATCTTCCTGTTCCCAGGTGGCTTCTTCGAACTGCTCATTCCGCCACAGAACCTTCACTAAGGGTACTTCCTTGTTCCTTAACCTTTTGACTTCCCGATCGAGGATCTGGATCGGGCGGCGTTCGGAACTGAGGCTCTCCTGTTCTTGCACTGGTGGGGGTTCTATCATTTGACTCGCATCAGGGGTACACTTCTTGAGCATCGACAAATGGAAGACGTTGTGGATAGCCGCCATTTCTGGCGGTAGCTCCAGCTCGTAGGCCACCTTGCCTACTCGTCTCAAAATCTGATAGGGTCCCACGTATCGCGGACTCAGCTTCCCCTTCTTTCCGAATCTCATCACCCCTTTCATAGGGGCTACCTTCAAGAATACCGAATCCCCAAGCTCGAACTCGAGTGGTCGACGTCGTTTATCCGCGTAGCTCTTTTGCCGACTCTGAGCAGTCTCTATCCTCTGGCGGATATTCTTTATAGCCTGAGTGGTCTCATCAATAATATCGGTCTGGAGTCCCATCTCCCTCTTTTCACCACTCTCATGCCGGCATAAAGGAGATCTGCATTTTCTGCCGTATAGTGCCTCGTACGGTGCCATCCCGATAGTAGCCTGATGACTGTTATTATAAGCAAACTCTGCCAGGCTCAGGTATCGACACCAGCTTCCCTTGAAGTCCAAGGTGCAAGCTCGTAACATATCTTCTAGTATCTGGTTTACTCGTTCAGTCTGCCCGTCAGTCTGGGGGTGAAAGGCTGTACTGAACTTCAGCTTCGTGCCAAGGGCCTTCTGCACATGTCCCCAAAAATTAGAAGTAAATCGACCATCTCGGTCAGAGACGATGGTCTTGGGAATCCCATGTAGTCGGACAATCTCCTTGACGTACAGTTGAGCCAGCTGCTCAACTGAATAAGTCATCCTGATAGCCAGAAAATGCGCGGACTTGGTCAGTCGGTCCACAATAACCCATATACTATCATATTCATTCGTAGTCCGAGGCAGCCCTGATATGAAATCCATAGATATGTCCTCCCATTTCCACTCGGGAATAGGTAGAGGTTGCAGAACTCCCCCAGGTCTCTGGTGTTATGCTTTGACCCTCTGGCAGGTCAAACACATGCTGATATAATGGGCTACATCTTTCTTCATGCCGGACCACCAAAATTTGCCCTTCAGATCTTGATACATCTTGGTGGACCCAGGATGCATCGCATAAGGTGTGCCGTGAGCTTCCTCGAGTATCCTCGTCCGTAAGTCGGAGTCGTCGGGAACACATAATCGATCCCGGAGATATAAGACTCCACTATCGGAAATCCGGAATCCCTCGTCCTTGCCTTCAAGAACCTCCTGTCTGATTCTCCGAAGACTCGGATCAAGATTCTGCTTCTCCAGAATACCATCAAATAATGTCGGCGCAATCTGTAGGGTAGAAAGCCGTCCCGATATAATCTCGATTCTGAAATCCATAATCTCTTCCCCTAAGGGTCGTGAAATAGCTGATAAAGACAACAATGCAGCACAAAATTTTCTACTGAGAGCGTCCGCTACCTTATTGTCTTTTCCCGGATGGTACAAGATCTCACAGTCGTAGTCCTTGACCAACTCGAGCCATCGGCGTTGTCGCATATTCAGGTCTTTCTGGGTGAAGAAATACCGCAGACTCTGGTGATCAGTAAAGACCTTGCACTGAGTGCCATATAAATAATGCCTCCATAATTTTAGCGCAAAGACCACCGCTGCTAATTCCAAATCATGGGTAGGATAATTTTTTTCATGTTCCTTTAATTGTCTAGAGGCGTAGGCAATCACCTTCCCATTTTGCATAAGCACAGCTCCGAGTCCCAGTTTGGATGCGTCGCTGTACATATCGAAACCCGTATCACTTTCCGGGAGAGTCAATATTGGAGCGCTAGTCAGTCTCCTTTTCAGTTCAGAGAAACTCTTCTCACATTCCTCGGTCCATACAAATTTCTTGTCCTTCTTTGTAAGAGTTGTCATAGGGGCTGCAATCCGAGAGAAGTTCTCTACGAATTTTCTGTAGTAGCCTGCTAACCCGAGGAAACTTCGAATTTCACTGGCATTCTTGGGTCTAGTCCAGTTACTCACAGCTTCAATTTTCGTCGGGTCCACCATTACTCCTTCTTTGGAGATAACATGTCCCAAGAATGATACTTGGTTCAGCCAGAACTCACATTTCGAAAATTTAGCATACAGTTGTTCCTTCTGCAGAGTCTGTAATACTATACTCAGGTGCTCTGCATGCTCTTCGGAAGTCCTCGAATAAATAAGGATGTCGTCGATGAAGACGATCACAAATCTGTCGAGAAATGCCGAGAAAATCTGATTCATAAGGTCCATGAATATTGCCGGAGCATTAGTAACTCCAAACGGCATCACTACAAACTCGTAATGTCCGTATCTCGTCCGGAAAGCAGTTTTGGGTATATCCTCATTTTTCACCCGGACTTGGTGATAACCAGACCTCAGATCGATCTTAGAGAAAACCGTAGCTCCCTTTAACTGATCGAACAGGTCATCTATCCTGGGTAGAGGATACCTGTTCTTTATGGTCACATTGTTTAATGCCCGATAGTCGATACACATACGCATCGACCCGTCCTTCTTTTTGACGAACAGTACGGGAGCTCCCCAGGGGGAATGACTAGGGCGGATAAGTCCCTTGTCGAGTAGCTCTTGTAGCTGTCCTTGCAATTCTTTCAATTCAGTCGGGCCATTCGGTATGGTGCTTTCGAGATGGGGTTAGTACCAGGAATCAAATCAATAGCAAATTCAACATCTCTTTCAGGTGCTAACCCAGGTAAGTCATCAGGAAATACCTCCGGATAGCTGCATACGACTTCGACGTCTTCTAGCTTCGGGTCCTCTGTAGGACGAGTATCAACCACATGAGCTACAAATCCAGAACATCCATTCTCTAACATTTTCCTTGCTTTCAGAGCCGATAAGAATTTGCCAGTCTTCCTCTTCGGCTCACCGATAAATTCAAAGAGAATTCCCGTCTCGGGTCGGAAGATAACCCTTCGTTTACGGAACTCGATAGAAGCGCCGTATTTATTCAAGAAATCCATGCCCAATATCAGATCATAATCGGCCATATCAAGCACTATTAGATCGCAGTAGAGCTCCCTATCTGCGATGCTGATCGGTGCGGCCCGCAGCATTTGGGTAGAGGGCATCACCTCTCCCGAGGGCAATGTAGTCAGAAACTTACAATCTAGTTCTTGCAGTGGCATATCATATCTCATGGCATATAGCATAGAAATAAAGGAATGCGTTGCCCCAGTGTCAAATAATGCAGTAGCAGGATGACTGTAAATAACTATCTGACCTGTAACAACGGTAGAGGCAGTCGCCACGTCTTCCTTGGTAAGCGAGAAAACCCGGGCATTAGTTGTAGCAGGCGGGGCTTCTAATCGCCCCTGATAAATAGGAGTACCATCAATAGCAGCCTGCATATGGTGAAGCTGGGGAGGAGCACCTTTGTGCTGAAAATACTGCTGCAGAGGTGCCTTAGCGGCAGCAGGACACTCTCTGGCAAAATGTCCTTCCTTCCCGCAAGTGAAACATCTCTTGGCACCCAATAAGCATGCCCCTAGGTGCATCTTCCCACAGGTGGCACAAGGAGGGTACTTAGGCTTCTTGCCTGTCGAATCACCAATAGACTTGTTCCATGACTTTCTTTTTCCATTGTGGTTCTTCTTCTAGTGGGGGTTGGTGTTCTGAGTCTTTTGATTTTCCGACTGACTCCGATTCTGTGTACTGGCTGGGGCCTGCTTCTGCTGGCTGATAATCTTCAGATAGTGCTCAGCATTCAGGGCGCCGCTGACTAGCTCCTCTGCAGTCTGTGGCCTATGAACGCCACCGGCTACACTCAGAGTGATGTCGGGCCTAAGCATCCTCAGCATTAATCTGACCCTTTCCCTTTCAGTACTGACCAGTTCCGGACATAATCGTGCTAGTCGGTTAAATTTCTGGACGGCCTCGTTGACAGAGAGATTCCCCTGTCTAAATTCGGTGAACTCATCAAAGTGTCTGTTGGTCACCCTCATATGAAAGAACTCCTCCAAAAATTCAGACTCGAAATCCTTCCATTTCATCTGGTCCACTGATCTTCTGGCCTTCACCCGTTCCCACCACATCCGAGCATCGCCGGAGAGGCAGAACGAGACACACTTGACCTTCTCGTGTTCCGGCCAGTCGAGAAGTTCCACGATGCTTTCCACTGTTTTGAGCCAGGACTGGGCGTCCCACGGCTCGCAGGTGCCCGAGAACCTTTCCGGCTTAAGTCTCTGCCACTGAATCAGGTAGGCCTCCTGTCAGACTCCCCGGGCCAGAGTGTCTGGGGGTGCCTGTGCAGTTGGAGGCTCAGAAGGTATCGCATTCTGACTTCCCTGCGGGGTTGCCGTGTTCCCCTGCTGGGTCATCAAAGTGTTTATTATATGTTGTTGTTCAGTGACCTGATGCTGCAGGTCCGTGATCACTTGCATCATATTAGGTGGGGGTGCTGTCTCATTACCCCGATTGCTACGTCCTCTAGCCATATCTATCATATAGGTGATAAATAAGCTACATAAGAATTTATGCTACTTTTTCTTGTTATGCAAGCATTAATCATCTCTATATTATACAAGCATAATTCATCTCTATACACATCGTTACTGTACATGCAATAAAATAATGTGAGGTTAGGATTTCTTACTTGGAAGCGGCAGGAGGAAGCTTGATGTGTGTGTGGTGGAGGGGAAAACTGCTCTGATACCAACTTGTAACGCCCGACCTTATATCTACCCTAAAGGCGGGGTTACGGGTCCATACATTCATATCATTTGTCATGTTAAGCATGTATATCCAGTAGAAACAATTACAATACAAGAAAAGTAGTAAGCATGCTTGTTGAGGACTAATTTACCAAGCAGGGTTTCCTATATTTAACATGCATTTACATCATAATAGGAGGATCATTTAACTTCATAATTTACTGATCTAAACATGTTTTGAACAAGATAACAAGATAGGGCTTAGCATGATCTAAAACCTAACCTTAGACACATGCAAGAGAAACATTCATAAGCAATAGAAATTAGGAAATCTATAGCATTTCACTTAGCATGCATACAACAAGAATTAGACATCTAATGATAGTGTTATCTAATCATGACATAGGTTTCATATCTCTAAACTTGGCCAACAGTAGAGTAGTCATAATCATCACACAATCAGAATATAGTAATACAACTTGCAATCTTTTAGTGGAAGCAATTTAGATTCTAGACAAAAATGGTAGATAAGAATCCTTCTTTCTTTCCCGAGCCATCACCACACACATCTTTTAACTTTCCCTCTGCCTCTTCCTTTAGTTCAAGTATTTCTTACCGCTATCTGCAGCATAAGAAAACAACATGAAACTAGTAAGCAAAACATGCTTAGTAAGAATCCGGGCTTACTCACAAAAATCCATATCAATTCATCAATATCATGTACACAGTAATCAAGATAGAATTATAAGCATCATAAGCATCACATCAAATATTTCTAAGTACTTTACAGAACAAGATCATCACATAATGACAGAATGTTTTTCAAAAGGTTCCATAAAGGTAAGTACTTAAAAATATAGTATCATCTAGGGCCCAGTTGTAGTACCACATCAAGCGCGTTCCCTAATGAGTTGGGGTAGCGAGCCACCAATCCAATTAGGGCAGGACCCTTCCGTCCTACCAATGCCATGACCTTCAGTTAACATGTACATTGGATTTTGTTTAACGACCCCCTTCCGAGTCGGGTACACAACTTTCAAAGTAAAGTATCTTAACATGTAATTACATATATATGTATATGCTTAAAGGTACTCCTAATAACATCTTAAAGGGACACACCACTCATCAAGGGTGCTCATGATCCCCTAGGGACACACCACACATCTAGGGGTGCTCTTTATCCCAATTTCAATAGAGTATCCCTTTTCAAGCATATTATCAAACACATCATGTTCATGTCATAAAGGTGCCCCATGGGCTATAAGGCATGCTTTTATACCTAACAAGATAGGTCACATAAATTATACACACATCATATAAGTATTAGCATGCTTCATGATTTCATTAAGTACTTCCCAACCCTAGAACTAGGGTTGGCCGAAAGTTACAAGTTAGGAGTTTGGTTTTCCAAGCAAGCATTCATTCAAGCATTTCTACAAACACCTCAAGTACCTTTCATGTTAACAATTGAAACATTGTTTATACCTCAAAGTGGGGTTAGCTTCCACTAACCCTAATTTACAAGAGGTGGCCGAAACATTGTAGGGTAGGGTAGGCTAGGTTTTTGACATCCAATCTTCACACAAGCATTTACACAAACATTTTATCTACAATACTAATCATGGACATATCATAGGATAGCATGCAACCAAAAACCCTAGCCTTTCTCCTCTTGGCCGAAAGTTTGTAGGGTACCAAACCCTAATTTTTGTCCTTCCAAAAATTTGGAAACAACACATAAGTGTATAAAGTCCCTAGGGGTACTAGCATACACCAAGGTTTGATCAAAAAACCCTTCTCTTGATCCTCCAAGCATGGTGGCCGAAACCTTCCTTAAGGAGGGTCCTTGTGATTTTTCAAAAGCATAAACCAACCAAACATTCAATAGCAATTATGCCGCAGGCGAGAGGACACTTACATCCTTGCGCTGGAATTTCACCTTCTCTCTAAACCGTAGGGTACCTTAGACTTGGAGGGCAAGTGAAAATCCTTCTCTTCCAAATTTTCTCTAGGGCTCCTTGGACTTGGTAGAAGGCAAAGGCACTTGGACTTTCCTCCTTGCAATTGCCCTAGGGTTAGAACCCTAGGGTTGGAATTTCGAAAGAGGGAAAAGGGGGGGTGCTAGGCTCGGCAAAGGAAGAAGAAAAGGAGGAAGAAGAATGAAAAAACTTCTCTCTAACTTCCCTCTCTTACTCCTATTTATACACCTCTTGTGAAGAGACATGTCTCTTCATTGCCCAAGCCTTAACAAGCATGTCTCCCCTTCTCCTAACATGAAACACCCATTAGAGCATTTGGTTAGGGAGAGTTAGTGCAAGTGATAGGTCCAAGGTTCAATCCTTGCTTCCTCCACTTTGCACTTTCTTTTTATCACCTCTTGCTAACTCATTTCCAAGCCCAATAAGCCAAGCCCAATATACATTTCATGAATATAATATTTCATGCATTCATGACATTTCATTAATAAAATAAGTTCATTACATTTCATAAAATGTGATTGCATGAAATTTATATCATTTCATTATAACATTTTTCTCCATACATCGTCATGATATTACATTAAAATTTGGGGTGTTACATACTTCACCACCGGCTACAACGGAGGTACCAGCGCTAGGAGTCCGGAGGGAAAAAAGTCACATCCGGTGTTTCAATTGTCAAAAGCAGGGGCACTACAAGAATCAGCGTCCAACCACTGTCAAGAAGGTACGAAAAGTTAATTTCAGCAAAAATATTTTTCAAATTCCTACAATTTCTCATGTTGGTTTTACTGTTAAATTAGAGTATTTACATAATAAATTACATTTGTTGCATGATAAATTAACTGATAACAAATCCATATCAAATATTGATAATAGTAAAATACTGAATATTAATGCTATGATTTTTGAAATTAATTCTAATACTTTTCCTAATAATTCTACCAACTCTAAGGATAATGAGGAAATCTTAATTAATAATATTACTATTAATTCTGATAATTCTAAGAATATTGAGGAAATTTTAATTAATAATGTTACTATTAATTTTGATAATTGTTGGGATAATGATGAAATTATTGATGATAATACACAATATATTTCTAAAGATAATGTTCAACCCATTTTTTAATATAATGCTACAACCTTAATTAGAAATCCTAAAAATTATTCTACCTATTTTGATGATACTGATACAATTTCTGAATAAACTCTGAAGATGACGATGAAGATAAATTTATTAAAATTATAGCTATATTTAATAAGGCTTACAAAAATTCAAGTAAAGCAGAAGTATTTAACAAACTTGAAAATTTAAATGCAAAAGAAATAATAGATGAATCAGACAATTTTGAATTAATGGAAATGATGCAACTTGACCCAAAATTGTTAGTAATTTAAACCTTAATTAATTCTTAGTAATTTAAATGTTAATTAATTATTAATAATTTAAACATTAATTAATTCTTAATATTTTAATCCTTAATTAATTCTTAATAATTTAAACCTTAATTAACTCTTAATAATTTTAATCAATTCTTAACAACTTAATCCTTAATTAACTCTAAATCTTAATTAATTAACAATTTAACTTTAATCCTTAATTCAACAAAATCCATGAACTAAATTCTAATTAATTACCTTCAATTGTGAAAGTAAATAAAACCCTACCCTACTGAAGTATTTAACTTAATAATAATAAATATGTCAAAGAGGGTTAACATATTCACAGGTTCACACATTCTGTATCAAATCAAGAATTTGATACTTTATTAGAAACCAAATTAACATTATTTGACTTGATTGATACATGCATATCTGCCATGTTCATGCATTTGCCTATTTTTTTCAATATACATATCTGTCATGTCATTCATGCTAGTTTACTTTCTGCTTAATTTAGAGTGGATAGATAGGAAAGAGATTGGTTGATTCTTGCCTAGCATAATACCAGGGTGGGGCGAGATGATAGTACGTTAGGGAAGCTTGGTCTAGGAAGTCAGGAAGGGTAAGGAGTACCCGACCTGGTCAACTTAGCTAAGTGGAACTAGCTGAAGCTACCTCGGCATATCCTAGACTTGTTAGACAAAAGTTTTCATAAGAGTAAATTGAAAGTATTATTTCTTTAAAAGGTTTTGTCTAAGGAAAGCGTTGTTGATCCAGTAAGGCTACGACCAAAGAAGGCCTCTGTGCCTCGCCAAGACCTAGAAGCCAATTATTGAAAGATACTTTTAAATTACCAATTGTTAAACTTGAATCTAACTCAAGGTCAAGCGATCTATAAGATTAAAATTGAGAAAAAATTATCTAAGCATCTCACAAACACCCATAAGGCAACTATGTTTGTTTGTATTGTGACACATAGAATGGGTGAGATGTTAAGGACTAATTAATTGACAAATGCCTTTGAAAATGTTTTCAAAATCTTTAGGATATTTTCTTAAAAATCTATTTTCAAAATAATGTTTAAACATAATAATGTTTTAATGAATTTTATGCTTGATTGGGTGTTTACATATAAATAGATATTTAAAAAATTATATATCTCTTCGAAAATTGTTTGGCCTACACTTAGACACAAACGTTCTAGTCAACACTAGAGTCTCTTAAGACACTTAGGTACAGTTCCTTGTAGTTAGCAAGGTAGCAGAAGGTGTCAGGTTCAGGGGGAGTCTATTTTTTTGTTGTTCTTTTAAAAATCATTTTTCAAAATTACTCTTTTCAAAAATTATATCTTTTAAAATGATTTCTGCTCAAAAAATTATTATGCCTTTCAAAATGCTTTTCAAAAAATGTTATTATGCATTTTAAAATAGTTTTCTAAAAATACTTCTATAAATTCTTTCAAAAATTACCTTAATTGCTCTTTTGATTTGGATAAACTATAAAGATGCTTAGGAAGTTTTCTTTATGATCTATAAGAATTTCTAAGATTATTTTAGGTTTAGGGGGAGTCCTAATAAAAAAAATTAATTAATTTCTATTACTAATTATTTCAATATATTTCTTAAAAATTTTGGTGGAATTCTTTTCATTTGAATCAAACCCTAAGACTCAGAGGAAGATCAACTTGTTGTCAACAAGCTTCCTAGTACTGTGTCAGGTTTAGGGGGAGGTTCAAATTAAAAGAATCATTAGAAATTTCAAAAATGTTAGGCAGCATTTGGTAGGCTTGTTTTTCATTTTCATTTTCTGCAGAAAATGCGGGTTTCTATTTATTTATTTTGATTTACAAGGGGAATCCAAGCACGTGGCAAGACGGAGACACGTGGCAACTTTACCATTGATGATATTGGTACCCGATGGCCCGACCACGCAGTAGGCTATGCCAATTTCTTCCGTCAGCATACTGCACACTCTACCAGGGAGGAATCGAACCAAGGATGTGAGGATCACCCAAGTGAGCCATTACCAATTGTGCCATGCGAAAATGTGATTTTCTAGAAAACACGTTTGGTTTGCATTTTCCAAACTTATTTTCCAGAAAAAGATATAGCATTTTCTAGAAAACTAGAAAATGAAATAAAGTCATTCTCCAGAAAATGAGAAAATGTGGTTTTCTGGAAAATAAAAGTATAAAATGAAACAAACCAAACACTCCCTTATATTTTCATAAAACCACTATCCTTTTTAAAATACTTTTGAAAATACTATATTCTCATTTTGCAAAACTGATTTCAAAAATCTTTTGTCTTTTGAAATACCTTTGAAAATAATTTTTACTTGAGTTTGGAAAATTTTCCAAGACACTTAGAAAAATTTTCCTTGTAGTTAATAAGGTTTCCTAGGATTGTGTCAGACTAGAAAAGAAACCAAATCAAGAAAGTTATTATTTTGCAAAACCAAAATACATTGAAAATGTTCATTTAAGGAAAATCCCTAAGACACATTGGAATTTTCTTGTGGTCAACAAGATTCCTAGGATTGTGTCAGACTTAGGGAAGTTCAAATTCTTTTTAAACATCATATATTATTGGTGCAACATTTTTAAGTACTTAGTGCCTTTTAGCATATTTTCTAAACAAATACTTAGTTTTTTTCAAAAAAGGAAGAGTTTTAAAAATCATTTTTTTAAAAAAATATATCTTAAGTATTTTCAAAAAGGGGAGAGAAGCTTAAGTTATATTTTTTTCCGAAAATCTTATTGTTGGTGCAAATTTTTTTTCCCGCCATTTGCTTTTGATGTGTGACAAAGGAGGAGAGAAGCTTAAGTTAGATTTTTTTTTCATTTACTCCCAAGTGTTAAACCTAGAACCCTTAGACCTATCCTAACTTAAGATTATTATCAAACATCAAAATGGGGGAGATTGTTGGTGCAAAGAGCATCAATGATGAATAGTCATCCTCTAGGGTTTCATTGTTTGACAATATACTAAGGTTAGTCAAAGTAATCATGGGTTAAGCCAAACATGACCTGGTGTTTGGTAGGATAAACCCAGGTTTGATCAAGTTTGATAAAGGGTTAGCCAAACAAGACCTGATGTTTGGCAGAACTATAAGTGACAATATACTAAGGTTTAGTCAAAGTGATTAAGGGTTAAGCCAAACAAGACTTGATGTTTGGTAGGGCAATCTCAGGTTTGATCATGTTGATAAAGGGATAGCCAAACAGGATCTGATGATTGAGAGAGTGAATAGAACCTAGGGTTGGTTAGTTTGACTAAGGAATAAAACCAAACCAGACTTGAGGTTTGGGATACTTACCTAAAGGTTGGAAGAAGTCTAGTCAGGATTAAGATGACTAGCAAAGAAGTGATTATGGTGAAAGAAACCCTGGTGAGTGAAGCTGGGTCCTAGTGGGTGAAACTAGGTGGAAGAAATCCTAGTGAGTGGAGCTAGGTGGAAGAAATCCTGGAGTGAAGTGATAAGTACTATTTTGTTGATTATTTCAGGCTCTAAAATCCATGTTTGACCTATATTTTACATGCTTAATCTTGAATTTACCCTAGGTTCCATGTATTAATTCTATTTTGGGTTTAATTGCAAATCTTTGCAATTTTAAGATGTTTTGATATCTAATTTGAATCTGACTTTTGTAGGCTGAAGGAACATGGACCTAGGTCAAGTTGGGTCAAGGATGGATCAGAATCGGGCTCAGATCAAGGCAATCAAGCTTTGGAGAACTGTGAGCCGTTCATTCGGAAGGCAAGTAGATCTGGGCCATCCAGGTCAGATCCGATTAATCCCAGCTGAGGAGAGGTAGATCTGACCCTCAGATTGAGATGTGGATGTTTAGGGTTCAATCAAAGAAGATCCAACCGTTGGATTAAGCCAAGACAATCTCAGCCATCCATTTCTAAGTACTTAATAAAAAATCCCTCAGAAATTTTGGGTCATCGCGTGCGCAACTACTATTCATCGTTCTTGCGTTTCTTCATCATTCTTCTTCATCGGATCGCGCGGCCACACCAGAGAGCAACTCATCTCCAATTCTCGAGTTATAGAGGAAGGATTCCGGTGAGGTTCGAAGCCAATCTCGTCGCTGGAGGAGCCGGTTGAGGGTTTCAGCTGAAACTCTGCTTCTTCTCATCCACTACTGTTCGATCGCTGTTTTTCATCATCCGGAGTACTCTAGGCTTTCAGAGGGGTTCATTGAGGAGCTTGGAGCACTCCTGAATCACATCCGCAGCTCGACTGATCGGGAAGGAGGAGATCGGAAGAGCAATTCAGCGAGAGCATTGATTGGGCGGAGCACCGAACTGGGAAGAAATTTCTCTATTGATTTGTCGAGCTAGGGGGTTCGTAGCCGGTTCTCGTGTGACGGCGAGAAAGATATTAGATTGAGGGAGGTTCTGGTGTTAGTTTCCTGTTAATTTTTGTTTTCGAATTTTGTTCTTCCGTAGTTCAGTTCTGTATTTGCAGATTTTCAGACACTGATCGGTCTGTCAACCGACCGAAGCACCATCTGATCGGTCTGTCGACCGATCAGGCTTGCTTCTGATCGGACTACCGACCGATCAGGTAGTCCAGTTTCAGTTCAGCCTTTGTTTTGTTTAGGCTTGACTTGTTTCAAATTTTCCAACCTTGCCATTAAACACAACTACTTGAATTTAATTTTAATTCTCAAATTCGCTTAGTTACAGTGTCCTTACACTCAATTTTAGCTTGAATTCTAATTTTATCCTTTCAAGTTGCATGATTTACTTGTTACTTAGTTTAAGTGTAGTTTTTGCAATCATGATTGTTTAGCTAAATTTCTCTTGTTACTGTTATTTCCCTTTAAATTGCAAAACAAACCCCCATATTATTCGAAACCCCCAAAACAATTGACGACACACAAATTCGATCTTGAATGAAACATCCTAAACTACTCCTTGGAAAAAAAACACGACTTGAGGCCCCTTTACTACATTTTCTCCTGTGAGCTAGGGTTTTCAATCTATAAATATCTAAATTTGAGACCCACATTCGTGACATCTATTTTGGGTCCATCAAATTTTTGGCGCCGTTGCCGGGGAATCAACTAGTTAAGTTTGTTTGATTTTTGCTTGCGTGCTTATTGCCATATTCTGTGATCTATTTTACTTGTTTTATTTTTCCATATACATTTGCTGCGATTTGTGTTTGTTTTATGACCAGGTCTCCAGGTGGTGATCTTGAGGAAATTTGACCCTGAAATCGAGAGGACTTTCAGAGCAAGGAGGAACCAAGGCAGAATTTCAGAGGCTATTGATATTTCTCCTCTTCAGACCATTTCTACTCATTTAGGCACTATTATGGCAGACCACCAGAAGACCATGATGTTGGGATCGGGTGCATGTTGACATGGATGTGGGTTCGTAATTTCAAAATTAATTACGTGCAGCGGAAGGTTTAGCATAAATAATATCTCTAAATCATTTAACCACACATCTAAGCATGCAATTTTATCTTGTGTAGACATGATCATATATTTGAAATTTTGTAGAAACGTAAACTAATTCACATATTACATCACATAACTCGAAGGAAGGGACTAGATCCAACCGTAAGCGTCCCTTGGAAGCTTCGCCTCTATTCGCGTCCACGCCGAGTATCTTCGGGATGACATCGCAAAGCCACAAGTTTCGTGTTCTCGAGAACTACTAGATTCTCCGAGAACGCGACGAGAAAAACCAAGAGAGAAGTCAAAAGACTAACCACAAAAGGATGGTCGGCTGGTGCTCCTTCTTGGGGCTGGTTGGCGCACGGCAAGAAGGGGAGAAGAGAAGGAGAGAAAGAGAGGGAGAGAGCCTATGCCTTCGTCTCTTCGATTATCACCCAAGCCTTGCCTTGGGTCCATTTTATAGTGACCTCTCAACCATCAAGCCTCTCAAATATGGAATAACTTATTCTATCATGCCAAGTTTGATTTTATATCATGGTTAAAATCATATTTTAATTCATGATAAAAATCAATCAAGTCACTTCTCTCTTATGGAATAAATTTCCTTATCATGGTAAATCAATCCATGATTGATTTTATAAAATAAATCAATCCATGGTTCATTTTAATTTCCATGAAAAATAAACCAAACCTTGGTATATTATATATAAAAATTTATATCATCCATAATTTTATAAAACAAATCACACTTGGTTTATTTTATAAATTGAACCAAAAACCTAGTTCTCTCCCTTTGTTGTGGTCGGCTAAGCAAAGAGGATGGAGGCCCTCTTTGGCCGGGCCATCCAAGCCAATCCTCAATAAATTAAACTTATTTAATTCATCTATTAAGTCTTCAAAAGACTTAGCCATATTACGCTTCCGATGCGTCTCTGAAAAATTCAGATTCGTCTTATCATTTGGCTCAACCAAACTTAATCTCTCTTGATTGGAAAATCTAATTTTCAACTCGTTTTAAATCCCTCGGATTACTCGTAGTGCATGTGACTAAATAGGCTTTCAATTTATGTTGGTCGTCTATAATTAATCAATTAATTATAGACGATCATGAGTGGCACCTAATAGTACATCATGATCCCCAATTAATCGAAAGATCAACGGTTGACCTCAGAAACAATTCTGAAACCCTTCAGCAGCTATAATGAATCGTGCCCCATTACCTTCACCATCTTATACCCACTTGGTTCAGGACATGGTTTATGTGTGTCAGTCCCCACTAGGCTGACTACGTCACACCTAGCCCAAGTAACGTTTTCTCGTCCTACGAATTCTAATTACTCTCATGTATTTAAGAGATTCATACTATGAACATGTCATGCTTTGGCCAGAGGCTTCGAGTAACAATCCAACGATAGGCCTCGGGTATACATCTCCTCGCAAGGAGTGGTGAATCCTTTGTAGGTTGTTCAAACATCTTCGGGCACTTCGGCTTATACCCAATAATCCTGGCTCCACACCTCCTTAGAGATGCTTGCTAAAGATGTCAAAGTATAAGTCTCCAAGACCAAGATGACTTGAACACCGCAAGTCAAAGGAACATCGCACTTAAGCTGCAGTAAGAACTTCACTGACATATCTATATGTAGACTACCATATGAAGTTTTACAACCAGTCACTCCAATAAACTAGTTCCCTTAACTAGCATTCATGTTTATCTCTGGACATCTCAATGTCACCAGCCGGTGAGAATCAGCTGATTAGAGAATAACCCATGCTAGTCTCAATAGAATTGATAGTGTCCGTATTTATCAATTCATCGACTAGGGACAATTTCAATACTTTACAATTGCACATGTAGAGATAATCACTAGTTGTGAATTCATCACAAATTCTCTCATGCTGTGAATTGTATTGCGGACATTCAGTAAATGAGTTTAAGATCTCATTCAAATACACAAACATGTATACTCGAATAGTGAATATTCATTTATTAGAATAAATGATTACAATCATAAGGCGATTGCCTTAGGACACTTCTCTCATATCACTAACAAACTCCCACTTGGCCTAATGTGAATCGCTATGGTACCCAATACCACAGGCTCTAACATGACCCTCAAACTTACTTTGAGGCAAGCCCTTAGTTAAAGGATCCGCTAAATTCCTTTCAGTGGGAATTTTCTCAATTTGTATATCATTCCTACTTATAATCTCTCTGATCAGATGATAGCGGCGAAGCAAATGTTTAGATCGCTGATTAGACCTTGGTTCCTTTGCTTGTGCAATAGCTCTAATGTTGTCGCAGTAAATCGGTATTGCTTTATTAATGGTTGGAACCACACCAAGTTCTGAGTCAAACTTTTTGATCCAGACTGCTTCCTTTGCTGCTTCCGAAGCTGCAATATATTCCGCTTCCGTGGTAGAATCCGCTACGGTGTCTTGCTTGGAACTCTTCCAACTTATTGCGCCTCCATTCAAAATAAATACGTATCCGGACTGAGATTTGGAGTCATCCATATCTGTCTGGAAACTGGCATCTGTATACCCACGTATTAACATATCACCTTCTCCATATATTAGGAACACATGCTTAGTGTTTCTTAAGTACTTGATGATTGTCTTGACAGCCGCCCAATGATCCATTCCTGGATCAATCTGGTATCTCCTTGTGATGCTCAGAGCATACGATACATCGGGCCTAGTACATAACATAGCATACATGATAGATCCTATCGCGGATGCATAAAGAATCTTATTCATGCAAATCCTCTCGTCTTCTGTGCGCGGACACATAGACTTCGAAAGGATGATCCCATGCCTGATGGGAAGGTAACCTTTCTTCGATTCAGACATGCTAAACCTTTCTAGCACTCGGTCTATATATGTAGACTGCGAAAGACCAAGCAACCGTTTTGATCTATCTCTATAGATTGTAATCCCAATGATATAGGTTGCTTCTCCCAGGTCTTTCATGGAGAAAGTTTTGGAAAACCAAATTTTAACTGACTGTAAGACTGATATATTATTTCCTATAAGTAATATGTCATCGACATATAATACTAGGAATACGACTGCACTCCCACTAACCTTCTTGTACACACAAGGTTCGTCAGGGTTTTGTGAGAAATCAAACTCTTTGATTGTCTCATCAAAACGGATGTTCCAGCTCCTGGATGCTTGCTTTAGTCCATATATGGATCGTTGAAGCTTGCATACTTTGGTTTTATTAACCGATGTGAAACCTTCAGGTTGTATCATGTATACATCCTGAAGCAGGTTTCCATTAAGGAAAGCTGTTTTCACATCCATTTGCCATATCTCATAATCATAATGAGCTGCTATGGCCAGGAGCATCCGAATGGATTTAAGCATAGCTACTGGCGAATAGGATTCCTCATAATCAATTCCTTGTTTCTGACGATATCCTTTTGCCACTAATCTAGCCTTAAAGGTAATAACATTACATTCCATGTCGGTTTTCTTCTTGAAAACCCACTTGCACCCTATGGGCTTAATCCCTTCAGGTGGGTTAACCAAGTCCCATACTTGATTTTTGTACATGGAATCCATTTCCGACTTCATGGCTTCAAGTCATTTATCCCTTTCAGAATTTTTCAAAACATCTTCATAACTGATAGGTTCGTCATCGTTAATGAGTAACACGTCGTTCGATTCACTTATGAGAAATCCGTATCTCTCTGGAATATTGCGTGTCCTATCAGACCTACAAAGAAGTGGTGTTGTTTTAGGTTCAACTGATAGCTCATCATTATGAATTATTGGTTATGGGTATAGACTAGGTGTCTCTGTAATGTCTATTGGAGTTTCTTGAACTTCTTCAAATTCAATGATACTCCAT